>JAHSPW020000002.1:23748644-24138644 GCA_019985065.2 Arctostaphylos glauca | reverse complement strand
TTTCTCGAAGTTAATTCATTCTAAATTCAGAGCCATTAATTGTTTTTTCTAAGAAAAATATATTTTTCTGTTTGCTTTTTAGTCACTCTTGAATTGTGGATTTTTTTTCTTTTTTGGGGTTAAAGTTCTATCCTTTCAAAAGTCCTCTAGTTCGAAACATAAAAGTTAAAAAATTAATCAAGTAAAAGATGAAAAGAAAAAATAGCTAAAAACATTTCCAGGAACACCTTGGCTGGATATGAATTAAAATGCAAAACTGTTGGTCAGGTGCTTTCAAATGCTAAATTAAGAAGGATTGATACATCAATTTATAATTCCATGACGATTCAAGAGAATGTTGGTTTTTTATTTCTTATGTTTTAGATGTGTTCAAGTCTTTTTTTTTTTCAATAACTGCTGCTCCCTCATTTTTTTCAGATTTTTCAACATCGATTATAAAGGGGAGTAACTGTTTTTTGAAGGGTCGTCATCGTCAGAGTTGAGTTCGTCAAAGATTAGGAGGGGAGAGAGAGAACATCGACGGGAAAAGGATAGATAGGGTTAATGTGTAAATAATGAAATGGAGGAGAGAGAGGGTGTTCTGATATCAGCCATTGGTTTTAACGATTGAGAGGAAATATTTTTTTTTTATGTTTGTTTATGTGTCTACATATATACTATATACATTTACATTATAGGTTGCATGCATATACTTATATATAATATACTTGCATGCATTAGCTAGATATGCGCGTGCACACACATATGTATCATTCTGACGAGGGATCTCTCATTTTGTTAAAATGAAGACCTCATATTTTCTAATCAAATATTGATTATTAAAACTATTCAATATATTTAAAACATATTTTTAAGGATAGTCGTGAGAAATTAGCACAAAATATTACTGGGAAAGGCTTCATCAAAGTAGTTTTTTCTAAAACTATTCTTGCCGGCATTTATGAAAAATTGATTAGATCAATCAATTTTCGATATCTTTTTGAACCGATTTGTCGCGGGTACCATTAAAAATATGCTTTAAAAATATTTAACGGTTCATATCATCAAAATATAATCAGAAAATTGGAGGTTTTCATTTTAGCAACATAAGGAATCCCTTGTTAGAATGAGTATATATGTGTGTGTATCTAATGCATGCAAGTATAAAATATATAAGTATATGCATGCAACCTATAATGTAAATGTATATAGTATACATATAGATGCCTAGGAGTCCCCTTCTGATGAGGGATCCCTCATTTTACTAAAATGAAGATTTTTCATTTTTAGATTATATTTTGATGATTCAAACCGTTCAATATTTTTAAAACATATTTTTAAGGGTACTTGCGAGAAATCGGCTTAAAAAATATCAGAAAGTGCTTGATCCAAACAGTTTTTTCACAAATGTTGACAGGAACAGTTTTATGAAAGACTGCTTGAATCAAGACCTCTCTGGTAATATTTTAAGCTGATTTCTCGCGAGTATCCTTAAAAACATCTTTTAAACACATTGAACGATTCGGATCATCAAAATTTGATTAAGAAATGGGAGGTCCTCATTTTGCTAACAAAATGAGAAATCCTTCATTAGAAGATTACTCTAGACGTCTATAATATACATATACATGTGCAACATATACTAATGCACATGCATAATTTATATATATGCGCAAATGAAGTGCAAATGAACATACATGTATACATGTGACGGAAAAATAAAATACAAGATGTACATGTGGCAAGATAAAATAATCTTCGAAAAATATTTAATGTGAATTAAAATATTTAGTTTATTACAATTGTTCTATCCTAAAAAGCAATTGTTCAAATACCTATTGACACTTGTTTAGGAGAAGAATTTACTTTAACAATATTCGACACTATCTTCGATTGTCAATTTTCAAAACTCTAGAATTGGCCGAACAATTACTAGAAGATATTTCGACCACCAGCTAATTAGGTGTTTCTGATTGATTATTATTATTATTATTATTTTCAGAAAGATTGGAGCAAGCCACGTCATCAAAAGTGAAGACAGGTAATGTAGTAATAAGAAGCCATCAATCCATTTATCAATAATTTAAGTGGTAAGTGCTTAACATGGGTTTAATCATGATACATGGTAATTTTAGGAAGGGGAGATTGATTACAAATTTCCCAACATTGGGAAAAAAACAATCATGCGATTGCACATCAAATTGATTAGACATTTATAAGGACGTTAGTATCAATCCTCTCATGTGATTAGAATGTATTGCGATTTTGCTGGTGGACCGTTCTTTTTTAGCCACAAAATATCCTAGAATTTTTGGGGAAATAATGTAATTTCTTGATATCGAAAAGGCAAATAAATTCATAAACCAAATTTAGATCTTTTGTAAATCTTTTTGGATAGTTAACTATTGAAACTGGTTCCATATTATTATATTTGTGTGAGATTTATACACTTAATTTTAGATATGATGATAAACTTTGTGTACTTCCGACAAGGGGATGTAATCATCTTTATGATGCACATCGCAAGACTTCTTTGGCCCATGGGACAACTGATGGGATCAATCGAGCACCATGGACGAGACTGATTAGTAACAGGCCATTTTTTCAAAAATCTTTTAGGATGTTTTTTTTTAATGCATTTAGACCCAATTTCGCCTAACTTAATTATGCATAATTAAGTTTTGTCTCTATTTAATTTTTTTGTATTTGTTATTTTGATCTCAATTTTTTGTAAATTATTGGTTCGTCTCAATGAGAAGGATTTAAAAAATATAAAATTATATCAAAAAACTTAAAAAAAGTTATTAAAGACAACGAATAAGCACAAAAAATCACATTTTTAGATTATTTTTGTCTTCTCTTAATTTTTTTCAAATTTGATCTATTATTTATAATTTTCTAAAAGCACTCGTCGATACGAACAAATAATCCACCAAAACTTGACAAAACACAAAAAAAAAATGTAATTCTTTTCAAACAAAGACGAAATAATAATCACATAACCAAATCAAACCAAACCTAGGCTTAGTAAGTATGCCTCTTTTGTAAAATTAAACCCATAGCTTTAATTACGGTATTTCTATATGTAATGGTACTTGATAAGGGGAAGGAGGAGTAAACTGCACTGACCTTATCTGAGATTACTGACAAATATAGGTAACTTTTCTGTGGGTTCAGAAAATACAACGACCTCCCCTGCTTTTGAAATAATTTGATTGTTATCTCTCTCCAACTAATTTTTGTTAATTTTAGATGAAATTTGTTGATGGAGAAAGTTTTGTCAATTAAAAATACCCCTCTAGTTTCTATAATAACACAATTAAGTTGTCCTTCTTCTCTAAATGCACACAAAACTTCTGTCCCTCATCTCATTAAGATATACAAAAATTCATACCTTATCTTTTTATTCCATAAATGTGTTTATTGATTTTTGTAATGAAAATCAATTTTTTTAAAAAAGAAAATCAACTGATAAAAATAAACGACTAGCTCGTTGCGCAAATTAATTTCTAACTTGTTCTCTTACTAGAAAACTTCATATTATTGGTAATATAGATTTGAAGTATAAAAATTATGACTAAAACATAAAAAAGTTTAATAAAGACAGGCCCAATTTTTAGATTCTTTTTGTCGTTTTAAATTTTTATATTTAGTTTTTAGTTTTTTAATTTTTTTAAAATTTCTTATCGAGACAAACCAATAATTCATAAAAACTTGATGAAAAACAAAAAATTGCAAAAACAATTCAAATAAGAACAAAAAAATAATCTAAAAAGAAATTAGTTGCTTTATTTTTTTGGTCTTTATTCAATTGTTTTTGTAATTGTTAATTTTATATCTAATTTTTTTAAATTATTGGTTTGTCTTGACGAAAGAAATCAAAAGACTAAAAAATTATATCTAAAAATTTAAAAAAAAATTCACTAAAGACAAAAATAACCCAAACGGATAGATTATTTTGGATTTTTTTATTTTTTTAAAAATTTAGTACCTATTTCTTACTTATGAAATATCTCATCGAGATGAATCAATAATTCAAAAATATCTCGTTTAATTTTGTTCTAATTTTTCTGAAACATATTGTCTTTCCTGAATATTTTAAGCTTTTAGATATTAATTTTATAATTTTTTGAAAGTTCTTATCAAGACAAACCAATAATCCGCAAAAAATTGACGCAAAATAAAAATAAAACAAGATTTCAAACAAGGATGAAAATATTTTTTTATTTTTATTTTATGTCAATTTTTTATGTGTTATTGGTTTCTCTCAATAAGAACTTTCAAAAGTATAAAATTATATCCAAAAATTTTAAAAAGTTCAAAAAAAATTAGACAAGATATTTTTGAATTATTGATTTATCTCAACGAGATGTTTCAAAGAACTAACAAAAAAATTGGAATCAAATTTAAAAAAACATCAAGAAAAATTAGTGATTGATGCAACTCCTAGATTTGTAGGGATAGTGATCACCCTAATCTTGCTACACGTTGTAGGACTCGTGGAAGCGGTGTTGCTGCTTGTGGCAATGAGTCAATGACAACATCCTTGTGAATAACTTAGTTTTGGAAAAAAAGATATCAGAAGAACAGAAGTTTCCACCAGGCATGCTAAAATTTTAACACATAAATTCGAGTCGTACAATAAATTAGACATAAAAAGGATGCACAAAATTATTTCTTACTGATTTAAATGAAATGAGTACAACTCTCTGCTATGTTCTGACGAAGTAGTTAGTTTGTAATCAAGTGCTCGAACAACTTGATCTCGAATGAACACTGAAGACTCTAAGTGACTTGATCACACGAAGAGTGCAGTTGTAGACGAATCAATACGTTGTTTTAGTGTTTGTTGATTCTCTGTGGGACAGTGGGAGCTTGAGATTAGAATTTGAGAAGAGGCTTGAAGAATGATCTTGAATTCTCTTGACTAGGAGGTCATGTCTTCTTCATAATGATAATCTCTATTTACAAGCTAGAAAAGAGCATTCTTAATTTGACAAATACTCAGATTTGTCTTTACAACTAAATTTGTTTCTTATTTATGGAGGGAATCTTAAGTCATATAAAAAAATAATACAACAAGAGTATAGTATTACTTATTCATTGATTTATTGACTTTGAGAAATTCTAGTGGCCTGCATTTTAACTAGCTCAATTTCATGACCATTTAGTCAATTAAGCTAACCCGTTCACTTCTGGTCACCATTATATTTTTGATAGATTAAACCCGCATAATTTTTGGGACCCCATTAATATTTAATTAAAAACTTTGACTAATATTTTTTACTTTTATTAAATAAGAATATTTGATTTGTCTTGTCTAATCGAAAGACAATTAAGTCGTATAAATTTTTACTGTCTACAATATTACCGCAATTCGACATCGACAATTATAATACAAGGTTAATAGCAGTGATACTTCTTCAATAGTTATAACCCATGATATTTTCTCAAAATTATGTTTCGTATTATAAATCCTAAATTAGTCACTCTTATAAGAATTTTATATGAAAAGAATAGTAATTAGAACCTGTTTAAGGCAAAGAACAATTTTTAGTGTACACGTGAATCATATTTCTGCTTGGGATGGCGGGTACGCGTTGTATAATTTGGCCTATAAAGGAGGCAAAATGTAGGGTTTCGGGGGAATTGGTTAGGGTTAGATATTGGGGTAGGAAGAAAAAGAAAAATACATGTTAACAGACAGTTGTGTAATGGCTGTATCAAATCTAAGCCATTGAGATGGCCAAGTGTTGTATAGGCACTAATAAGGATGTGAGAGCTCATGTCATCTGTAGGCCTGAATAGTAGAAGCACATGTAAGATATTAAGGACAGTCATAATTAAAGGGTGATAATTAGGATTTTGTAGTGATACCTTTTTGTTTAATGCTATAATTATCACTTATCTTGACTCTAATCTACCCATTTAATGGAGTTTTCCGTTTTGCTCCTCCCAAGTGCCTGCAAACTAATCCATTGAACCGTACAACCTTCATCACTCCCCGGCAAGTTCCTTTGGTGAATTGCCTCACCAAGGATATTGCTTTTCTTTAAAAATTTGTACAAGACAGACAAGCTCGCGAAGCTGATTACGAGTTATATTATGATTGATGATTCAAATAGGATCGGTTTTGAGCATTTTGCTGACCAAAAATCTCATAAACTTCTCTACTGCTACTCCAAAAGTGCATTTGGTAGGATTTAGCTTCATCTCATGCTTTCACAATACCACAAAGGTCTCTCTTAGGTTGGTCAAGTGTTGAGAGGCAATCTTGCTTTTCATCAATATGGCATTGTACACATACATCTCCATATTCCTCCCGATCTGATGCTTGAACATTCGGTTAACCATGGTTGATAAGTGGCCCCTGCATTTTTCAACCCGAACGACATGACTTGATAGCAGAATAGTCCCCGCTCTCTATAATGCACGCTATTTTTCTCTTGGTCAGCTAGGTTCATCAAGAATTGGTTTCAGCTTGAGAAAGCGTCCATGTAACGTAGCAATTCGTGACATAATGTTGAATCGACCAGCTAATCTATTTTTGGCAATGAATAACTATCCTTTAGGCATACCTTATTTAGATCGGTAAAATCTACACATATTCTCCATTTTCGTTTTGTTTCTTCACCAACCCAATCTTGGCGAGCCACTACAAGTATTGCCCCTCTCGGATGAAGCCTGCCTTTTTCAATTTATTCACCTCTTCCTTTACCGCTGCATTCTTCTTCCCCCTATATATCCTGGGTTCCTGCTTGACCGGTCCGAAGCTCGAGTCAACATTGAGATAGTGTGTCATTAGACAGGGGTATTGTATTTGAGGAATTGGATCATTGACTGCTTCAAATCAAGGGATAACTCCCTGTTGATTTGCACTACCCTATTCTATATTCCCTTTTCCAATCAGACCTCTTCTAGCTCTTTTGCCGGCTCTCCACATTTTTCCTCCTTATCTCATTCTTCTAATGCATCAATCACCAGGAGTTCTTGAGGTTCAGGTGGCTCTCTTGGATCTCCTGACATAAGGGCATCAAGTCACGGTGACACCCCTGCACATAGCTGTCATCGTTGTGTCTGGTTCTACTCTATCGGGGTCGTGACCTGCTGGATAAGGTGTTGCACCTGCACTTCTTGTGGGTTTGCGTCTTGCGAGGGATCAACTCCTTGTCCCCCTTTACGAGGGTGTTGCCCTATTGCCTTACACCTACGGCTAATCTCGTGGTCGTCATTGTTTTCGGCTACTAAACATAGAATTTGTATGTAGTTAGAATGTCGCTTCCAAAGACAGCGCCAAATGTTGATGCCAAAAAAGGACGGCGACGACCTCCGTTCAGTTCCGTCCTCCTAAGGCTCTAGTATACAAGTCCAATGATAGAGGAATGGAAACAATGTATTGAATGTAAATTGATTGTGTACCTTGACCTATTACCAAAAAAGTGTTTTGATGCTTTAGAAGTGAGAGCGATTTTGGGTCTAAGGGCTGCACAGAGCGGATGACATATCTTAGTTCTCGATCAACCCTAAATCTAAATTGGGCGCGTCAAATATTGTTTAAGAGTTATGATTTAGTTTGATGAATTCACAATATTACAAAAATTTCACTATCAATTTATGAGTGGAATTCTTGTTCTTAATAAAGCTCTAAAATTTACATAGATTTTACGGTCAATTTATTAGTGGTAAAAATTATGGAAAAAATATTATGGATATAGTAAAAGGAGAGATATAATAGAATGACATATTTATTATAGGGGAGTAGATAGTTATAAATAGTTTGTTTGAGTATTTTTTTAGAAAGAGAGATATAGTAGATATAAGTGTCTGAAAGGGCATTCTCGTAATTAATAATGACATTTGTGTAAATAGAGAAGAATATAAAAGAGAGATAATATAGAAATAGGTAGAGGAGTGTTCAAATTTTATCCCCTTCTAAGCAGTTAAAATTTTAATCCTAAATACTATATCTAAAATTTAAAATCGCTAACAAATTTTGATCAACACAGAATCTTAGACGCATGAATTGGGAAACAAAAAGATCCACGATCACAAATGTAAGAGCAACTCCAACAAGCTCTTTAAAAGGGTCCTGTTGGCTAAAATAGCTAGAAAAACCTTATTTTGTTGTTCCAACAGGCTAGTCAAGTCACTCGTTATTTTGGCATTTTGATTTTTGGCTGGCTACTTGTAGCTAGCCGCCTTGCCTCGCTTGTTCACTCTCCCGCCATTCCTTCTCTCTTCTCATTGGTTGCCACAACGAATTCTCTCTCTTTTGTTCTTCCTCCTCTTCAAGCTCTAGAGAAGATCCTCTGTAGTGCACTCTATCTATCTCTCTCTCTCTCGTCTAAGCTTGTATTCAATCCAATCACAGGTTTGTATCATCTCTTCTTTTTATCTTTGGGCAAATATTGGTGTAGAAAAGTAAGAGTAGGGTTCGAATCCTATCTTCTTCCTATTTTCGTCTTGTGTCTTGCAGTTTTTGGCAGAGCAAAGTAAGATTAGGGTTCTACAATTCTGTGAGTAGCATTTTTAGACTACAATTTCAAGTAAGATTTTGTGAGTTTATTTAGATTCATTTGATTTCTGTTTCATCTATTTTCATTAGTCTGCATTCCTTAAATTGCCTATCAAAAAAAGTGCTTCCAACTTCTGCTTCTATCAATATCAGTTGAAACAATAGGGGTAGTGTTTTATACAATGTACAAGATTCAATTTCTATTTGTTCTTCTTTTCCCTGAAAAGTCGCATCTTTTTGCATAGAGTTATTGATAATCAGATTTCATCTTTAGTTTCAATTGGATTGCATCCAATTTACAGGATAATGAGAATGCATTTTCTTCACACACCTTCAGTTTAAAGAATGCATCTTGAGTCCTAGTTGCACACTAGGTGTTTGATGATATGTGAAAATGAAATCAAACGTCACTTTAATTCTCTAATGGGCTATTATTATGTGTATATCATTTTCTAGTTACTTTGGATCAGCGTCCAAAGTCCTACATTGTTACTTCTACAAGGTTAGAAAGTGCACACCTGAGCTTTAGGCTTGTTTGATGGTTAAAGCTTGGATTGAATTTCATAGTTACCTGGGAATATTTAGTTACATTTGTTCTATTTTTGCTCCAGTTTACCAACAAACTGATTTTTATGCAAGAAAACTAATTTTTTTCTCCTTTGTATTTCTTGTAAGTTGAACTTGATAACAAATGCAACCAGGCCGAACCCTCAAGGGTCATTCCACCACTTGGGTATATATTAAATGTGGATGTCATTCGTGCAATAACCTTTTTTTTTATTTGTCGGTTAAGTTAGTTTGACTAGATAGCTAAAATAGAGAGCAATATTGAAATATGTACATAAAAAAAGTAGATTAATAATAAATTAAAAATTGTACTCTTTTTATCCTTTTTACTAGCTAAAGTAGCTAGTGCTTTTGGAATTGCTCTAACGTTAATTTACAGAGACATTTAGTTGTAAAGGCGTCAGTGTCCTCAAAATGCTGGTGTAATTATGGTGTGCGGCATTTGATTTGAAGAGTTGCTTGGAAAATTGCTTGTTAAAATCAATCACCGCTGAATAGTCATTGTTCCATCAGGTAATGATACTTCATTTGTTTCTCTGCACTACCAGATTGCCAACTGTCAACATTGCTGAGAATTATGACACGTTCACAGTTAACTACTCAGTGCGTCTCGGTCGTCACAATCCCAATGTGTCTCATGCCCTTTTTTATTTGGTTTGTTTTTAAAGAAAATATAAACCATCGCCTATTAAACGGTGAATAATGTATAAAAGATATATTAATATTTATAAATTATGTATTAATATTCATGAATATACATAGATATTCATAAAATGAATATTGATATTAATATTTGTTTATTTTTATGTGCATACTATTCACCGTCCATTAAGCGGTATTTAACAAGACCTTTTTTTTTTTTTTTAATAGAAGTGCTAGGTTCCAAAAACCATTTCTCCAAAGTATTTTTGAATTTAAAATTAAGTATTCTGATTTATTTAAATTTAAGAGTTTACACAGTTAAATAAATGTAGTTTATTCATTATGAATTTTGAAAATTCTTTTGTAAAAATGTTTTTTATGGGGTCAAAGAGTTTTTCTTTTTAATAAAGTAGGTTTAAAAAAATCAATGAAATAAATAAATTTTAAATATTTTTTAAAAAAGTTTTATGGAAAAATTTAAAAAGCAGTCGTTAATTGAAATTAATTTAAAAGTGAAATTCCTACAAAATCATAATATTTTTTGCAAGATACGTTTGCAGGCAAGAGTAATCTTTGTTGAAAAATGAGAGACTTTAATCTCATAATTGTATTAGTAACTGAACATATGAAAATCCCAATACTAGCTTAGACCCCATGTCAATGTGTCCTGACATAGTTTTGTACTTCAACTAAATTTTTTTGTGTATTTTGTGCACATAACCTATTAACAAAATTTTATTTTAAAATTATGAGTTCACGGTTAATTTCAAAATATTCGTTTCAGTCGACGGTAAATTTTTCAAATTTTAATAAAAATAAAATTTAAAAAACACGACCTAAAGGGATTCAAATAAGCGGTATCAGTTATTTTTTTTAATGCGGCGATCACAATAGTAAAAAGAAAACTACAATAATATGTCTATTTTGTCGCCACCACCGCATTAAAAAAAATTAACCGATACTGCTCATTTGAATCCCTTTATGTCATTTTTTTTAATTTTATTTTTTTTAAAATTTGAAAAGTTCACATTCGACTTAAACGAATATTTTAAAATTAACAGTAAACTCAAAATTTTAAAATAAATTTTTTTAATAGGTTATGTGTACAAAACACACAAAAGAGAGTTTGGTTGGAGCACAAAACTGTGTCGTTTTAATGCATAGCACCTATGCTGTGCACTGGTGCATAGCACCTCCCCCCAGTCCGTGTCGTGAAAGGAAGGCGTCTGAAGTTGTTTTAATTGTTATATGTTTAGCTTTCAAATTTATAAAAAAGAATTTGTAAATTAATAAGACTAGCGTATTATTCGTGCCTACAACACCATCAATAATATTAAATCACTGTTAGGATTGACGCTATTATACATCATGTTGCATTCAGTTACTATTTCTATGGGTCCATTTGGCGTAACTAGATTATGGGATTATTGGATTGTTGGATTATGTTGGGTGCCGGACGGAATAATCTAGCTCAGCCCATTTGGACTAAATTATTTTTTATATAGAGGTTATGTTGTGTTTGGGGCTAGATTAATCCAGATTATTTGGGTAAATAATTTAGCCCAAATGGGCTAGATTATTACCCCAAATAATCCAAATAATCTATACAATCTAGTTTGCCCAAATAGGGCCTATATTGAACCTCTGCTATTAGATCAAAACAATCTCGGTTATTGTGAAAATCTATTTGGAGAGTCCCACGTCATTGTGTATTGTAATATAGATTGGTCCGGATCATGCAATATTTAAAAAAAAAAATACATGTAGACTATATATTAAAAGTAATTATTCATAAAAATTAATTAGTTTAAAAAATAAGTGCTCAAGTGAAAATTAATATATATATACACATACAGATAGAGAGAGAGAGAGTGTGTGAGAGAGAAATAATGAGCAATATTTTTGGTTACTCTTTTAAAATCGTGGGCCAATCTGAATCATTGTTGTAAAAGTATAGTTAAGATTGTTATATAATTATTATTTTTAATAAATCTCTATTGTTAAATGAAAACGATCTAAATCATTGTTATAAAAGTATATTTTTTAAAAAGGGTATCACGCCGTTTTTAATTGATCACTCAACATTAACCAACAGAAATATGGCCCACCTTATGCAGCTATTGGCTGATGTAGTCATTTAACTCTAGCGAGCCAGGATCAACCTTTTCATAATTTTAATTGACTAAAAACCTACCAATTTGCTTGCTTTTCTTCACCGAACCAACAATGATCCTCTTTACTTGTTCTTCAGATTAAAACTTGAAACCTTAAATTAAAAGTGGGCCTCTAGACATTTCTGCAATGTTCTCTCTTTGTTTAGCACTTGGTTTTTTTTATAACCAAAGTATCCTGTTAGCGTGGGGTAATGCCCCACTTATTGTGATTAGTCCTTTAGGTCCTGAAATTAAACTTCCAGTGGCCGAAAAATTGTGGTTGCCAAAGTTCATCTTCGGAATAACTAGGTTTATAGTTCATTCTAATCTCCACTTGGACAACACGTTAAAATTTCATTGTTTAGCACTTGTTGAAGCGCTTGGTTGCACGAACAAAATTGCTGCTGGGTGTATGACTGCCTTGTCTTATAACTCTAACTCAGCTGCATACAAATATACAATCCATACATAAATATGTACACGCGCGCAGAGAGAGAGAGAAAGAGAAAGAGAGACAGAGACAGAGAGAGAGAGTTCTTTCCTTTTTTGTCTGTTGGTAGTTGCAATTCAGTTAGTGGCAGTTGACAGGTATATTGGTACCCATAGAAAACCAGATGAATTTTATGCGAATCACTTTCATCTCTGCATGATGTGAAGTAAATAAAATATACATATTTTATACATATATGAATATAGCTGCATATATGTATTTCGTATTTTCATGTTCATACATACTAGGAGCATTTATCATTTATGAAACAGAAAGGTAGAATAACATACAAACCTTGAAGAGTAATTTTTTTACATAAGACTGAAAAATAAAAAACAAAGCACTCACCGGTTCTCACAAAATCTATGCTCTCATCCGGCAATGAATGCCAAATATCCATGTGAGACTCTTATGACATTATTATCAAACCCACTTATTTATACTCCATGTGTTTTTTTAAGTTGGTAGAAACCATGAAAGCAAATGCGACGACATAATAAAGATACCATATATATATATTATTGGTGGATTTAATTAAGGGAATTTCCAAAGATTCTGATCTCCAGTACTTTCAGCTGCGGTGTCATGATCATCATCTGTTGAAACATCAAAGCGGGGAGGGCTAAGAAGCATCCCTTCGGCCATATTTGCGAGAACATTTGGCATATCAAATATCAAATCCTCGTCAACAAACGCATCATTGTGTTCTGTCGGAACTTCACTCCTTCCAACCTGATAACTACCAAGGCAATCCGCTGCGGCCCCAGTAGCCGCAGCTGCACTGGCTGCTGCAGCCTGAATGTCGCGTGGAGAGTTAGAGGCCGGTACCGGCAAGGAAGAAGCCGAGTTTGGAAAGTTCAACTCGGCTTCACGACCCCTAAGAGCCAAAGCCGCAACGTCATAGGCCACAGCAGCCATTTCTGGGGTGGGAAAAGTTCCGAGCCAAATCCGGTTGGGGGACCTCGGCTCCCGGATTTCCGAAACCCATTTCCCACCACTCTTTCTCTGTCTAACTCCACGATACACTGGGTGTCGCCCTGACACCCGGGCAGATGGGGCATCGGATGGACCCGACACATTGCCGCCACCGCTTGTGTTACTGCCGGATTGAGCCATTTGATGATTATAAAGAAAGTTTTGCATGAAGTTTTCTGATAATAGGGGAGAATGCATGATTGAAGGTGAAGAGGGAGATGAGCCATTTATGGGGGATGGGTTTTTAGGGTAAATTCTGCATGCAGTGTATGAAGCTCTCCATTGATCAAATTGTTGAAGTGCAGACCAGTTGTTGCCTGTAAGGGCTTTCAGTGTAAGCCAGCTTTTGTTCAATTTTGCAACCAGCCATGACTTTTGTCATGAATTCCATCCCAAAACTGACGGGGACTCACTCATTTATTTTGCCCTTTTGCTAATTTGACTGCTCACTATTTCTTCTCCCCTCTCTCTCTCACACACAATACCAAGTGATTCTTTTGAAAAAAAAATTATCTTTATTTATTTATTTTAATTTTATTAGTTTTATGTTTAAATACTTAAAATTATTAATTTGTCTTAAATCATTTAAAAATATTCACATTCATCATATGTCCTAATGTGCCCCATTTTTTAGGAAAAAATGTGATCGACACTACTAATTTAAATCCCTTTCGGTCATGCTTTATGAATTTAATTTTCAAAAAAATACTAAAAATTTACTATTTGCATAAAAAATAATTTTGAGATTATTAGTATGCTCCCTTTGACCCCTCACCCCTTCTTCTCTCTCTGTCTTAAAAGGTTAGCAAGTTATTTTTTTAATATTTTTTTATTTAATTATTTTAATTTTGTTAGTTTTGCATCAAATACTTAAATTTATTGATTTGTTTCTTAAATCCTCCAAAAATATTCATATTCATTACATTCCTAATGCGCCTAATTTTGAAAAAAATAAATTGACCGATACCGCTTATTAGTTGTGTTTTTTGAATTTTATTCTCGAAAAAATACTAAAAAATTACTATTAACTTAAAAAAATATTTTAGAATTAACCCCATAAAAATAATTTTTATAAATCAATCATACATCAAAAATAATTTTTATTTAATTTGTATCAAATACTTTACCGTGAGCTCTGAATATTTTGTAACTATAGCAAGATATTTGTATTATTTATCAAAATATTCTGAGCTCATAGTAAATCTCGAAATAATTTTCTAATTCAAGAGTAAATTTTTACTATTTTTTTGAGAATAAAATTTAAAAAGAACGATAAAAAGGAATTCGAGTGAGTAGTGTCGGTCATTTTTCTTTTCTTTAAAGTTAAGCGCATTAGGATATGCGATAAATGTGAATAGCTTTGGATGATTTAAGAGATTTCTAATTTTGTTTTATAAATCAACCAAAAAAATAACAAAATATAAATCAATAAATACTTTACCATAAATCAACAACCCTTTATCAAAAAAATTCAAGCTCCCGGTTAATTCTGAAGTAATTTCTTAAGTTAATGATAAATCTTTAGTATTTTTTGAGAAGATAATTCGACAAGCACAACTAAAAAGGGTTCAAATATGCGGTATCAGTCAATTTTTTTTTTTTAAATTGGACGCATTAAAACATGTGATGAATGTGAATATTTGTGAATGATTTAAGAGACAAATCAATAAATTTAAGTATTTGACGCAAAATTAACAAAATTAAAATAATTAAACAAAGAAAAAATTTAAAAAAATGACTTTTTTACCTTTTACTACGGAGAGAGAAGAAGGAGTGAATGTAAAAGGGAGCATACGGTTAACTACAAAATAATTTTTTACGTTAATGGTAAATTTTTAGTATTTTTGAAGAATAAAATTCGTAAAGCATGACCGAAAGGGGTTTGATGAGCGGTGTCGGTCACATTGTTTTTCTAAAAAATTGGGCTCATTTGGATATGTAATAAATGTAAATACTTTTTTAATGATTTAAGACAAATTATTAATTTTAAATATTTGAACGCGAAGCTAATAAAATTAAAATAAATATATAAAAATAAAAAATTTCAAAAAAAATCACTTCCTAATGAGAGAAGGAGAGAGAGAAGAAGCAGTGAGCAGTCAAGTTGGCAAAAGGGAGACCCCTGAGATTCCAAATTGATGAATGTGAATATTTTTGAATGATTTAAGATAAATTAATAATTTTAAGTATTTGAATGTAAAACTAATAAAATTAACATAAATAAATAAAGATAAATTATTTTTCAAAAGAATCACTTGATAATATGTGTGAAAGAGAGGAAAAGAAATAGTGAGCAGTCAAATTGACAAACAAACTACTAGAAACACATCACTTTTGCACATTATTTTACACATTACTCAAACTACGTTATTTTGTGTTAGAAAAAGTCATATTTATTTTTTATCCACATCGCTCAAAATATATTTAGGTCTTGCTAAACACAACACAACGTAGTTTTAAGTGATGTGTAAAAATAATGTGTTAAGTGATGTGTGTATAGCACTCTTAGTTGGCAAAAGGGCAAAGTAAATGAGTGGGTCCCATCAATTTTGGGATGGAATTCATGACAAAAGTCATGGCGGGTAGCAAATTTGGCTTTTGTTGGTTAGATTCCATTTTTCACAGCAAACAGCTGCGCACAAAAAGAATTAATGTCAGGAACAGTGGAAATACTAGATTTGTTATGCATTTTGATATCAGTAACTATTGTTTGTAGAACCGATTTGACATTAGTCATGTAGTAATGAGGATTGAGGAATCTTTTAGTGTCTAATCCCACATTAAGTCCCAAGAATGCCTAATGCAAGGTTTTCAATGGCAGTAGATGTATATAATAATGGCAAGGAATAGGATAACCTCACACACAAACAATAGTTAGCGGGAAATTTGATCTTATTCTATTTAAATACATATAACAAGTTCTCAAAAACTCTCGAAAGAAAAGATACACCGAAACTTCAACTCAACTCCACTCTGCTTTTTACCCTCAATTGAGACACTTCCACACATTCAATACATGCATATATATAACGAAAGCATATGGATAACAAATAAAAATAATAAACGCACATCATGAGTAGAATATGCCCAAATCTGATTTTGGGAAGAAAATATCGGCTACTCTCTTCATTCTTTCAGATTTGAGCATAAAGATGAATAGTCCACTTGGAATCATTTTATATGGGGGAGGAAACAACAATTACCCCCCTCGACTGCATCTACTCCATGCTCCTGATTATCGATAGTCAAAAAATACCCCCTCGCTGGAACTCTCTTTATCACTCACTGTATTGCATATTATCCACTCTGCCTTTTACCCTCAATTGAGACACCTCTAAACATTCGATACATGCATATGGATAAAAAAAGAAAAACAATAAACGCACATCATACATAGAATATGCCCAAATCTAATTTTGGAAAGAAAATATTAGCTATGGCTACTCTCTCGACTGCGTGTGCTCCATGCTCCTTATTATCGATAGTCAAAAAATACCCTCTTGCTGGAGTCACTCACTATTAGGACGACCATTGTTCTACACCACCTCACCGGAGTGTCCGCACCCCCAGTCGGGATGACCATCATCATCCAGCCCCCTCACTAAAATGTCCGCACTTGCTATCAAAGTACTTGTTCTACGCAAGTCTACCTATCCACATTCAGAAAATTCTTGGGAAATAATGAAAAAGTCACAAGGGTCCTGCTTAAAATTCATTCTCTTTCAGCACGGTTTTCTTTTGACAAATTTTTTGAATTGTTTATAAGAGTTATTTCATCTGGAGTATAACATCTTTCTATAAGTGTCCCTCGTTGCTTAAGCGCCTCCATCCCCACACCCGCGTATCATGCAAGGATCATTTCATCACCAACTCTTACCCCACCTACTTACTTCTTGCATGCGTTATAATGGCTGTCTTACCATCACTAATCAAACAAATGATACCCTCATGATCGATGTTGTCACCAGTGATGTACAATTTTTCTAATTACTCGAAGCTTTCGTTTGAATTTTCTAGAATCATCGCCACCCATAGATCCATCACTCTGCGCATAGTTATTGCCTTGGGCCCTACAACTTCAGGCATCCTTAACCATACTCATGGTTATCTTCCCATCTGGAACTGAATTGTTGAGAGAAACCACCAGAGTCACGCAGCTGTTTGGAATGAAACTAAGAAGTAGCAAGGGTTGCATGTCAAACATCAACTCGACACCGGCCAACTAGTCAATCAAATCCTAGAACTAGCTCATGTGCTTTGTCATGCCCTTAAGTTTAAACATAATAATCAATATATATTCTTTAAGAAATTTTCACTAATCTCACATAAAATTCAAAATATTTCGTTCATGATTAGTCATCATATCAGGGTTTAAAAAATGTTATAGATCACAATGTACATATCCCGACCTGATACATCAAATGTCACATTTGACAGTTTAAAGATACATAGTTGCTTAGCGAAAAAAAAGATACATAGTTTGATCATAAAATAGACATAAAGTGTGTAAATGTCATTACACATTTCAAAAAGAGTTTGTGAGATACAAAAGAACAATATCAATGTAGCTTCCCAAAATATGCATTATCTCGTGCACTTCAAGCACTACATTCTAAACTCCCGGTAGGGTACCTGAGAATGATAATATGAGTTACACAGCCAAATACGAAAATCTACACCAATATCATAAACATATAAAATGATTTGGCAGGCTACACAATGCCGGACAATAACATAAATATGAACTCATGAGAGATATTCCAAGACATGCATGGTCAACGTAGTCATTTGTAATGTCATTTATTTATCCATTAACTCAGATGATAATCTTATAACTCATATTTTCCTTCCTTATGTGTCGTTATCATGTTAATTCTTTTTTACATTTCTTCTGAATGGGATAATAACATCATGGCATACTTTCTTAGCACATTCACAACAAAAGTCAATAGTCTCATTTGATCTCCTAACACACTCTAGAAGAACCCTAGAAACGGTATGTCACCTAATAGCAGAGTCCCGAAGGATGCTAAAAATCATGTGTCATCTCCTATCACGCTCCTGAAAGATGCTAGATACTATATGTCATCTGCTAGCACACTCCCAAATGACGCTAAACATGTCTGTCATCCCTTAGCACACTCTTGAAGGATGCTAAAAATCATGTGTCATCTCTTAGCACGCTCTTAAAGGATGCTAGCCATATCTTTCAAACATTTTCTCATTTCATTACGTTTTACCAGCTATCACAATACATGTGCCTTACATTATTCCAAGTAAGTCTAAGAGTAACATGCAGTTTAACAATTAACAGGAAAACAATAATCTATGGTATGACAGCGATAATCCATTCCAGAAATAAGAAAAACAAGTAACTAAAGTATAGAATAGTAACCATGCACTAACACGTCATTATTAATAAATCCGCATCATATCCGTGCTAAATTCTCTCAATATTTTGAATATTTCGATCATCAAGTGTTTTCTAATCTTGAGGCATAGCGGCATATATGTAGGTAACGATAGAGACCCCAAGAAGAAATATGGGTTGAGCTTTCTATATAATTTGGAATCCTAATCCAGTCCGGATTAATTTAGAATTATATAAATTTTAATTCATACCGCTATAGAATTATAATTGCATTCTCTTCTCATATCTCAAAATTATATTTCAAACTCCATATTATTAAATGCTCATTTATTTTTCCACTTTAAGATTACATATACCCGTTAATTAAAATAAATTACTGAAATTTATTTAACATCTATAAAATTACTTGAGAATTTCCACTTGACTTATTTGTTATGTCGAATACTAATATCCACCTACAAGATTTGACATAATAGAAACTTATAAGTCTCCTCAAGAGGATATCATCAATTCTTATATTAAGACATGGATTTCATTAATAATCAATAATTACCATACATTTCATATTGGGATCCAAATTATCAAGACTATTGACTCATAAGGCTTCACTCTATAATGAATCAGAGTCAAGAGTCAACAATATTAGAAATACACATCCATTAATTATTTTTGGATTAAGAACACAAGCATTCATAATAACCATGAGGTTCTAATTGTATTATATAGTCAGTATAAATACAATTATTTCAAAGTGGTATCATTTAATACACACAAAGTATACTGACACAATGAGTTAAAATTATACTATTTTTCTTAGTCAAGACAGAACTACTGAAATACAATTTTATAGTTCTACTGGTGGTGTGTCTATTTTCATTTAAGACTGTAAACTAAATACTTATATTCTATAAAAATCAATAATCTGATCCTTTATATATAAGCCGAACTCTACATATCAAAATATCTACTATGTAGAATAACAGACAACCATGCACAATATGATATGATATAATATAAACATTACCCATAAAGATTCTCATAAAAAAAAAGAATAACTAATTATAAATAATCTAAATAAATAATAATTCATTACATAAAGTCATGATTTTTAGTATAAAATCCTAATAACAACATCCCAAATCTTTCTTCCAAAGCATTCCTTACTTCAAATGCATGTTTATAACCAATCACATATTATAGTATTGCAACTCACATTGATTGACACGGGACAAAGGTGTCCATCAATTATTGACTAATTTCGAAAATCTAAATTTGTGACCTGTTGTTCATTCACAACTATTTCTAAATTTGGACACTTGATTGATCCATTTATGTATCATAAGAATCCATTTGGCTTTGTAGCATTTTGGATTTGAGTTTTCCAAAGTACATAGTTGTTCGAATCAAGTTTTATTATCACTACACTGTGAAAATTGGAGACCAAAAAGATCAAAGAAGAAGGCAGTGCGATGGACATCTAACCTTGTGAGTAGAAGAACTACTTACTAGTGGTGAGGCCATTTTCTAGTGCTGTAATTGATTCAAATCAAATTGAATTAAGAGATCTAATACCTTGCTAACGAACAATTTAGAAATCCTTCAAGTCCCAGTGAAGCAGAGAATTAGAGATTTAACAATACAAAATCTTTAGTTTTCATCACTTCTCAATCAGAGATCAGTTATGATCACTCGTTATCTTCATTAATTTGCACGATTAATATAGACACGAGCCTTGATAGCTCTGGTAACATGAAAGAAATTCACATAATGAAGGAGAGTACAATAAAAACAGAGTTCTACAAGTGTTTTATTCAACACATTTTTATTAGTCACAAACGATACAAGAGAGTTCTTATTTATATACAGCCAATCACAGGGAAAACATAACTAGCTAGCTTTCCCGCCTACAACGATTGTCAAACAAACACAATTCTCAACAAACTAACACGAGAAATGAGATGTATTTGATCAACCAATCGTTAAACGGCAAGGCAAGATGCACACACACGAGAGAGATTGGCCCCTACAATTCCTTGACTCTACTTCTTACCGCATGTAATAACCTACTGATAGCAAACACAACTCATCAATTAGACAACTACTCACTATTATTCTCTTCATTGCCCTCTTCCGTATCAAATTCATATATTAACTCAACAACAACAAACAACAACAGCAATATCATACGCACCTACATACGGGTGTGTATTGTAATATTTTTTTAAATGTTTTTAAAGTAGGTTTGGAGAGAACAAAGATGTATGACGTCAATGACGTGATCTATATGCATAGGCACAGGTATTGCAGGTATCTTATTTGACGGAATTGGGTCGTTACACGTGGATTCTGATCTTTCCATATGGAAGAGAGCGTTCAGTTACATTGATCATTATCGGTCACTGTTTCTGTGAAATCTTTTTGCTCCTTTAACTATTGTTCTTGAATCAATAAGCTGTTAGCCAGTGACTTTCAGCGCGAGGGACTTCTTTTTAATTAAATGCACTAAGTTGATACTTATGATATGTCAACCTCTTGGCAACTTACAAGGGACGAAAACTTCCGAGAGAGATAGCAACGTTTCGAATTATGCACAAAATAGAAACCAAATCCAACTAACTATTAATTAAAAATTAGGCCACTAATAGATGGAAGTACAATATAGTGCAAACACTACCGTCTCATCTCCTTCCTCTAAAAAGAAAGTGGGTCATATACATCCTTTCCAACTGGACATGCCTTTATATTTTCTTTTTTTCTTAAACAATTGACGTTGTGCGCATGATATATTCTGTCAACGCGTGTACAAAACTATGTCGATTCTGCGAGTGAAATGTGAGAGTGAGCTGCAAAAGTGGGGTGTAAAAGTAAATAGTTGACTCGAATAATGTTACTATTGCCCCCATTGTTTATATCATGTTAAAATAGTTGTAATTGTACAAATTTATATTTTATAGCTAGGTTCAATTTTAAAAAGTACTTTTGTGAGGGAGATTCCAATTTTGGTTCACATCAATTAGCATTCTCTCTTTCTATATTATAATAAATGAGTGTTGGAAAATCATTTCATTTAAGGTGGAATGTGATCAACCCCAGAAAAATGGTTTGTACTCGGTCAAGACTTGAGACTTGGAGATTTGTTTCCTCCTAAGATTTTCTGTTCCAAACTAATTTTCGAGTGTTATTAATTCTTATGGGGCCAAATGATTTGCTTGAAATTAATCGACGTACTGCACGTAAGTTGATTCGGACACTCTGAATTAAATGAAACAAGTTGGAATTAGTTTCATTTTATTCTCACTTTCTATTATTCAAGTAGTTTATATATGTAGCGGGTCTCAATGTACACATTATTCATGTAAAAAAAAACTATTAGTCTTGAAAAAATAAGCGGATGATTATTTTCTTGGGAAGAAATATGATCGAGAAAACAGTGGTTAAAAATTTGAGAAAATAGACGATATGGCTGAAGGAGGTACACGTAGAATAAACTAAAATCATAGAAAGAGGATGTGGGTGGGTTATCAATCGTCTGTCCTGTGATCCTCTATCCCAGGAATGATCATGAAGCGATGAAAAGAAAGTGTAAGAAGCAAGAGGGGTGAATTTTAAATTCATTTTCTGGCAGTGTTTCCGGTTTGTGGCTCGCACGAAGGGAGCATCAAAATTGTTTTGAAAGAGACATGGAGATAAGGTTTATTTGGTGATCCTGAAGGAGCTCGTCTGTAAAAGTATTAGGCCATAAAAAAACCATCATTATGGTAATTGAACCCAACAAATTGGATTCCCTGGCCACGCGCTCCGCTTCTAACGCGACTTGTCTTAGCTGCCGCTGCGGCCACAAAGCCGTGTGCCGTATTCCCTTGGGTCAGCCGCGTGCGGTATTCCCTTGGGTCATCTCTCTCTATCTCTCTCTCTCGCTCTCGCTCGCTCGCTCTCTAATTAAGCAATTTTTCATTTTTGCTAAAATACGGAGGACCTCCCATTTTCAGCATTTATGAAAATTTGATCATCAAATTAAACGGTTCGGATCATAATTAATGCTGAAAATTTGATTATCAAATTGAACGGTTGCAACCGTCACAATTTGATCAGAAAATAGAAGGTCCGCAATTTTAGCAAAATCGGATCCCTCAATAAGGGGACTCTATATGTGCGTGAGAGATTGAATTTCACTCTCTTTTTTTCAATTGCACCTCTTTTTCTGTCCATATTATGCAAAGTTACTGAAATACCCTTTTATTGAATACCCTTCTTTGAACACAAGATTATTTAATAAAAAGGTATTTGTAAGGGGGTTAATTTAGATAATCAGGACGGAAAGCTAAGAATCCACTATCCAGCCGAAACAGTATTCTTCTCAATATGTGGACCTGTGATCTGCAAAAGAGTAATCCGTCAAAGAGCCCTCTGCCGCTGTGGCAGGAGGACACTCCGATGATTAAGTCAGGCAAAACTCACAGGAGAATGATAACGCACGCTAATATTCTCTATCAGCAGGCGAAACAGTATATTCAGGCGTACCTTTTTTGTTCATCTGGAGCTCTATTTATAGACTTCACCTTCTGCCCTAATTCTCTTAGGGCTCTCTTGGGCCCCAATTCTGTTAGGGCTCTTTTAGGGCGAAGTGTCCTCTGATTGGTCATGGATTTCACGTCCATAACTGATTGATTCTGACACATCCTTCTCGGAAAAACGGTTACAGGTCGCCTTTCTCGGGCTGCCCGTAATCCTGACCGACTTTCTCAGTTCGGCGAGTCATGGATCCGCCTTTCTCAGGTCGGCATTGCTAAATGCATGGCTCTGTTACCCAGATTTAGGGATGGTCGGCACTCCTCGTGTCGGCCAATATAGTACGTGACCGGCACGTGCTTCTGGATATGTTATTTGGTCTCGGCCGATCTTCAAACTTACTCGGGGGGTCTAAATGTATTTTCTCAATTACATTTTACCCTCGTCAATTGCCCCCTAGCTTCGGCTGCTTTGAACCGACTTGGCGAAGTAGTCGAGGCTATTCAGTGCATTCATGGTGTCCTTTCTTATTCTTGATCGGGCGGTTTCTGAACCGCCATTCGAGAATATGCAGCGTCGCATTGAAGTCTGATGGGACGTGCAGCAGGCTTTAATGGCTTTGGGGCCACGCGCCTCCTGCGCGTGACCCGCAGGTGGAGAGTCCTCATTGGGGAGGCCTAGGGTTTTATCCGTTCGGCTTTCCTCCCTATAAATACTCGCCCATTCTTCACCTTTGATTTTTCTTCTGCAACCTTCCACTTTCGTCATACCAGAGAGAGAATTCATCTGTCTTTGTAAGTCGCTTTCAACCAGAGCCTTAGGTTTTTCCTCTTTTGTTGCTCTTTCGTCCCCTACTCCTTTCTATAATGGGGATTTTTAGGCAGTTAGTAAACACGCCGGAAAAGATGGCAGAATTCCGGCGACGGTACAACATCCCTTCTGATGTTGCCGTCGAAATCAACGATCCCCACACTCCTCGTGATGGGAATGACCCCGACACCCTTCACGTTCCTCTGATGGCGGTTGTCGAGGGTGGAGTTCGGTTCCCACTCAATCGCCTTCTTCGTGAAGTGCTTGCTGGTACCGGCTTCACCCGATGCAAATCTCCATCAACACATATAGGATTATCCATTGTATAGTAGAACTGAATAGGCTGAACCATACTGACATAGGACTTCGGGAGATCCGATTTTGTTACGATATGGTCAGGAAAGGCTCTGATGCCTATTACCTGAAGAACAGACCAAATATCGAGCGGATCGTCACCTACTTGACGGACTCCAACCGTGGTAATGACGATGACTTCCTCATCGTCGCTGGCAACTGGGAGATCGGCCGAGATGAGCCTGAACGCCCCAAGTTCCACATCCCGATCCGGTTTGGAGTCATCCGTTAGTGCCCCGACCTTGCCTTTCATTTCTTCGTCTTTTTCTTTCTAATGCCGAACCTATCTTGATGCTGACTGCATTTTTCCATTCTTTTTTTTTGCAGCTTCTAACGCCAATAAGGACCGGAACAAATGGTCGATAAATCTCGACGACGTCAAAAAGGTCGCCCGATACACGGGGTCTTTTGGCCGAAGCTGGGCCCGATCCCCTGAAGTGCTCCTGAGGTACGTTGCGAGCTACAGGGGATATATTAAAAAATCAATTCCCGACGCCACCGTCGTTGGTGCCGATCTCCCAGGATATTTTCCTGAGGCAGTGCCAATTTCTGAAGCTCAGCAGCCGGATCCGCTGACGGTAGCTGCCATCGGGAATTCCCCGATCTCATTTAGCTCGACCAGTGCCGAACACAGTTCTCCCCAATCGCCTTGCAACTGGAATTCAGAGGACGACCAGGAAATCGATCAGAGTTTAGACCCAATGGCCCGAAACCCCAGCGTCCGAATCTCCGCGAGCTAATGCGGCAAAAGAAACAGAAACAGTCTGACGCCGGCCCGATCTTGCCTAGGAGGGAGCCGACCTCAGCGTCCGAAGAGGCTTCAACTGAGGCCGATGTTCCCCTCATCCTGAGGCGGAGGCCAAGGGACCCTGCTCAGGAGGACCCCGCTGCGACGGCCTCGCCGAAGAAGAGCAGGACGGCCCCATGGTGCCCCTCCTTGCTGGTGAATGGGATTGATCCCATCGCTGTCGCCGACTCAGCGGCCGATCTTGAAGTCACGCAAACCCTCACGGGTATGCTGATGCTACCGAGGGATGTCGAGCCCTACCAAGGCACCGACCTCCCGACCTTGCTGCGATCTGTGATGGCTCACGAAGTCTTCGTAAGTATTCTATCTCGGCTATTTTTCTGTTATGTTACTTGCAACTTTGTTTCTGATTTCATATTTCCCGATCTTGTTGCAGGCTGCGCAGAAAACGATGATGTGCCTAAGCCGTTGCCAGGACTTGGAAACTCGATATAGCACTATCGAGTTGGAGCTAAAGGCGTCCAACGCCAGGTTTCTGAAAGTCCAAGAGGACATGACCTCGTACAAGAAGAGGGTTCGGGACGCCGAGCTGAGGGCTGATACTGCTCAGTCTCAGCTCGGGGCTAAAAAGAAGAAGTCATCCAGGCTGGAGGAGCAGATGGCCGATCTCAAGGCTCAGCATGAGGCCGAGCTGAAGCGCCTTCAGGAGAACTCTTACGCTAAGGGCATGTTGGACGCTGCTTCCGACTTCTTAGAGAACCAAATGCCCGAAATCCAGACCGAGCTCATCGGGATGAGTTGGAAGGCCGCTTTGGAAGCTGCCCAAGTCCCGAAGGATTCTTCCCTCTTCTCCAGGGTTCCATCTATTACCGAACTGGAGAATAGGGAACCCGAAGCCGAAGAAGAAGGCCAGGCTGCTGCTGCTGGAGAAGGAGAGGCAGGCCAGACTGCCGATACTGGTGTCCCCGACGCCGAGCAGCAGCTAGCCAATGAGGATGTAGTTATAGTTTAGGCTGCCGATGTTGCGCTTTAGGATTTCTGTTGTTTTCTTCATTTCTGTATCTGAAGTAGTTGCAACTCATATGTAACCTGACTTCAAGAATCAATGAAACTGTTTTGAATTTCCTTTGCAACCTTCTTGTAGCACGATGCTGAATCTGGAATGGAATTGTTTCCCTTTGAATAATGTGTTGCAACTAATGGATTGTACTCAATTAGGTTTAGATTTCATTCTTTTCTCAAGTAATGAATCACCTTCAGCCCCTCTGAATATCAGACTTTTCTCAAGTGTTGAGCCGAACAAACTTTTCTCAAGTCTGTTCGGCTATTTAAACTATACTTAGGCTTAAACACATATTTTTCTCAAATATGTTCGGGTGTTCTAACTTTTCTCAAGTGTTGAACATTCTCAGACTTTTCTCAAATCTGTTAGGCTGTTTAACCTCTGCTTAGGCTTAAACGCATACTTTTCTCAAATATGTTCAGATGTTCTTACTTTTCTCAAGTGTTGAGCCGAACAAACTTTTCTCAAGTCTGTTCGGCTGTTTAACCTGTACTTAGGGCTAAACACATATTTTTCTCAAATATGTTCGGATGTTCTAACTTTTCTCAAGTGTTGAACTTTCTCAGACCTTCTCAAATCTGTTAGGCTGTTTAACCTCTGCTTAGGCTTAAACACATACTTTTCTCAAGCATGTTCTGGAATTCAAACTTTTCTCAAGTGTTGAATCTTCTCAAACTTTTCTCAAGTCTGTTCGGCTGTTCTAACTTTTCTCAAGTGTTGAACTTTCTCAGACCTTTCTCAAATATGTTAGGCTGTTTAACCTCTGCTTAGGCTTGAACACATACTTTTCTCAAGCATGTTCTGGAGTTCAAACTTTTCTCAAGTGTTGAATCTTCTCAAACTTTTCTCAAGTCTGTTCGGCCGTTCTAACTTTTCTCAAGTGTTGAACTTTTATTCTGATCTTGTATTTACTGGATTTCCCTTTGCCCCCTAACTTCGGCTACTTCGAACTGACCTGGCGGAGTAGCCGAGGCTATAAAGCGTATTCATGATGAGCTTTGTATCGATCCCAGAGGACTTTCATCCGCATCTGGTCCATTTTGAGGCGTGCCCTGTCCTTCCATAAATGCAACGTGACCGTTACTTGTACCTTTTGACGAGAGACGCGCCTTTTCTGTGCGTGCTTAGACGTGTTGCTTCAATATCTCAGACGCACTTCATTGATTGATCCAGGAGTAATGGATCCGACGATTGGGGTTTATAACGTGCAACGTATCACATTCTCCCGCACAAAACCCTATAAATCAAACCCTCATCTTCTTCATTTCTTTTTTCTTGCTACTGTTCTTCCTCCATATTCTGTAAGTTGCCCCCTGTAGAGCTCGTTTCTTTTTGCTTTCTGTTCTTGTTTCTTCCCCATTCATCCTCTGAGTATGGGAATTTTTCGCAAACACTTCGCCTCTCCTGCGCGGATAGCTGAGTTTCGTAGGCATTACAACATTCCTGATGATGTAATAGTAGATATCAATAAGCCTGAGACTCATCCTGAGATTCGGGATGAGGACTCCATCCACATCCCCCTTATGGTTGTCACCGAAGGTGGGGTTAGATTCCCCCTTCACCCTTTACTCCATATGGTTTTGTCTTGGTATAAGCTGAACCCTATGCAGATTTCTATAAACACATACCGAATAATAATGGGCATAGTTCGTCTGAACGAACTGTGCAACACCAACTTAGGCCTCTGGGATATAAACTATAACTATGACATGGTTTATAAAAAAGATGAGAAGTGGTATCTCAAATCGCGTAGGGGCCGAGAAAAGATAGTAACGCATCTCGTCGACTCGAATAGGGGGAACGACGATGACTTCCTGATCGTCTCGGGGAATTGGGAGTTTTTTCCTGATGAGCCCGAGCACACGAGGATTCCTGTTCCCCGCAGTTTCGGGAAACCCCGTTAGTTCCCTATTCTCTTCTGTTCCTGATTTCTGACCTTTGCCGATCTACAGCATCTAACTTTGTCTATCTGTTCATGTGCAGCTTATAACGCAAACCGTGGTCGGCAGTTGCAGGCTACGCATCCCGAAGATTTGAAGAAGGTCCTTCGTTACAAGGGTGTCGAAGGACAAGCCGAACCAAGGTCTGCCGAAGTACTGTTGTGGTATAACCCGACTTACAAGGGTTATATCAAAGAGAAAAAATACATAGTCGAGGCGGTAGCGGAGACGTCCTTGGTTGTAGTTCCCGAAGGTATACCCCTGCCGTATCTCAAGGAACCCAGCCGAGTAACAGTTGCTATCGTGGCCGAATCCTCCAGCTCCTCATCTTCATCCTCTACCGACCGGACGCAGTCCCCACCTCGGATCACTTGGAATACTGAGGACGAGGAGGAGATAGACGCCGAAGTCTTGGCTCAGAATCCCAACGTGCCGAACTTGAAGGAGCTGATGAGGCAGAAGGCTAAGGCCGCTGCCGATGCAAAGAAAAAAACCGACTCCAGACGAGGTGAAGAGGCCTTCTGGGGTCGTTCTGGCTAAAAGGAAGCCAGAAGAGGGTGGGAACCTGCCGAGTCCCACCCCTGCTAATGCCGAAGCTGCCCATGCCGTCTCCAAAAGACGGAGGCTAGTGAAGGCACACGAGGTTGGTCCCTCGAAGGCGAAAGGCAAATCAAAGGTCTCCAAGAAGGCCGAGACCTGGGCTCCTCCAATGCTGATAGATGGTGTGACCCCTATCACAGTTGCCGACACGGCCAGAGACCTGGGAACTGCCACGGCTCTTGCCGAGGCCATGATGCTGCCGAGGGACATCGAGCCCTATGCCGACTCCGAAGATCACATCATGCTTCGGACAACGATCGCACACAATATTTTCGTAAGTTTCTCATTTCGGCAATGTCCTTTGCAAATTTTACTGTATTCGTTCTAACTCTTCTATTGATGCTGTAGGCGATCCAGAAGACCATGCTCTGTATCGGGCAGAGCCAAGATCGGGCGGCGAAGTTGATTAATGTCGAGGCCGAGGTGAGAGAATTCAAGCTGAAGTTCTCCACCGCTCAAGATGAGGCCGACGGCTACAAAAAGAAGGCTTATGAGATAGCCAGGAAGGCTGAGTCCTTCGACCATCTCCTGACCGAGGAGAAGAAGAAGACAGCCGAGCTGACTGCGCTGAAGATTAAGCACACCGAAAAAATGACTGAGGAGAAAAATAAGGCCCGTCAGCTCGGCATGAATGAAGCTGCCGAGGACTTCCTCAATAATCAGATTCCCGACATGCAGGAGGAGTTCCTGGCCGTTGGATGGAAGGCTGCACTGAAGGCTTGCAACATTGCCGCCGATTCGCCCCTGTTCAAGGAGATTCCCCACTCCTCTGATCTTGCCGAGGAAGAGGCGCCCGACCTCGAAGCCGAGCTTTCTGAAGGCCGCGTCGCCGATCTTACTGTCGATGACTATGAAGAAGCTGGTATCGGGGCGGACCCTATTGCTGAGGAGGGCCGAATCCAGGAGGACACTGTTGCAGAAGAGGGCCAAATCCTGGAGGACCCCGTTGACATCGTCTGAAGGATGTCTTATGCCCCCTTTTTTTTTTTTTTTATGTAGCCACAGCAAATCTTTTTAATATTCATTTCTGCTCTTTCCTTGTGTAATTCGCACATGAATGAATACAACTCGAATCTTTTGCCGGCAACTCTTGTCTTGATGCAAATGTGAACATTTCTCTTAAAACATTGACTTTTCTCAAGTATGTTTGGTAATTCAAACTTTTCTCAAGTACTGAATTTTCTCAAACTTTTCTCAAGTGTTGAGCCGAACAAACTTTTCTCAAGTGTTGAGCCGAACAAACTTTTCTCAAGTCTGTTCGGCTGTTTAACCTACACTTAGGCTTAAACGCATACTTTTCTCAAGTAAGTTCTGGAGTTCAAACTTTTCTCAAGTGTTGAACATTCTGATCTAGTGGTGACATCACTAATAACCTTTCTGAATATCTATTTGAACATTGAAACTGGAACTTTCATTCACTGAGAAATAAACATATGTACTGAAATAAAGAAATTACTGATAAAACTTCTTAAGGTTGGAAACATTCCAAGTCCTTGGTATTTCCTTATCATCCAGATCTTGCAATTTGTAGGCGTCCTTCCCGAGTCGGCCTATAACTCTATATGGACCCTCCCAGTTGGCCCCGAGCTTGCCATCAATTGGATCTTTCGTGTTTCCCATGACCTTGCGCAGGACTAGGTCGCCGAGATTGAATTCCCTCTGATGGACTTTCTTGTTATAGGTTTTAGACAGAGCTGATTGATAGGCAGCGAGTCTGATCATGGCTCGTTCTCATTTCTCTTCGGCAAAATCGAGCTCTACTGTCAATGCTTGATCATTGCCACCTTGCTCCATCACTTCGGTTCGGAGGGTCGGGATGCCAACTTCAAGAGGAATGACAGCCTCTGTGCCATAAGCAAGTGAATATGGGGTTACTCCCGTAGATCGGCGAGGAGTGGTCCTGTATGCCCATAAGACGAGTGGCAATTCCTCCACCCACTTACCCTTGGCTCTCTCTAGCCGTTTTTTCATTCCTACCAATATCGTCTTGTTCGAAGCTTCTGCCTGCCCATTGCATTGGGGATATGCCACTGAGGCGTAATAGTTTCTGATCTTGTATTGTGAGCAGAAAGCCTTGAACTTGTCCTGGAACTGGGTTCTGTTGTCCGAGACGATGGCGTATGGGATGCCGAATCTGGTGATAATGTTCTGCCATACGAATCGCTCGACATTCTTCTCGGTGATCTTAGCCAGTGGTTCGGCTTCTATCCACTTGCTAAAATAATCTGTGGCCACCAACAGATACTTCCTCTCCCCAGTTGCTTTGGGAAGCGGGCCGACGATATCCATTCCCCATTGGGCAAAGGGCCATGGACTAGTGAGTGGTGACAGATCGGCAGCAGGTTGATGTGTGATCGGGGCGAACTTCTGGCACTTTTCACAGATCTGCACGTACGTCTTTGCATCCTCTTGCATATATGGCCACCAATATCCCTGAGATATGGCGCGATGGGCTATGGACCTACCCCCAGCATGACTCCCACATATCCCCTCATGAATTTCGTACAAGAATTTCTGAACTAAAGTAGGGTGTACGCATTTCAAATAGGGACCAGTGTAGGACTTACGATAGAGTTCTTGCTTTGGTGATAGCCAGAAACGTGTTGCCTTGATCCGTAGCTTGTGGGCTTCTTTTTTGTCCTCGGGGACAGTTCCCGCAGTGAGGTAGGAGATAATGGGATCCATCCAACTTGGGCCGAGATCGATTTCCAAAGCCTTCTCGGCAATTGGGATGTCGATGCTCGGGTACTCAATGGAATCCACGTATATGGTTCTGAACTTGTCTCTGGGTATTGCCGAAGCCAAACATGCTAAGGCATCTGCGTGGTCGTTCTGTCTTGAGCTGATGTGTGTCATCATTGTTTTCTTGAACTTTGATAACTCTGCTCTGGCCCTTTCTGCATAGGCGGTCATCCTCTCATCTCGGGTGGCATACTCTCCACTGAGCTGGTTGAGGACCAATTGCGAATCGCAGAAGACCTCCACATGTTCTGCCCCCAGATTATGTGCGCATTTGAGTCCGAGTATCAGTGTCTCATATTCAGCGACATTGTTGGAGGCGCTGAAATTCAATCGGAAGGATTGCTCAAAATAGCACCCATCTAGCTCTTCTATCACGATGCCGACTCCAGATCCTTTTGAACAGGATGATCCGTCAACATACAACCTCCAGTACGGTGTCTGGTCGGGAACTATTTCCCCCTGTTCGGGCATATCCCTCTCTGAGATTGAAGCGATGTTTTCTACAGGTTTGTGGGAGAATTCTGCGATAAAGTCTGCCAGGACCTGTCCCTTCACTGTTGTCCTCGGGAGGAATCTAATGTCGTATTCCCCGAGCTCTACAGACCAAGTGGCCACCCTTCCCGACAGTTCTGCTCTTCTCAAGACAGTACTGATGGGGTGTTTGGTCGGTACTTCTATTGTATGGGCCAGGAAGTAATGCTGCAATTTCCTCGAGGCCACCACCAGGGATAAGATCAACTTCTCCAAGGGGAGATATCTTGTCTCCGAATCCAGGAGCGTTTTACTTACATAATAGACTGGTTTCTGCTCACCATCTTTGTTCTTCAACAAGACAGCGCTGACCGCATGCTCGGATACGGCCAGATAAAGTGTCAACACATCTCCCTTCTCGGGAGTCATGATCAGTGGGGGGTTCGCCAAGTAGTTCTTCATCTCTTGGAAAGCCCTTTCACATTCTTCCCCCAGGTGTACTTGGACTGTTTTCTCAACAGTTGAAAGAATGGTCGACATCGATCAGATGATCGGCTGATGAACCTATTGAGGGCTGCCACCATTCCGGTTAACCTTTGAACTTCCTTCACAGTTCGGGGACTTTGTAAGTTTTGCAGGGCGACGATCTGATCGGGATTAGCTTCTATTCCCCTGCGTGTAACTAGATGCCCCAAGAATTTCCCCGAGCTAACCCCGAAAGCACATTTCGATGCGTTGAGCTTGAGTTTGTACTTTCTTAGTACCTGGAAAGTTTTGCCGAGATCATCTATGTGGGATTCGGCCTCTTCAGATTTGACGACCATATCGTCGATGTAAACTTCCATGCTCTTCCCGAGCAGCTCCCTGAACATGAGAGTCGCCAACCGCTGATATGTTGCCCCTGCATTTCTCAAGCCGAAAGGCATCACTTTGTAACAGAAGAGTCCGCGTGGAGTAATGAAGGACGTCTTCTCTTGATCTGGCGCGTGCATGGCTATCTGATGATATCCCCGATATGCATTCAGGAAACTCATGCGCCGATACCTAGCTGTGGCATCCACCAGTTGATCTATCTTGGGCAGTGGAAAGCTATCTTCGGGACAGGCTTTGTTGAGGCTAGTGAAGTCCACGCAAACCCTCCACTTGCCATTCTTCTTCTTGACCACCACGGTGTTAGATAGCCACTCGGGGTAATGCACCTCTCTGATGGCATCGGCCTCCAGCAGCCGATCTACCTCTTCTATTACAGCATCCACATGTTGGACTGTTGGTCTTCTTCTTTTCTGCATCACTGGTTTGTGGGCAGGATCCGCATTCAAGTGATGACATATGATATCCGGGCTCACCCCAGGCATCTCCTGTGGTGTCCAAGCGAATACGTCTATGTGCTCTTTAAGAATTTTGATGAGGACCTTCTCGTCCTGCTCTGATAACTCTGCCCCGATCAGAAAATACCGCTCTGAATCTGTCTCGTGAGCTGGTATCTGCTTGAGTTCCTCTACAACTCGGTCGGCTGGATTACGCCCGATATCCTCTATCGTCGGCCGATCTGGGACTTCTATGGATTTCACGTGTTCGGCCTTTGGTTTATGCTTGATGGAGGTGACATAGCAGCTTCTCGCTGTTGTCTGATTACACCGAACACATTCGATCCCCTTTTTCCCCGGAAACTTCAGCATTTGGTGATAGGTAGAAGGGATTGCCCCCAGCCTGTGGAGCCAAGTTCTCCCCACAGTGGCATTATAGGCCGATGGTACATCCACGACCAGAAAATCCACATCCAAGGTTACTTTCCCTACTCGTACAGGGATAGTAGTGGATCCTATGGGCCAGACCACTTCGGCACTGAACCCGATGAGCGGTATATCGGCTTTCTTCAAATCTGCCTTGTCTAACTTGAGCTTTTTGAAAGCATCATAGTACAGGATTTCTGTTGAGCTGCCCTGGTCAACTAGGATTCTCTCCGTGTTGAGGGTGCCGAGGAGCAGCGTGATCACCAATGCATCGTTATGGGGATGTGTTACCCCCTCCAAATCCTTTTCCGAAAAGGATATGACTGTTTCCACCTGTGTCTCGGGCTCTTTCCTCTTCTGACCGAGGTGTTGTACATGATGTTCGTGCCCGTCTCGGCGGCGCTGGAGCCGTACTTCCTTCATATCTAGAACCGGAGTCGCCGCGTGTATGACGTGCACGGTCCCAGTTATCATCGCCTCTTCCTCAGAGGATTCGGCTTCCATCGGCTCTGGCTGAACCGCTTGTTGCCTCTGTTCGGCCACAAAACGTCGAAGGTGCCCGGCTTCAACTAATTCCTCTAGGAATTGTTTAAGCGCCTTGCATCTTTCTGTCATATGGCCATTTTTGCGGTGATAGCTGCACCAATCTTTGTTCGGGTCACGCTTCACTGGCTCTCCCGACCCAGCTGGCCACTTCCAGAAGGGCTCGTTCTTCAAGGGATAGATCATCCGGAAGATTGGGGTGTTGAAAACCGTACGTATAGCTCTATACGCCTGGGGTCCAGGTGGTTTTCGCTCCCTGGTTACCTGTGACACTTCGGCCACCTCAGTTCTGGGCCTCTTGGCCTCAGGCTCTATCACCGCATTCCTGTGTGCCTTGGCTACTGGCTGATCTTTGTCTCGGCGGATCTCATCTTCGAACTTGGCATACTTCTCGAATCTGCTCATCAGGTCGGCAATGGTATTAGGGGGATCAATGTTGAGAGACTCCCTCAGCCGATCTCGGTATGACAATCCCAGCCTGAAAGACTCTACGGCATAGGCCTCTGTGCAGTCCCCGATCTCATTGTAGGTAGCCCAATACTTGCTGGCGTACTGTTTGAGATCCTCTTCTGGTCCTTTTCTCAAGGCCAGAAGCGTGTTCACGTACTTTTTCTGTGCTCGGTTAGCCACAAATCTCTTGAGGAACTGATCTGCCAGTTGCCTCCAGCTGGTAATTGATCTCGGCGGCAGAGCCTGAAACCAATTCAGGGCTATCTCTCCCAAGCTCAATGAAAATACCTTGCAGTAAAGGCTGTCTTGGCCCACATAGATCATCATGGAGTTCACGAATCCTTTGATGTGAGTCATCGGATCCGTTCGTCCATTATAGATTGTAAATTTCGGAGGGACAAACCTTCTGGGTAAGTCCTCCGTCTCTATCTGAACTGACAACGGTGATACTGCCAGCTGTTGCAGCTCCTTGTGATTTTCGTCGTCCTGCGGGCGGTTGAGTCCCAACTGTTGATTCAACCATGCCCTCATATCGGTTACCGGAGCCACCAGCGGCAAAGGCCAATATGGGAGCTTCGACTGGACGTCTGGGGCCGATTCTGCCCGCTGATTTAGCCATTCCCTCATGTCAGGAATTGGCTGTGCCTGAGGTGGTCCGCCTAGATTTGACGATGCCCCCATCTGCCTTTCTCCTCCTCGGGGCCTTCTGCTAGGTTCGTGTCGGCTATCTTGCCGAGACGGCCCAGCCTCGGAGCGCTCGTCATGTCTAGATACTGACTGGCGTACTGAATCTTTTTGTTTGCGGAGAGTTCGGTTTTCTCTCTCCATGCGTCGTATGTAACGCCTCATATCTTCTACTTCTTGATCCCTCCTTCGGATCCGATCAGCATTATCGTACTCTTCGTCTCGGCGAGACCTTTCATGAGTTCGGGATTCTCTCCCTCCCTCATTCCGGGATTGAGTTAGGGATCTGTCCCTGTTTCTTGACCGTTCCGCTTCTCGCGGACGATCCGGACGTTGCTCCAGATTCAATGGCGTGGGTAGCGCAGGAGCTACCGAGGTGTTGGCAGACAACGGAGCGGTAGGATGCAGCACCTGTTCTCCAGGCTGTTCCCCTACTATCTTTGGGGGAGGAACCCTAGGAATTTCCCTCCTGGGACCCTTGGATTTGTGTGGAACTGGAGGGGGGGATCTTGATCTTCCTTTGCCATCGCGTTCCCTCCCCTGATCTTTTCTAGATGTTTCAGCCATGAATCTTTAGTTTTCCCACAGACGGCGCCAATTGTAAGAGGGTTGATTTAGATAATCAGGACGGAAAGCTAAGAATCCACTATCCAGCCGAAACAGTATTCTTCTCAATATGTGGACCTGTGATCTGCAAAAGAGTAATCCGTCAAAGAGCCCTCTGCCGCTGTGGCAGGAGGACACTCCGATGATTAAGTCAGACAAAACTCACAAGAGAATGATAACGCACGCTAATATTCTCTATCAGCAGGCGAAACAGTATATTCAGGCGTACCTTTTTTGTTCATCTGGAGCTCTATTTATAGACTTCACCTTCTACCCTAATTCTCTTAGGGCTCTCTTGGGCCCCAATTCTGTTAGGGCTCTTTTAGGGCGAAGTGTCCTCTGATTGGTCATGGATTTCACGTCCATAACTGATTGATTCTGACACATCCTTCTCGGAAAAACGGTTACAGGTCGCCTTTCTCGGGCTGCCCGTAATCCTGACCGACTTTCTCAGTTCGGCGAGTCATGGATCCGCCTTTCTCAGGTCGGCATTGCTAAATGCATGGCTCTGTTACCCAGATTTAGGGATGGTCGGCGCTCCTCGTGTCGGCCAATATAGCACGTGACCGGCACGTGCTTCTGGATATGTTATTTGGTCTCGGCCGATTTTCAAACTTACTCGGGGGGTCTAAATATATTTTCTCAATTACATTTTACCCTCGTCAGTATTTCAATAACTTTGTATAATAGAGAACACAAAGAAAAGTGATGGACGTAGTCTAACTAGGAAGACTAAACCGATTATTTTGAGCCATGATGAGATTGATGGATTAGAGTATATAAAATCAACACAAGAAATAATATATAAATAAATAGACAAACTAGTTTAGTCACCAGAGTATGTCCTACATTGTATTTAACAGGAATGAAATGGGGTGGGAGAGTCATCCCAAGAAAATCAAAATCGAAACATCAATATGACCAAGGCCTTGTCACGTGCTGGACTCAAACCAGCACCTTCGATTTGCTCACATAATAAAATGAAAGAGATTTTTTTTAAACACTTCACTTGTATAAAAGTTACTTTAAAATTTAGTTTAGAATCAATCTTACATGAATTTCAAAAATGTACAAGGATGATGATTTTGATTTTGAAAGATCGTTTATACTATTTTTTCTTCATACTAATGAATGATTAACCTTAAAACATGTTTACTTTAGATATTATGAATGATCAACACCTTAGAACATGTGTATTTCTGTGATATTATTGGTAATTAACCTTAAAAATCAAGCATGAAGATTTTATTATTAGTAATTAAATTTTTCTAGTTTCGTCACCATCGAAATTAATCAAATCTTGACTTCATCCATATTGAGTCTTATCTATATTCGCGCGTAGTCATTTTAATTTAAATAACTTGAATTTTAAGTACAATCATCCAACTAAGTAATTTTCTAAATTGGTAATGAAAATCCGGTGACCACTATGTGATGTGGTCTTTTGACAATATTTGATTGTTGATATTTGATTAATACAATTTTTTGTTTTAAAAAAGCATGAAAGTTTTGTTCCTACGCTTTTGGAGACCAAAGTAATTATCTTTAGAATTATGTCTCCTAAACATAAATTTCTTATAGTGTTATTAAACTGCTCAAGAACTGAAGCACTTGACCGCAGTCAGGGGAGGACAGTAAAAACGGTCGCCCTTTCTAGAAAAAGAAAATCACCTATTATTATATAGAAAAAAAAATTTATGAAGTATATAGGCTTTTTCTGCTAAATATTTTAGGAAAAAAATTTAAATAATAGTGAATATATATTCACCCCTTGCGAAATGAAATTTTTTGCTCCATCCCTGCTTGACCGAATAGTTTTGTAGCTACATTTAAGTACAATGAAGTTGTTTTGACGGTGATATATGACCAAAAAAAAAAAACTAATCTACCGAATAAACGCTACAAAATAAAAAATTCGAATCGCATAATTACGTACATCTAGAGTTGGCCCACTATTGCCGTCAGTCTCACAAGTCATTGAAGACCAGAGTGTGGGAATTTGGAGGTGGTTGAAGGCCTAATAGATTGTTGCAGTATAGATAGACAAGGGTGAGTTTGTTTTGGGCTTTTCTAAGGAAATTCGTATGATTTTTGATCATCCTGGAAACATGACTAATTTTAGGGTTTGGGGAGATTTACGGGCCCAAACCCATTTTCAACATGTTAAATTTGTCTTCTTTTTTGTCGAAACAGCTTTTTTTTAAGTTGGGTTTGGTCAACCCAAGGCCCAGCTGCTGGGGCAGCCTTCAGAAAGTTAGAAACAGTAGGGTAATAAATTACAACAGCAGGTCAAAGTTACTCCACCAACTCAAACTTGAGACCTCGCCGTGAGTACAAAGATCCCCACCCTTCAGAACCTGTTTAATCAAAAGGAATATCACAGGAAAATAGGTTTTATTTTGACCTCATGAAAAGGGTGTTTTGTTATTTGTGCTTCACCGAATTTTTGTTTCCAATTTCTTATTAAGACCTTCAAAACTATGAGTGGGCTAATTCAACAAGTTAAACCAAGAACAAGAACAAGAACAAGAACAAGAACAAGAAGAAGAAGAAGTAGAAGTAGTAGTAGTAGTAATAGTGATTGTCTGACATTATAAAGGAGTTTTAAAGAAATAGAGAGAGAAATGAACTAATAGATACAACAATATACAATTTATAGGAGAAATTAAATTAAATCACACTGAAACAATCATATAAGTTGTATTTCTAATATTCAACGATTTTCTATTTCCGTATCTAACAAAATGTAAATAAAACGCAATTACATTGTCGTTTGGTTTGTTCGAACCCTAAAATTAACTCCATTAAAAAACACATAAATGTTTTTCCCATCACAGTAAATAAAATGGGCTACATTAATTTGATTATGTGTTGGCTCAAGGCCTCGTTTGATTCACGAATTAAAATTTGGTGAAAATCTCAGGACTAATAGTCCTTAGATTATTTTTCTTACTACTGTTTTAATACCAGTCAAATCTAATTTCATATTTGATTTGGACTAGATTATTTTTAAGATATCTCACTCGGATATCTAGGTTTTTTAGTAGAGATGTTTTGTTGAAATTGTATGGATGCACACATGTTGTGGTGTTATGGTGAATGGCGATGGCGGTGGCGGTGGCAGTGGCGGCAACAGCGTGGTGGTGGTGATGGCAGTGACATGCTGATTGTGGCAGCAATGGTGATGGTGGTAGTGGTGGCGGTGACAGTAGTTGTGGTGGCAGTCAGAAGTGGTGGTAATCAGCAGCAGCGCGGTGGCGGTGGTGGTGGCGGTGGCTGCGGTCAGAGACGGTGGCGGCGGTCAGAGATGGTGGCGACAGCAGTGGTGGTTTGGGAGTGATGACGGTGGCGATGGTGGTGGTGGTCGGAGGTGGTGGCAGCAACGGTGGCATGGTGGTGACGGTGGTGGTGGAGATAACGTCGTGGTGATGGTGGTGGTGACGATAGTGGTAGGTGGTGGTAGTGTCATGGTGGTCAGAGGTGGTGGTGGTTATCGGAAGCGGTGCAACAATAGTTGGTATAGACGAGATTAAATAGTCTCATCCTTCCCCAAGGATAAAATAGTACCCCACATATAAGTATTATAATAATCTCGAGATTATTTGTGCTAGTTCCATTTTGGGAAAGCAAAAATAGGAATGCGCAGGATTAGACACGAATAGTCCAATCCCGCGCACATATATAAATTAGGCCTTCTTCCATTAACACTAGACGCGTTCATACTGACTTGGAACTTTCTTGAATGTCTTTGTGCAGTCGTTCAGTCAAAGACAATGACATATATGCATTGACATAGATTTCTCCAATCCTTGGAAATAGATTCATGTCTATGCCCATAGGGTGTTCTTGGAACTTCAGCCATCCTTTTTTGATATGTTCACTTATCGTTTCTTAATACACATTGTGATTCTTAGTTGAATGAGATCAAGAATCACGTCATTAACAATATGTCTTTCCCTTTATTTCTTCTAATGACTCTTTGCGTTTGTGGTGGTAGCGGCAGCGGCAGCGACGTTGTGGCGGTGACAGCGGCGATCAGAGATGGTGGCAGCGATGGCATGGTGGTGGTGGTGGCGACGACAGTGGTGGCGTGGGGATGATGGCGTGGTGGTGGTGGTGGTAGTGGTGACGGCAGTGGTGGGCGGCGGCTGCAATGGTGGTCAAAGGTGGTGGTGGCATGGTGGTGGTGGTGGTGGTGGTGATTGGAAGTGGTAGAGCAATGGTTGGTATAGACAGGATTAAATAGTCTTATCCCTCCCCCAAGGATAAAATAGTACTCCACATACAAGTATTATAATTATCCCGAGATTATTTGTCCTAGTTCCATTTTGGAAAAGCAAACATGGGATTGCGTGGGATTAGACACGAATAGTCCAATCTCACGTACATATATAAATTAGGCCTTCTTCCATAAACACTAGACTTGTTCATACTAACTTGGAACTCTCTTGAATGTCTTTGTACACTCGTTTAGTCAAAATGAACGACATACGTGCATTGATATAGATTTCTTCGATCTTTGGAAATGATTCATGTCTATGCCCATAGGATGTTTCCTTTTCTGATATGTTCACATATTGTGTCTCAATGCACATTGTAATTCTTAGTTGAATGAGATCTACAATCATGATATTGACAATATGTCTTTCTCTTTATTTCTTCTAAAGTGGAGAGTTTAAGACTAGGACGAAATCTAACGACTCTTTTAGGTAGTAAGAAATCAAAAAAAAATTATTTGCTTCAGATACATGAAAGGAATATATTTTCTTAATTTGTTCTTCGTATACAATTGGTCAGCAGTATCTTTCTTGACTAAGGACTCACAAACACAAAGGTTTTGGCCTATGATTTCAACAAGATCGATTTTATGGTTTGGATCTTTATAATACGTGCTATATGATGAGTTATTTCGATTCAACTCTTCTTTGAGTAGAGGTTCATAGTAGGATGTCTTATCAATTTAGTCTACCAAATTTTCGAACTTCTTACAATCAAACTTATTTTGAAGTTCCCTATCCAAACTATGTTGGGCTAAATGAGTAAATTTGGCCGTAGGGAGTTACTCTACGCCTATTCCTGACTCTTTTAAACCTGGTAACAAATTGAATAATTTTTTCATCAGATCCTTGCCTTACTCTGGCTAAATCAATCGTAGACACTTCTGGCTCTGTTTGGAACTTCTTCCATTCGCTGCCAGCTTGTGATGGTACTAGATCCTAGGCTAGTATGCAATGGGAAAGTTGTCCCTGATAACAAATTTGGAAAAACCTATGTTTTATGAAACCACTGTTAGCTAATTCTTCATATTGGATTGTGAATTTGGCCACATGTTTCAAGGTTGACTGTCTTTTATCTCCATAGAATAAGGTAAAATTTAGATTTTAAATCCTATGGAGAATTCATACTAATGATTAATCCATTCCGGATAGGTTTTCTATACACTGGGATTTGGACCCTCCGAGCTAATGGATCGCACACTTCTTGTATAAGATCCAGTACTTGGTCTCGAAGTTGAAGGCCTCTTTCTAAAGGGCATTGCTAAGATTTTTCTAATTAACTATAGCCAGAGGTGCTGCCAGAGGGGAGCCATGGACGCATACATAGGTGGAGGTATAGAGATTTCAATAAGTGTTAGCTCCCTAAAATTTGGGCATGTTGTGGTGCCTTGAAAAGGCAAGTAAGGCCAAGGAGGTGTTATCCCAAAATATGTTTGTGGGGGGTGCGTGGGTGGTACTACAGGTAGAACACTAGGCAGTGCATCAATAAACATTTCATATATACCTCGTCTCAATTCTTAATGGTTGAGAATTTGGTCTAATGTCTTCTTTCAATCCCTCGGGTGCTGGTTCGAAAAAGAATTTTTAAAAAGCTCTGCTCCTACACATTGTTTGGGTCTTGGTAGGTCATTAATATTTGAGAAGCTATCTGGAGATAGTACATTATTTCATTCTCACTAATAGGTATTTTCACAATGGTCTTGAATTTTACAAGCTCATACCAAGATATCCTGATCCCATATTTGGCCTGTCTCTCTGTGAGTCTACCTCATCCCTGGGATCTCACTCGGAGAATTCATGTTGGCAGTGCATCATGCCTCAATGACCTTGACTCTCATTGGTTTGAATTTTAGAAAATGACCTGCCAGAAGCAATTTACCTCATGGCTGGTACCCATTCTTTCATATGTCTCAACAAGGCGCACTGAGATATGAAAATCTGTTTCAGTGAGTTCAAAAGTTGATGATTCCACTATAGAGCTCCAACATCTATTGGATCACTTAGTATGGTATGACTCATAGTTGTGGCTCAACCAAAATACTAATTTGATCACCTTGCTTATTATAACCTCCCAGATCATACTGAATTATCAGAAGATGGCCATGGGGCACTGTTTGGATTTGGTAGTATGTTCGTTCTTACCATCCTGTTAGTGTCTTTCTATGTAATCATTGTTGGCATCAGCCACAGGACATACCTTTCTAACACCTTCCACCTCGATATCAAAGGGAGGTGTAGTGTATTGGTTTCTAATTTTCATCTTACTCAACACTTATGTCCCACTGGGCATACCAAAAAAATATATTGGCTCAAATATTCTCATGAATACAATTGTGTGCGAGCATGCTAGAAAATACTTGTAATTATTTCGGGAAAAAATTTAGTGTGATAGTTGAAATCAATAACTATCAAGCATTTGTGTTATCTATTTTCTTACCTCAGTTAGGGGATTTTTTTTTTGAAGTGTTAATCCTTGGTGGCTCGAAATCAAAAATAAAAGGTGAATAGTCACAGGAATGTATAACGAAATGACTTTGAATGATAAATTTGATGACAAATTTACAGTTGAGGGTTACAACGGGATATAATCTACTTCGAACTAGCTCTAATTGAATTAGTCCTAGTGTTACAAGCTATGACTAAAGTCATATACAAGTATGGCTACAACTACTTATACAACTAGGCTAAATACTTAAAAAAAAGATAAGTATAAAAAAATAAATAAGTATTTTGAAAGATGTCCTCTCTTTTTCTCTCTAACCATTTCTGCTATTTATAAACCATCCCACATACTTGGTACCTTTATTATCTTTTGGATTTTTGATGTAGAACTTGAGGGGGAGTGTTCAGATTAGACTCCACTTATCTTATCCTTATCCCTTATCTTATCTTATCCTTATCCTTATCTTATCCTTATCCCTTATCTAGATATTTTATCCCTTTAATTTAGGATATTGTTTTCTTTTCCTATCACAATTAGTATTTATATTCATGTTATGCCTCTTTTTTTAGGGACATCATTATTATCAATCAAAAATGGAGAAGTTTTCTCTGTGTTCTTCTTCCTAGTGCGCTAGGTTTTCTATCATCCTTGTGGATTCAAGGCATCGTCCGTAGAACGATATCTACCCCAACCGTTAGCTAGAACGAGATCTAGTTTTCTTCCGTTACACGCTGCGTCAAGTGGTATCAGAGCAAGGTCCTCCCTTGTTTCAATGGCCAACCATGGAGGTCAACAAGACCCTAATGGAGATCGCGGGGTTGAAGCTATGTGGGGAGTACTTGATGAACATAGTCAACAACTGGCTGAGATCAAAGAATTACTAGCGGGGTTGGCTCTCAACGCCAATAGAACGGCAGCCAATGTTCATGAGGATCCTCCTCCTATCCGAAGGCGTGAACCAAGGGTGGGAAACAACAATCCTGATCGTTTAGGGGCACCCCCTAGACGCGACGTTCGTCGTCAAGTTTATGATGGTGATTCAACCGATGAAGATATTGAGGAGGTGGCTTTATATCAAGAGCCACAAGCCCAGGTCCAGAATTTTAATAATACTTACCGTATGAAGATGGACCTCCCATCTTTTAATGGTCAGTTACACATTGAGGATTTTCTGGATTGGATACATGAGGTTGAGAATTTTTTCGAATACATGGATATTGAAGAGGAAAAGAAGGTGAAATTGGTCGCCTACAAGCTTAAAGGCGGTGCTTCCGCATGGTGGGAACAATTGCAATTATCCCGCACGCGGCAAAATAAACATAAGATTCGTTCATGGCATCGAATGAAGCAGTTGATGAAAGCCCGATTTCTTCCTCCAGATTATGATCAAGTTCTTTTCCAGCAGTATCAACGTTGTAAACAAGGTAACCGGTCTGTTTATGATTATTATTCTGAACTTCAACGGTTACAATCTCGTAATGATTTACCCGAGACTGAGGGGCAATTGATAGCTAGATTTGTGGATGGTTTGCATACTAATGTTCAAGATCAAGTTAGTTTGCAGCCAGTTCATACTTTGCAGGATGCGATCCAATTGGCATCTAGGGCTGAATTGATACTAAATCGTAGGGGGACCGTTCGAACCCAACCTATGTCTGGGGTTTATGGTTCTTCCACAATTCAGAATCAGTCCGAGCAGGGTAAGGGAAGAATGGTGGCCGAGTCAGGTTCAAGCACGCAGAGCAAGACGCCATGGAAGAATCAGAACATTGGGAAACAAGGTACAGGCGGAGCCAGTGGGTCGAAGCCTATTAACCCTTATGAGAAGCCTCCAGGAGATAAGGGTTTTCGTTGTGGGGAGCCTAGCCATCGTTCTAACACCTGTCCAAAAAGGCAAGTGATCAACCTAGCCGAGCATGAAGAATGTAATGAGGCAGAGGAAGAGGAAGAGCAAGCTGAAGATGACTCAGGCGAGTATACGTATGAAGATGAGGGTGTGTCATTAGTCGTTCAACGATTAATGTATACGCCGCATAAGGAGGGTGTTCAAAGGCACAATATTTTCAAGACTCGTTGCACCGTGAATCAGAGGATTTGTGATTTGATCATTGATGGGGGCAGCAGTGAGAATATAGTATCAAGGACCATGGTGGACAAATTACAACTTCCTACGAGAAAGCATCCTTCTCCTTATAGCATTGGCTGGATTCGCGACGTCGGTGAGACTAAGGTAATAGAACAATGCGTTATTCCTTTTTCCATTGGCAACAATTATAAGGATGAAGTTTTATGCGATATTGTGGATATGGATGCTTGTCATATGTTGTTGGGAAGACCATGGCAATTCGATTTGAACACGACGCATAAGGGAAAAGACAACACTTACACTTTTTATAAGGATAAAGTGAAAATTGTCTTAGCTCCTATGAGACGTGAAGGCCGCGTTACAGATTCTCCATCCAAGGCTAATTCTTTGCTGATAGTGCCAAATATTCTGAAAGATGCTCAAGAGTCAAAAATAATTTACGCCCTAGTAGTAAAGGGAGAAGAGAAGGGGGAACGGAAAGAGGAGATTGTTGTGCCAGAACAAATTAAACCATTGCTTGCAGAGTTTCAGGGTCTTGTGCCAGATGAATTGCCTGCTGAGTTGCCTCCTATGAGAAATATTCAACACGAGATTGATTTTGTGCCAGGAGCGAGTTTACCTAACTTGCCACATTATCGGATGAGTCCGAAAGAATTTCAGATTTTGCAAGAGCAAGTGAATGAGTTGTTGCAGAAGGGTTTGATTCGAGAAAGTATGAGCCCATGTGCCGTGCCAGCTTTACTAACTCCTAAGAAAGCTGGCAGTTGGAGAATGTGTGTCGACAGCAGGGCTATCAATAAGATTACCGTGAAGTATCGATTTCCCATTCCAAGGATAGATTATATGCTTGATCGATTAAGTGGTGCGAAAGTGTTCTCAAATATAGATCTCAAGAGTGGGTATCATCAAATCCGTATTCGTCCTGGTGATGAGTGGAAGACGGCTTTCAAGACGAGGGAAGGGCTGTATGAGTGGCTTGTCATGCCATTTGGGTTGTCTAATGCGTCGAGTACTTTCATGCGATTGATGAATCAGGTATTCCAACCCCTTGGAAAGTTTGTTGTTGTCTACTTTGATGATATCCTGATTTTCAGTCGTGATAAAGATGAGCATATGGAGCACTTGAGGGAAGTTTTTAATGTTTTACACGAGAACAGCTTGTATGTAAATCTTAAGAAATGTCGCTTCTTGACGGATAGCTTGGTTTTCTTGGGCTACGTTGTGAGTTCTGAAGGGATCAAGGTAGATGAAGCTAAGGTGAAGGCAATTCGGGAGTGGCCTACCCCCAAAACTATTACTGATGTGCGTAGTTTTCATGGCCTGGCGACTTTCTATAGACGCTTTGTGAGGCACTTCAGTACTATTGCCGCCCCTCTCACAGATTGTTTGAAGCAAAAGAAACTTGTTTGGACTGACGCAGCCGAACAAAGTTTTGCAGTTCTTAAGGAGAGGTTGACAACAGCGCCAGTTCTTGCTATCCCGGACTTTGAGAAATTGTTCGACATTGATTGTGATGCTTCCGGCGTAGGCATTGGAGCTGTTCTTTCTCAAGAAGGCAAGCCCGTCGCCTTCTTTAGTGAGAAGCTTAGTGAGGCCCGACAGAAGTGGACGACGTATGAGCAAGAGTTGTATGCGGTGGTGCGAAGTTTGTCTCATTGGGAGCCGTATTTGATTCAACGGGAGTTCGTTTTGAATAGCGACCATCAAGCTCTCAAATTTCTCCAAGGAGCCATCAAGCCGAATCGTATGCATGCCCGGTGGATTGCTTATATTCAAAGGTTTACTTTCTCTCTTAAGCATAAATCGGGTCAATTAAATAAAGTGGCGGATGCATTGAGTCGTCGAGCGTCCTTACTTATTATTGTGAAGAATGAAGTTTCTGGGTTTGAATATTTAAAGGACCTTTATGTTGATGACGACGATTTCAAAGCTGCATGGGCCAAATGTCAGTCAAGTTTGCCAGAGTCGGGAAAGTTTCAGATTCTCGAGGGATTTCTTTTCTTTGAGGATAGACTTTGTATTCCTCAAGGGTCCTTGCGAGAGCACATTATTCGGGAAACTCATAGTGGAGGTTTGGGTGGACATTTCGGCAGAGACAAGAGCATTGCATTGGTGGAAGCTCGGTACTATTGGCCACAGTTGAAGCGCGACGTGGGGAAGTTTGTGCAACGGTGCTATACTTGTCGGACGGCTAAGGGTCAAGCGCAGAATACTGGGTTGTATACGCCTCTTCCTATCCCTAATGCACCTTGGGAGGATTTGTCCATGGATTTTGTTTTGGGGCTTCCTAGGACTCAGCGTGGGTCAGATTCTATCTTTGTGGTGGTTGATCGCTTCTCGAAGACGGCGCATTTCATTCCATGTCGGAAGACGTCTGATGCTAGCCATATTGCTCAATTGTTCTTTCGTGAGGTAGTTCGTTTGCATGGTATTTCGAAGACTATTGTTTCTGACCGTGACAGTAAGTTTCTTAGTCATTTCTGGCGTTCTTTATGGAAACGACTTGATACTACTTTGAAGTATAGTAGTACTTGTCATCCTCAAACTGATGGTCAAACGGAGGTTGTGAATCGCACGTTGGGGAATATTTTGCGAAGTTTGTGTCAAGATAGTCCACGGCAGTGGGACTTTGTTATTTCTCAAGCAGAGTTTGCTTATAACAATGTTCCGAATCGTTCTACCGGTAAGTCTCCATTTGAAATTGTTTATGTCCGTCTTCCGATACATACGTTGGATTTGGTTTCGCTTCCAAAGCTTCCGGGTATGAGTGTTATTGCGGAGCATTTGGCAGAAAAGGTGGCGAATATTCATGCGGAGGTTAAGCAGAAGTTGGAGAAGTCTTCAGCTTCGTACAAAGCTGCTGCGGATAAACATCGTCGTGTTAAGACCTTTGAGGTGGGTGACTTGGTGATGGTTCATTTACGGAAAGAGAGATTTCCCACGGGCACATATAACAAGCTCAAGTCGAAAAAGATTGGTCCTGTTCGTGTTCTACAAAAGATCAATGACAATGCGTATGTGGTGGATTTTCCAGATGGTTATGCTATCTCCCCGAATTTTAATGTGCAAGATTTGTTCGATTATCATGGAGCTCCCGATGCGATTCCTGAGGTGAACTTGAGGACAAGTTCTTCTAAAGATGGGGAGACTGATGTAGAACTTGAGGGGGAGTGTTCAGATTAGACTCCACTTATCTTATCCTTATCTTATCCTTATCCCTTATCTTATCTTATCTTTATCCTTATCTTATCCTTATCCCTTATCTAGATATCTTATCCCTTTAATTTAGGATATTGTTTTCTTTTCCTATCACAATTAGTATTTATATTCATGTTATGCCTTTTTTTTGAGGGACATCATTATTATCAATCAAAAATGGAGAAGTTTTCTCTGTGTTCTTCTTCCTAGTGCGCTAGGTTTTCTATCATCCTTGTGGATTCAAGGCATCGTCCGTAGAACGATATCTACCCCAACCGTTAGCTAGAACGAGATCTAGTTTTCTTCCGTTACACGCTGCGTCAATTTTCCATTTGAATTTGAAGACATTAACTTCTCCTTCAATGTAGGGACAGATCATGATTGTCGTACACAGCTATTACCTCCATATTCTTCTTCTCTTATTGTGTCCTTGACTAGGTCTCTTCGTGTTCCATTGCTTCAGATGTGGGGAATGCATGATAGTTGGATAACCGTCCATGCACATAAAATATCACTGCTCAAATTCTATACACGCAAGCTCTCCTAGCAATTAATAGACTTCCCCAGAAGTCTAAATGGCATTGCCTGGGTACCACGTGTTTTTTAATCAGGTGTGTGCACTTCCATTACGGAGTGTAGAGCTAGCCCTTTAATCCGCGTTGCGATTCCGCTCACAAGTCTGACATCCGAATAAGGTTTTTGGATACCTAATCCTGCAATCACAACCAAGGGATATTGCCTCACTGACCGAAATTAGGTCAGGAAGCACTCCGATGCCTAAGTTAGTACTTAGAGAAGAGGATGGAAAGCACTAAGATAGGGTTACAAGATTACGCGTACCTCATTCTCCTAAGTATTGTACCTTATATATTGCTCTTGGCTTGAGCACCGAGCTTATGTTGGCATGTGCAGAGCACTTTTGTGTTGTCTATTTTCTTATCTCAATGAATTGAATTTTTCTCAAGTGTTAGCCTATGGTGGCTCGAAATTAGAAACAAAAGATAAACAATTAAAGGCAATGTTTAACGAAATGAATTTGAATAATAAATTTGATGACAAACTTACATTCGATGGTTAAAAGAGGATATAATCTACTCCGAACTAGCTCTAACTGAATGACTCCTACTAAAGTTATGTACAACTATAGCTATAACTACTGTTACGACTAGGCTAAGTACTGGAAAAATAAGCAAGTATTTTGGAGGATATCCTCTCCTCTTTTTTTTTCTCTAACCATTGTTCCTATTTAAAAGTCATCCCAAGTGCTTGGCACCTTTATTCTTTTTTGGATTTTTTCCATTTGAATGTGAAGACATTGACTTCTCCTTCAATATAGGGCCATATCATGATTGTTGTACATAGCCATTGCCTCCATATTCTTCTTCTTTTACTGTGCTCTCGATCACGTCTCTTCGTGCTCCATTGCTTCAAATGTGGGAAATGCATGACAGTTGGATAACTGCTCATGCACATAAAACGTCACTATTGGAATTTTGTACACACAAGCTCCCCTAGCAGTTAATGAACTGCCCCAGAAGTCGAAACGACATCGCTTGGGTGCCTCGTGTTTTTTAATCAGGTGTATGCACTTTCATTACAGAAGGTAGAGCTAGCCCTTTGATATGCTTTGCGATTCCATTCACGAGTCCGAGATGCGAATAAGGTTTCTGAATACTAGATCCTGCAATCATAACCAATGGATAGTGCCTCACATACAGGAGTTAGGTCGGAAGCACTCCATTTTCTTAAAAAAAGGACTTTCGAGGGTGTCTTTAACTCTGATATAAAAAAAAAAAACTTTTGATGAGACCATAATACCCTTCCTTTTTTCGTTTTCTCCATTTTACCTTATCATTTTATTGGACTTTATTTATATAGCTTTTCATCTTTTACCGGTTGAACTATACTAATGGACTCGATACGATCTCCACATGAGTAATATAGAATAGATACAATGGTCACCAATGTAAAAACCTTGATTTCTTCTGTTTTCATTCCCCTTATGCCATTCCATTATGCTTCTTGTTTCGCTTTTTCCATTTACTATAATTCGATCTCATACGAAATTTCTATTCTCACTTACTTCATTCAGAATTTCTAATTGGTGGTGATTTTTGAAAGAAAGCATTGTGTCCAATTACAAATAGTTCAGATTCAACAAGTATTTATTTTATTTTGTACATCCCAGATGCAAAATGTAATAAATAAGAAAAAATGGTTTCTTAACATATGCCCTAAGGGCACCCATACAAGACCCATTAATTTAAAGGCTTAAATGGAAAACGAGAACTAGAGTAGTTGGACCAAGAAAATTTATTAATTCTCTCTCTCTCTCTATCAATGAACACTGCTACATCTATCTTTTTTTAATATATAACAAGCATGGTACTTGTACTATGCACCAAAATACGAAAAATTCTTATTCATTTATAATTTATTATTAAAATGAGCGAGTTTATTAAGAGAGAAACTTTGAATGTGAAAATATGTTTGAAAGTTTTTTTCGGATTAAAAAATGAATAAAAATTGAAGAACCTATTAGCAGATATGAATTTTAATTTTTTTAATTTCATAAACTTGCATAAACTTGAAACAAAGAGTGGAAAGTTTTAGGGTCCCATAGCATCATCGTGAAGAAGTTGAGATGGGCATGAATGATGTCGAGACATGTCCACTGATAGGCCGGGCCTAATCCAGCCCATCTTTGGGGGCCCCAAGTTCGGATTCAATTACTGCTTTGCAGATGAAAACCGTGATCCGATCACATGAGCCTACAAGCTAATCGGACCACAAAGCCCACAATGGGAGAAATTCAATCTAGTGGGAGCCTTTAGGAACTACAACACTCGAACACCGAAAGTGCTGACACGTCGACATAAATACACAGAAGATATAAAAATGCTATGTATACATCACTTTTGTACATCATTCAAAATTACATCGTTTTGAGTATAAAAAAATTATATTTTTTTTACCCAAATCGCTCAAAACATATTTGAGTTTTCTTCAACACAAAACGACGTAATTTTGAGTGATGTGTAAAAATGATGTATGTGTGTAACACTCTTGCAAAAGATATAGCCGAGTGGTAAGACTTTCCTTTTATGGGGATTAGGTTATGGACTCGATTCTCAATCTCTATTTCCTGAATTAGATTAGATTAGGTTTCTCAAATGTGCATAAAAAAAATATTCAAAAAACTAGACTAGAGCATAAATTTTTGTGAAAGTCTTTATACACAGATGTTAGGGACACAGATCGGACATATTTGTGTCCGGAACCGTTAGATGCAAGTGGGTTCTTGAATTATTAAGGGTTTTACGTGCATCCAACGGTTCCGAACACATCTGTGTATAGATGTATCCCTAACATTTGTGTACCTAGCATACTCTAAATTTTTTGGTAAAGTGAGGATCAAGAAAGGTCATAACTTCTTATTTTTAACTAACGATTAGAGCAGCCACACGATTGCTTGGACAATTTTTTTAGAAAGGAGTCAACACAATCACACTGCACTTTTAAATGTCTTAAGATATTTGATCAATTTTAAGTTAATCTGTGAAAGTTCTCCGAATGTTCTTCTTCTTAAGATATTTGATCAATTTTAATTTTAAGTTAGTCGGTTGAGCTTATTCCATATTTTGGAATTTCTTGCCCGTTTCCGTGTGTCTTTAGGATTCCTTTAATCTTCGTATTCATCTCGTTTCAAAGATTAATAAATTTTTACTTGCCGAGTGAAAAAAAAAGGGAAAGAAATGAAATTGAATACTGATCCGTTGGTTGGGTGTTTATCCAAGTTGAATTCATCAAGGTGGTCAGGAGTTAGAAGACTTAACAATATTAAATTAATTCCATAAACTTTTCTTTTTAATATTTCCTGAGATAAAAAGGTAACTCTAAAGAAGGAAATAAACTTTAATGCAAAATGAAAAAGTCAAATCTTTAAGATCCCAAATAAGATGTGAGGACTCTGACCATTGGGACATCACTAATGTTTTTTTTACAGCAATAAATGTACCTTGGGTGGACGAATAAGAATAAAGAGACACTGAGAGGATTTGGATTCGAAAACCTTATATTTAATTCTTTGGCTTTTAACAGAATAATTGAGATGTGCACTTCTTTTGGGATGAGTTTTATATGAAAAGAACTAATTATTACGCTCTGCTTTTTCACAACAAAAATTTCCATTTTTTATTCGTAGTAAAACTAAAACAAAATTGTTTATCATATAAAATCTCGATATTCTTGTCTGCATCAAGTGTTTATCATCTCACAAAAACTCACAAGTATATTTAATCTGTAACCAGTAAGCGCTAATAATAAGTTAACCGCTAATATGTATGCTAGGAAAGTTAAACCCTCTCTACAAATATTAGTGAATGCACAACTTTATTCCTAGATAAAACGTAGCGTGCCCAAGTGCTGAAATGTCTACTCGGTTCATGACTTTTGACCCAACAAATTGATAATTTTGCCGCACTACACAATAAAAAGCCTCTACAAGAAAGACAATTTTACTCTTATAATAAAAAATAAGAAATAGTGCAACCATTTTTTATTCATAAATCTCAAAACCTGTGATTGACACCTGTCACATTATCTAGCAATTAACAATTCAAATTCATTACTAAGGCCAAAAAAAAAAAAAGAAAAAAAGAGAGAAAAAGAAAGATACCTTTTCATTAGTAGTAATCAAATCAAAGCTTTATTAACTTTCTAGTGTACCATGATTAAGCTTTTTAGTGTGACAACTCACTACCATATAACGATAAGACAACTTTTAAATACAACCAACCATAAAGTGTTTGGCCTGGTTGGCAACTCTCTCCGGCTGCCTCCTGGTGTTTTCCGGCCAAACAATCATCTCATTTTTGACTCTGACTCTCTCTCTCTCTCTCTATCTCTCTCTCTCTCTCTCTCTCTCTCTGTATATACTCCCTCTAGTACTCTCTTTAGTCCACCAAGTGGTTTACGAAAACACTTTATTTCAAATTAACCACTTTAATAAAACCCTTCATTCATATTGTCATTATTGAACCCTATCTCCTAATAGGTCTCATTTTCATGCATGGGGTCATAATCCATCATAAAAGGTGCATTTCCCACAAAGAATCTTGATTAATAATGAAACTCCTTTTTCCATTATCAGTCATTCAAAAATTATAATTTTTTATTTTTTATTTTTATTTTTTGTGCAAGATCGACTTTTTAGGAAAGATTAAAAATAATGTTAATTACATTTCTTTCGACTGTAAAAAGAAAAAGCTAACAACGGTCATATGGTCAAATAGTTCAGCTTCCGAATGCGCTATTTGCACTTGCTCAGATGCTGAGGCTTCCACTTGCACATTTGGCCCTAAATAAAATAAACAATAATTAGAAGTTAAATAATAATACATATACAAAATATATATAAAATGTCTAAATATAAAAATAATAAATAAAATTCAAAGTAGCAATAATTATAAAAGTATAGATTGTTCTAATTTAGGATTTTATAATATTATATATTGTACAATTCTTTTATATTCTATTATTATTTAGTTAATTATTATTATAATTCATGAAAGAACTCTCCTCAGCCCAAAAAAAAAGGGCTGTTCACGGTTGAATTATCAACACAATTCATAATTAGGTCTTTTAGTCCTTTTACTCGCTGCTTTTACATATATTTTTGAAAAATTCTCAATTTGTTTACGGTTCTAATTGTCCTAAGATTTAATATGATAAAATGATAATCATGTCGGGTGAATTGAAAAATGTTAGAGCATTTTGTGTTTTTTTTTTAACTAACCAAGGTATCTGGACAACTTGGGGACCAAACTGGTAGCATGTAATTTGAACAATCCTTTAATAGTCAACGTAAAGTTTTTTGACTTGCTAAATCACCAATTTTGCTATATTTTGGAAACACTAATGTAATAATATAAGGGGAATAGGAATCCTCCTTCGTATTGCGCACAGTACACTACAAGAAATTTCACATTTAGTGACCCCTTTTGGTGATTACATTCAATTTTGGTCACGGAAAGTGATACTATTCGTGACCACATCTACTTCACTCACTAAAGGTACGTTATTCGTGACTATTTTAGATGTTGGTCACGGAAAGATTTAGCGCGTAAAATACTGTCTAAACAGTTGGACGCTGACTGAAAAATTTCAGTGTTGTTTTAGCACGCAACACGAACTGCTGCACGCAATAACCAGCAACATCCCCAATTATAATATATGGTGTCAAAGACATTGGTTTGCCAAACTCTCATACAACCTTTAAGTCATGTAACGTAGCAAGAATGGCCTTCTCATCACTTTTTCAAACCTAATTGGGCTCACGAAATGGCAACATTTGAAGCCAAAGAGAAAGAGAGAGAAAATAAAGATTGAGCAATCGGCGTATTGCACCTGTCAATAGAGCTCGCACATTCACCTGACCGGTCGAATTTGGGCTGGATTTGCGTTGCATGATATAGAACTTGTGTATATCCAACTCCGTACGACTAATAAATAAACCCTATAAATATTTTACTTTTGAAGCCTGTTCCAGTAAAATATTTATTTTTTAAAACCTCTTAATTTTAGCAAATCACTCTCAAAAAAGATTTTAAAATTTAAAACAAGTATTGGTCAACTTTTATTGCAATAGCGAAATTCTGTAAATTAGAAAAGAAGTTATAGTTATTTTTGTTTCTTAAGTTGTTAAATTGTGTTAGGATAAATACAAAACGTATATACCACAATGTTATTGACGTAGGACAAATCGCAACTAATTTTTTAGAAAGACTTAAAAATTAAATCAAAGACAATCCCTGATTGGGATCTCGATTCATGAAAATCTTGATTAGAATTTTACATATATAGAAATTTTTAATCTTAGAAATTATTTTTTCTTTAATGCCGCTTGTTTCGACATGCTTTTTATGTCTTTTTAGTTACAGATTTGGTTCTATGTCAAATTTATTAAATATGTTAGTATTTTATTTTCCTTATTGATTAGCAAGAAGTTACCTCGTTTAATTCTTACCTAAGTTAGGAGTTCATAACCTATAAATAGAAACGTACTCCACATTGGTAATTTATTCAATCATTCAATAAAAGTAAGAGTTTTTCTCTATATTCCTTATGCAAAAGGTGTTATATCTTTTTTTTTGTAGATTCAAGAGTCTGTAAAATAGGACGAGATCTAGTAAACCACATCTATTAGAACAACATCTAACTCATTCGTCTACTAGAATAATATTTAGTTTTCCTTCCGCTACAATGCTGTGTCAAGTGGTATCAGCGCAAGATCCTCCATTGTCTCAATGGCCGAAGACAGAGTTCAGATGGAAACCCTAACGCTGTTGATCCTAGGATTGATTCTTTGTGAAATACTTTCTAGACTCAACATGAGCTGTTGACAATGATCGAGAATCTATTGGTTGAACTAACCCTCAATGTCAATAGACATGTAGAAGTTGTTTGTGTTGTTTCGTGTGTTCCATATATAGCAACGTGAGCCAAGGGTGGGTAACAATTCTGGATGTTTACAAAATCCCCTTAGACGTGTCGCACACTACTCAGTTTATGATGGTGATTCAAGTGATGATGATATCAAGGGAATTGCTATGTATGACAATCTCGTGGAATCTTTTCAAAATAATAACTACCGTATGAAGATGGACTTTTCATCTTTCAACGAGCAGTTCAATGTCGAAGATTTTCTCGATTGGTTGCAATAGTTAGAAAAGTTTTTCGATTACATGGATATCGAAGAATAAAAGAAGGTCAAACTAGTCGCTTACAAATTGAAGGTTGGTGCTTCTGCTTAGTGTATCGATCACTCAGTCCACTACTAACCCTAAATTATTCATCGCGGAGAAGGCCCTGGAGAAGACAAATTGAGAATTGCGATGACGTTGCAGATCTAATCGTGGAGATATCTGAGTAGTTGGCGTGGAAGACCATAATCGATGAGTAAAAAATGATAGGTATTCACCCTTTATCGCTTTCATGGTTTCTGTTTAAGGGTTTTTGTTCAAAATAGAGACTTGTTCGAATGGTGAAAAAGCTTTTACTTAGAGTGTTGGGAGTGTATACTTTTATCCTGAAAGTCTGATTTTTTGAACACTTTAAAGTGTGTAGTCCCCCAGTTAGCATTTAACTATTGTTCTGTGCATGTCCCTACACGTTATGAAAAGATGAATTGATCCATTCTTTATTGCGCGCATCTCTTTCCTTTTTCAATTCTTTATTCTTCTTTGTCATCTTTCTGTATGGCTGATAATATGGCTGATTCCAAGTTTGCGTTTGAGATCTGCTATGGGGGTAAATTTGTTAATTTGGTTAAGGAGTATATGGATGGTATGGATGGAGACCTAGGCACTATTGTAGTAGATCTGGATTTAATGTCATACTTTGAGGTAATGAAATTATTGAGGACATCGTATGCCCTAAGGACTCAGTCATTTATCATAAATTATCCAACTATGATATGGAGTCTAGTTTAATAATATTTTATGGTGATATAAATGTAATTGACACGTTTGATCGTAATAAGGGTAGACCCTACAATAGAAATGTATGTCGAGTCCAGTGGAACCCATGGAAATAACACGGAAATTGATGATTATCTTCATTTTGGTAGTGAATTTGAACATCATGTGCTTGGGAGTTAGTCTAATGGGTTTGACCATTGATGAGGAGGAAAATATAGATTAACGGATTGATGTTGCTATCAAAAATTTGTGTGAACAGAGTATGCCAAACACTACAATTGAGTATGATATTTCTAAAAGTGACATTGACTTACTTAGGAGCCCAAAATTCAACTTAGATGGTGAGAATGAAGTAGCATACCCCAATTCGATATGGTCAAGGATATGATTAATCCTAAATTGATAAAAGGCATTATGTTTAAGTGTGTATGATTTCAGAGACTTAGTGAGAGCATACCATATCAAAGAGGGTGTTGACTATCATTACGTGAAAAATGACAAGGATAGAGTAACAATTGTGTGCAAATAGGATTGTAGTTTTATACTGCATGCATCAGATTATCAGGGTAGTATTGTTTTTCAAATAAAGAGTTTGAGAGGACCTCATCAGTGTGGGAGGACGTATGACAATACTAAGGCCACTTCTACTTGGCTAGTGAAGAAGTATGTTAGTAGCTTTGGTGATGACCTAGAGTTCAAGGCGAAAGGGTTGAAGAAAATAATAATAATAATAATAATAAGAGTGTGGATGGTGAACGTGTCTAGGATGAAAGCATATAGAGCCAAAAGAAAAGCACTTGAATTGATTGAGGAAAATTACAAAGAATAGTATCGCAGACTTTGGAATTATTGTGAAACGATTAAGAGGCAAAACTCAGATAGTAGAGCTGTGACTAAGGTTGATAGACCATAGTTGGGACATGGACCAGTGTTTCAAAGGATGTTCATTAGTTATGATGCTCAAGTTAGGAGATTTCTAAGTGGATGTCGGCCCTTAATACAATTTGATGCTTGTTTCTTGAAGGGACCCTATGGTGGATAGTTGATTAATGGCAGTGGCTAGGGATGGGAACAATCAGATCTTCCCCCTTGCCATGGCTATTGTTGAGGCAAAGAATAAGAGTAGTTGGATATGGTTTTTGGAGAATTTGGTTAGTGTACTAGGGAGGGACAATGGTTTAGTTTTCATCTTAGATAGGCAAAAGGGGTTTTTAGAGACAGTAAAGCAAGTGAGTCTGGGTGTTGAACATAGACTTTGTATGAGACACTTGTATGCTAATTTCAAGCTGCTTTCCAAAGGTAAGGATGTGAAGGATTTGATGTGAGGGGCAACATGTGCATATACCCAACTCCAGTATGCAGAGAAAATGAATCAGTTGCAGGTCTTGAACAAGGATGCACATGAATGGTTGATAAACAACGATGTGAAGAATTGGGCTAGCCATTGTTTCACTGGTTTGGCCAAATCCTTTGTGATAGTTAATAACTTGGCAGAGTCATTCAATCAACTCATAATGGATGCAAGAGATAAGCCCAATGACCATGATGGCGATGATTAGGAGACAATTTATGGTTAGATTCTAGGAGAGGGTATAGTTTGTACACAAGTTCAATGGGCTCCTGTGTCCATCAATTCATAAGAAACTAGAGATACACAAGACCATGGCTAGAATGTGTGAGAGTTTGTACTCAGGTAGTGGGATTTTTGAGGTCATAAATGAGATGAGTATCTTTATTGTTTGTCTGAGTAACCATATATGCAATTGCATGGAATGAGATGTCAAGGGATACCCTTGTATTCATGCAATTGTTGCTATATATACTGACAATGACCAACCTGAAAACTATGTGGATAAGTGCTACCATAGGACTACATTCTTTAGAGTATTGAATAGGCAAATTTATCCAATTCTAGACCAGCCTACATGCATGGGTTTACACTGAGTATGAACCTATACTTACCCTACCTTCCAAGAAGAAGGGAGTGGATGAACCAAAGAATCCTATAAGGAAACAACATGAATCTCTAAAATATGAAAAATGCAAACAATACGTTCACAATGCCAAAACATGCAAAGCACCAAATCAGGTACATATATTAATATTAATGTTCTAAAGTCACTGTGTTTGTTGACTGCATAATATACTCTTATTCTAATACATATGTTCTAAAGTCACTACGTACTACAGTCTGGACAAGCTAAGGTACATATGGGTAAAGGTGGACAAGCTGAGGTACCGAATGGCAATTGCAAAAACAAAGACAAAGCTAAGTTGGAGCTTGACTTTCTTGACTTTAGACATTCGTGATAACCTCCTCAATTCCTTGTTATTCTTCAATAATTCCTCAACTCTTTCTACCAAACGTTCAGTACTTGAAATCATTTCTCCTACTTTCTTCAACATTTCTTCGTTACTGCTTGTCGTCAACTGGTGTCAATAAAACATATATTCCAAGCGTAGGATCAATTCCTTGTTATTCTTCAATAATTCCTCAACTCTTTCTACCAAACGTTCAGTACTTGAAATCATTTCTCCTACTTTCTTCAACATTTCTTCGTTACTGCTTGTCGTCAACTGGTGTCAATAAAACATATATTCCAAGCGTAGGATCAATTGATCGGTTGTAGCATAATAAATTTAGAAGTCCAGAGTCGAATTCACAAGGAACGAGAGATTTGAAAATTTGTCGGGAGAGAGAGAAAAGAAGAGTTGAAAAATATGATTGTGTGAAGATGTTGGAAAAATACTAAGAAAACTGATTAACAAAAGTAAGATCCAATTCTCGGGATCTATATCGACCGCAACTTGTAATAATGCAATCCTCTAAAAATAACTTAGCTGCGGTTCTATAACATCGAACCTTCGTCGGATGATGAAGAATATAAGGTTTATAGAAATCAAGAAATATTGATAATCATTTTATAAACAAGATAAGAAAATTAAGTTTTCAAATCAAAATCTTGTAGATCTAAGAATTGTGTGTACCAATGGAGGTTATCTACACACAAGCAAAATTTTTACAAAAAGTCTTGTACGGATCTAAGAATTGTGTGTACCAAAATTAAATTTGTCTACACACAAGCAAAAATCTTACAAGAACCGTTGATCGATTTTAAAATAAAGTTTTTGATTAATAAAACGACATCATAAATTGAAGGCTTGTGCGAGGATCGATTTATCTCAAATCACGATTCGATATTTCACCTTCGAATCGAATCAAATCTTGAGAGGATTAGCTATTCATTGTTTGAATAGAATCCATAAAAACAAAAGAAGAGAAATGAAGAACAAGATGAACTAGAAATTAAAAATAATAACTTTTAATAATAATTCTCTCCCGAATTTGTTAACAAAAACGTAATCCAAGCAAAACTCTCTCTAAAACTTGACTGATAAAAATATAGATCTCGACTCCTAACCAAAGTCCTCTTAAATAGATCTCTCCCAACAATAAGATAAGGATAACATTTTAAGATAATACTAATCCCCTAAAATAAGAAAAATCTCGATTGCACACTATTACCGATAATACATGTTCGTTTGCGGTAATTTCAATTTTTCTCCAAATTCGGGCAGTGCACTCTATTATCGGTAATTGCATTGCTATTATTGGTAATTGCAGGTTCTGTCTTATTTTTTTCTTCTTCAGCAAATTCAAGCGGTGCACTATATTACCGGTAATTCAGTGTACAGTCTTAAAATCTTCAAAAGTCAGTATCTTCTACTACCAGTAATACTGCATTCACTACCGGTAATTGGACCTTCTGCCTTTATTTTTGACTTTTTGCTTTTAATTTCTTGACTTGATTTTCGTTAACGTCCTAAATCTCATAAATCCCTGCAAAATACCTTATTTGCACACTAACAACCAAAACACGAGTTAAATGATAAAATCACATAAAATACAATCTATAGACAATAAACACATGCAAGTCAAGGGGTTTTGACGAGAAATAAATACACGTTTGAGTGCGAATCAGTTACTCCGCTGCAACGCTTCATTCTCATTTTTGGCCATTTTTAATTTTCCCACAACATGCTTGCCGAACTCCAGTCCCCGACAGCAAGTTGGTGAACCATACCAGGCGATACAAACATCCAGCAGTCTACCAAACGCAATCCAAATATCTCATACTTTGAAAATCTTAAATAAAAATGTGCTTGACCATATTAATAATTTTACACTATTGGCCATCTTCTTGGGCTGCGAAAGAGAGAAGAGGTTCCCATTCAAGCATTTGAGAGACAACTGATGAGGATGAAAGTAAACCCTAATCGCAAAGAGAAACACGAGAAAGGAAAGAAGAGACGAATAGAGGGGTAAAACAGAGAATGCGAGCTCAAACACAGCTAACGTGCATACGTAATGTGTTCTTTTGTAACAAGGTCACAATGGAAGAATTCGATCAATACAATTTGAATGTTGAAGGGGTACATTGCGACAATTAGAAGATGAAGGGAGTAAAGTACTGATACTTGAGTACAGATTAAGGGGGTTATGTGTAATTAAACCTTATAATTATTGGAGTAGAGTAGTAAAAAGTACATGTTTAACAAATACGAAAAATTAGGATTGAGATCGAATAAAAAATACGCGACTCGCCTCCAACCTATTTTCTAATTCTAAAATCAACTCGATTCTCCAAAAAATCCCTGAAATTCCAATCCGCACAGGGTTGGTAATTGAACGGATCAGATTTGATCGGATGAAATTGTCATTCTTATTCATGGTAATTAAAACTTTTAAACTTATTAAAATTTTATTCTTTTGATAAAAAAATAATGTACCACTAGAATAAAACAAAAATTTATTTGTTTGCACAAAACAGCACAATCCATAAAAGCAGGCTCTGCTGCTACCGTGTCTCTCTCTGTTTTTGGCCCCCCTCTGAATCCAACCATCCATCTTATTGGTCCACCCATCCAACCGTCCAAAGCTGGTTAATCTTTGTCATTTTTGTCAAAACAATACCCTCTATTTTTTTTGTCCAGGAGACATCACATCCCAATCGTTCACTGCTTTATGTTTTGGGATTCTTCTTATTCGTGCACTTATTGTTCACTAATTTCTCTAATATCTTAAATAAGTGTTCTCTAAATCACTTATTTAATTGATTTTGTGGATAAAATTCCTCTCTAAGAGAGCAATCTTTCATTTAATGCAATTTGATATCTTCTCAATTTCCATAAATGTAAAAGAGAAGAAGGGTTCATTTTTAAAAAGCATGAATACGTTAGAGAATGTGACATGTCGCATGCTCGATGCTTACAAATATTGTGTCCGGCACTCGTTCAATGAGTATTATTAGTTTTATTTTATACGAATGGAACACTCTTCAAACACCTAGGGGAGACACATTTTCATGATAAGGTACAATCAACTTTTAAGAATAGACTTGTCGGAAGTGCGAGTGGCAACCTAGTTAGGATTCAAAATTACTTTGCTGTTGTGATGTCTTTCATCCTTAGTTTCCCTTTAATCTTTGTAACACTCTCAAAGTTTGACAAATTCTCTTCTCCTTTACTCAGCAAAAAACCAAAAAAGAAAAAAAAAAGTTTTAAGCATATCTAACCACTTTGTCAATTAATTTAGATGTATAAGTAGTTACTTGGTTCACTAAAAGAAAATAGTAGTGTTTGATCTTTTCCGCAGATGTAAGTGATTTTGTCTAATGGCAAAATTTCTTGTTTTTCATGATCAGTATTCTCTCTATTATTATTATTAATTTTTTGCCTATCTTTTACACAGATATGTGTATATATAAAGAGTCTCCTTCCCATAAGGGATCATCTCATTTTGCTAAAATGCAGACTTCTCATTTGCTGATCAAATTTTGATGTCCAAACTATCCGATGTGTTTAAAATATATTTTTTAAGGATACCCGTGAGAAATCGGCTCAAGATATTATCGAAAATAGGTTGATCCAAGTAATTTTTCATAAATGCTGACAGGAGTAGTTTTATGAAAAATTACTTGGATCAAGCTCTTCCCAAAAATATTTTGAGCAGATTTCTCACAGGTATATTTAAAAACATATTTTAAACAAATTGAACGGTTCGAATCATTAAAAGTTAATCAAAAAAGGAGAGGTCCACAATTTAGAAAAATAAGGAATCCCTTATTAAAAATTTTCTCTCTGTGTGTGTATATATATATAGGAAAAGCCTCCATGGACCAACACTTTTTTAAACCAATATTAGACCAACATCTAAACTCTTCATTCCTAATGAAATTTTAATGATTTGAACCGTTCAATGTGTTTAAAATATGTTTTTAAGGGTATTTGCGAGAAATCATCTCAAAATATTACTAGAAAATACTTGATCCAAATAGTGGTTCATAAAACAGTTCCTGTTAGCATTTTGAACTACTGCTTGAATCAAGCATTTTTCAGTAATATTTTGAGTTGATTTCTCGACGGGTACCCTTAATAACATGTTTTAAACACATTGAATGGCTCGTATCATTAAAATTTAATCAAAAATAAAAAATTTAGATATTGGTGTAATATTAGTCTATAAAAATATTGGTCCATATATATACTCCTTCTAGATATTATTCTTTTAACCTATGAAGTATACGGTCATTTATTTCTAACTAGTTTTGTATCACATTTTTTGAATAAAACATTTAGATACAATTACCTAAGAAAAACTATTGAATACTATCTGTTTCGATCTATCACAGCATATCTTGACCAATGATGTCTGAAAATTGATGTACTAGCATGTTTGTATTCAGGGGCGAAATCAGGATTATCACTTTGGGGGGCCCAATTTTTTTTTTTTGGAAATGAAGAGTTAAATATAATTTTGAGGGGGCCGAAATATAATTTTTTATATAATTTTTAATTTTTAATTTTTTTTATACCTAGATTTTAAATTTTTTTAAAATTTTTGGGGGGGCCTGGGCCCTCTCCGGCCCCCATGGTTCCACCCCTATTTGTATTTTGTGACATCCTCGTGTTAGTGTTACTTAAGTTGATTAAGAACATGAGGACTTTTTTTTTCTACTGAGTCCGAATTAATAACATGACGTTGTTCTATGTTTGAATTTACATCATATCATATTCTTTTCATTCAAATTTGTTTGTTCATTTTTTACTTTTATTTTTTATTTTGGTTATTTCTCTTTGGAATTCTTTTCCTCTGTTTCTTTTTTGAATTGAAGTATCATCATCAAAAAAGCCATGTCTAAATATTGATTATGTTTTCTTACAAAGCTTGATTTTTAAATCAGACAAATAAATTTAAACGGATAATTTACATTTGTAATTAACATTTTTAACTGCTTAAAAAATGATGATATGTAAATAATGGCTATGGGACCAAACAGTACATCTTCATGAAAAAAGGCATGCATGCACATGCACATGCATGAGCAGTGGCAGTGGTGCAGGCGCTGCAGCACCTGATCGGCGTCGAATATGAGCCACTCGTGCACCTGTATACGTGCATGGATGGAACGTTCTGCTTTCTCTCCACTCCCACTCCACTTGCCTCATCTCCCCTTCAAAACCAAGTCATCATCTCTCTCTCTCTCTCTCTCTCTCTCTCTCACACACACACAAACACACACAAATACAGAGCTTCTGAGATAGACAGTGGGGCAGTGAGATTCTTGTGTGTATTAAGTGGCATTGTTTGGAAACTAGTGCAATATTTGCTGGTTTTCTGATTCATAGAATTTCACAAAGAAAAATGTCACACGGCAGAAAACCTGTTTACTTATTTAATAGGTCATGGGTGAATAGTGATGTCACCAGAAGCTGTTTTGCCAGGTGCGTGTCACGTGCCTGATTGGAGGATAGAAGACCCAATTATGCACAACAAAAATGCTAAAAACACACCACTTTTGCACATCGCTTTCACACATCACTTAAAATTATGTAGTTTTGTGTTGAAAAAAATCATATTTGTTTTTGACCCATATCGCTGAAAACATATTTGGGTCTTCCTTAACATAAAACGACGTACTTTTAAGTGATGTGTAAAAGTGATGTGTTAAAATGATGTGTATGTAACATTCTTGTATGCACAAACCACCACTACTTCTATCGGGGCATGTAAAGCAAAAACTAAATAAAATTGTTAGTTAAAATGTCAAGAATATTACTTTAGCTAGTGATTTCAAAAATTAATACTAGTTAATATCCCAATTCTTTTTCTTTAAAAAAATTACTATTATTTCTTCCTTTTTTCTCTTTCACCAAAACACCCCTATTAATATACCAAAGCCATTGGCCTCCAACGAAATGATTTGAAGCCCTAATTTTTCAAATCTCATGCCTTCTTCCTACTACAACAAAATTGCGCTATCACGATGAATATTTAGTTTCATCGTTAACGTATCACATTTCATCGACCATAGTATTTGCAAGGAAAATTGTTCTCGTAAAATTTTGTCTCCTAAACGTCACCATAAATACGGTGGTGAAAAAATGAATATCGTTGCATGTTATGATCACCAATTAGCGACAAATATTTTCACCACTATCTTGTGAAAAATAAGTCATTTCTTCTACTACTTCCGTCACAAAATACTTCGTACCCTCGCTCATGACAAGTTATGTGACTGTGCAATCCTTTAATCGAATGTCGTTTGAGTCAAGATTCAATCCAATAGTCTTTTAGATCTTTGTGATACTGTAAAATTCAAAACTAGTTAGTGCTTGTCGGTCAGTGTCATCCAGGAAGCATTCCGGCACTTAAGTCAATTGGTGAACTAGAAAGCTAAATAAAAGTAGTGTTGAGAGGGTAAAAGAGCATGTGCCATACTTTTCACATGTGCAAGGCTCAATTCCCAACGATATCAGAATTAACTATGTCTACATTGACGTTATGCATGACATATCGAGCTCAGCTCAGATGATACCACGTGTCGTGGTTGAGCCAATTGGATACCAATTAGAAACTGGTTAGGACCATGTAGTATGAGTTGACTTGTTGAGTCCTAACTTGACCCAACCCACACGACATGTGCCATAAGTTGGCATGGCTGTGTGGGGTCTCGTGTGCCATGATGGGCTTCAATTTGGCCCATAATGTTATCGAGCAATTGGGCAAGACCTATGATACACCCCAAAGCATGATGCAGACCCAGCCCACTACAATCGTTCCTCAACTCCTCATCGACTTAGTTGATGTGGTGTTGGCTGAATTGCCAGATCACTGCAAAGCTCGGCTAGAAGGTCGAAGAGGCACGAGAAGATTCCCCTCATACAGGCATGTGGTTAATCCTTTGTGGTACAATGCCATGTGTCAATCTTAAACTGACCCTTGTTGGATGAAAGGGCAATTGGCAAGCGTCGGTTTATAAGTGGCATTTGAAGCCTCACTTTGCATTAAATGGAATGTCAAGTGGCCTGCATTGGTTGGCCAAATTTCGCTTCGCTTCCTATGCCCTCCATTTTGAATTCGAAGTATTTCGCGTTCCCTCCAAAGGCCTATATATAAATTAAGAGTGTCTAGAAGAGCTACATGGAATCCATGATCGGAGTTAGATCTTCTTTCCCTATTCCTTAGTGTATTGGCCGCGATTTTAATAAGGTTGCTAAGTTGGAAGAAAGAAAGGAGGTTGTGAGGAGAGATAGTGGTATGAGGGATTTTAACCACTTCATTGAGGAGATGGAACTAATTGATAGTCCATTATTGGGGAGAAAATTTACTTAGGCAAGAAGGGCGGCCAACAACAGATGGAGTAATATTTACAGGTTCTTGCCCCATCCTGACTGGCTCCAATGGTTCCAATTCAAACAATGGGGCCTTAATAGGGTCATCCCGGACCATTGTCCTCTAGTGCTTAGAGAATATGTTAGGAACTGGGGCCCAAACGCATAAGATTTCTCAAAGAGGTTCAAGAGGCCTGGGCAAGGTATCAGGAGCCAGGTTGGGCAGGCTTTAGGCTTGCCCAGAGGTTGAAGGCCACTCAAGTAGCATTAAAAATTTGGAGCAAGAATGATTTCTATGGCCTAAAAGCCAAATTGAAGGGTTCAGATTCTATAATTTCAAGGTTGGAGCATTTAGCAGAGAAGAACCCTCTCTCTGAGGTGGAATCTAATCAGGAGTTGTCTATCAGGAAGGAGTTTTGGAGTCTTGGCAGGGCCTTTGAATGGTTGTGGCTCCAAAATTCAAGAATGGCTTGGAATTTGAAGGGGGATAGGAATACGAAGTTTTTTTCACTTGGTGGCTTCTGGGTGATAAAGGTATGATTTGTTCAATTCTACCCTACTCAGGGGTGAGCTTGTGGAGGATCATGAGTAGATTAAACAGGGCATTTTTTACCATTTTTGTGGAGCTTATAGGGAGGAGTTGAAGTTTAGACCTCTTCTTAGAGTAGAGACAGATTATCCTACTGTCAATCATCTGACAGAGGAACAACTTACCCAACCTTTCTTGGAGACAAAAGTGTGGGGGATCATTTCCAATTTTGATGGAAACAAAGCCCCTAGGCCGAATGGGTTTAATTTGTTCCTGAAGGAATGTTGGCAGATTATAAAAGGAAATGTGATGGAATTAATTCTTTGAGGAATTTTTTCACAAAGGGAAACTGGTCAAGGGTATCAACTCAGCATTCATTACCTTGATCCTAGGAGTTCAGGCCTATCAATCTTCTAGGTAGTGTCTATAAAATACTAGCGAAGGTCTTTGCTAAAAAGATGGCCCCTTTGCTGCCCAGTTTGATTGGACAATTGTCGTCACCTTTTATTGGTAGCAAGGGTATCCAAGATGGTATTTTGATCGCTAATGAGGTGGTTAGCTTTTGGAAAGCAAGGAGAAAAAAGGGTGTCGTTATTAAATTGTACTATGAAAAAGCCTGTGAGAACCCAGAATTTTAAAAATTAAATAAATAAATAAATAATAATAATAATAATAATAATAATAATAATAAATTTTTCGAAATTAAATTTAACAAGTGGTTTATTGCATTATATGCATATATAATGAGTTGGGGTTTATGTGTGGTGTATGTTGAATGGGGGCTTGATGGGTAGCATGTAATATATTTGGAGGGTGAAAGTGCAATTGGGCCTTTAAATAGCCCCACATCAGATTTTTGGGAGGAAGTCCAGATTTTTCCCTCTCCTCTTCCCTCTCTCTTTCCTGTGTACTTCCATGGAGGTGGGGGTGTGAGCTCTTTCAAACCCCATCTCTCAAATCTTGCTAAAACATCAAGAATCCCTCAAGATCCTTCATATTTCTCTTGCTATTGATGAGTATTTGGTGGTTGATCGTGCTCATTTTGCTTAGAGAGAGTTTATCTCAAGTTCATCCACCACTGGAGGTTAGGGCTTGCTTTTGGAGCTCAAATCTTTCGATCTGACACTCAAGGTAGGGATATCTTACCTCTATTATGTGTGTATGACTTGTTTTTGGTGATCTATGAGGTTGGGTGTTGGTTTAGAGCTTGATTTTTTAAGTTTGGAAAAATCTGCAGAAATCGCATTTTTTTTGGACAGTGCAGTTTACTACCGGTAATAGGGTCTGTATTACCGGTAATACAGTGTTTCTTCATTTTCGGGCGTTTCTGGGCAGTACAGTTTACTACCGGTAATAGGGTCTATATTACTGGTAATACAGTGTTCATTTTTAGGCAGTGTTCAGTACTACTGGTAATAGTGTCAGTATTACCGGTAATAGAGCCTGAATTACTGGTAATTCCGTGCTAAGTTCTTATCGATAATTTTCATTAAATAGTTAAATTATTGGCTTCTAAGGGTAATGTTTGCACCTGTCGTCGGTCATATGTAGATGATGAATATGTGGTTTCGGGTTTCCATTTGATGGTTGTGCATGTATATTACCGCTTTAACTTAATGAATATGACTTGGGAATTCTTGTATTGCATTAATCGCCTCGCATTGACACGGTGCATTGTCTAGACTCCGAAGGGAGATGTGCTAGTTATATAATGTCTAGCCTCAGACGGGAGATGTGCTAGTTTTATGAAGTCCAGCCTCCAACGGGAGATGTGCTAGTTATATGACACCTAGCCTCCGACGGGAGATGTGGTAGTATATTTTGGATATTGTCTAGCCACCATTGGGTGAGGTGCTAGTTGGAATGTGACAATGAAACTGATATGAGAACCATGGATTGACTAATCATGTTGACTTACCGTTTATATTCTAGATGTTGCGATCATACCTTGGAGACTTATGAATTATTTGTCGTACGTGTTATTGTGAGTTGTTCATGAATCATGCCAAATTATTGCATACAAATAATAATATTGGTATAGACGTCTCTACTGGGCTTTGTAGCTCACCCTTTCATTCTTTCAGGTACTGTTTCAGAGACATAATTTGGACTTGCATGGATGCATAACGATGCATGTTTTGAAGGAAATGTCAAGAATGGAGTTATACATCATCTTTAGACTTATTTTTGAAAGATGTATATTAACTTCTCTTTTGTGAAAATTATGTACTCATACTCAAATCATTTGTAACACATTAAGATGTTATTTTGATCATCGGGCCGGGGGTGCCTCTTTTTGGGTTGTAATATTTGAAACTTACGGACTTCCTACCTTTTGGAAAATGATGATTTAGGAGTATTTCTTCTGTAGAATTGGCAGTTTTATTTAAAATGTGAATATTTATCTTACTTAAACTCGAGGTCGTGACTATGATAATCTCAACTAGAATTTTGTTCTGCATATGATGAGGAGGTTGGGTTTCTCTTCTAAATGGCTTGCTTGGATCAAAGAGTGTCTCTACTTCTTATCTATCTATTTTGGTCAATGGTTCACCAACTCCTCAGTTCTTGATGGAGAAAAGAGATAGACAGGGGATCATCTTTCCCCCTTTCTATATATTATTGCTACGGAGGGGCGGAGTACTAACTTGCAATTTGCAGATGATACTATGCTATTTTGCGAAGGGGGAATTGAGGAGATTTGGAATATCAAGAGGATTTTGAGGATGTTTGAAATCATTTCAAGTCTTGGTATTAACTATCACAAGTCCTCTATTTGTGGTATTGGGAGAGAGGAGAGTTTTATGTCTGAATGTAAAGGAATCCTGAGGTGCAAGTCTACACCATTACCATTTCAGTACTTCCCTTGGGTGCCAACCCATTAAGGTTGACCACTTGGAGCCCAATCTTGGGAAGACTCAAGGCCAAAATAGCCTCTTGGAAAAGGAAGTTCCTCTTTGTGAAAGGTAGGATCACCCTCATTAAGGTAGTTCTTTGTAACTTGCCAATCTACTACCTATCATTATTTAAAATTCCATCTAGAGTGGCCATTGAGATTGATAGGACCCAAAAGAATTTCCTTTTGGGGGGTTCTGAGGGGGAGAAAAAGATGTCTTTGGTAAAGTGGAGGTCTATCACTACACATAAGGAACAGGGGGGCTAGGAATTAGAGACTGTAGATTTAGAAATACGACATTGTTACTTAAATGCTAGTGGAGGTTTGCTAAGGAGAAGAATAGTATATGGAGGTCAATTGTGTGTGATGTGAACCATATCCAGTGGGATTTGTGGCTCCCAATCATAGATTGCCTACCTGGAAAGGGATAATTTCTATGCAATACAAAGCTCCAGAATCCTTTGGAATTTTCATCGATTGTCTAAGGATTAGAATAGGGAATGGGGATAATGTAAAAATGTGGTTGGATGTCTGGCATCAAGATGGCCTAACTTGGAGTGCCAAATTCCCTAATTTATTTTGGGTAGCAAGTAATAAACAGGAGAAATTGGCTGTGCTTTACACATTTGTGGGAGTTGAGGAGGCCCTGAATCTTAGAAAATCACTATACTCATGGGAGAGGGGAGTTAGAAGCTCTTACCTTATGCTGAGAACATCTAAGACTCCAAAGAATTGAGAGAGAAGATGCTATCGACTGCAGAATGGGTAACGATATGGTCTTCTCAGTGAAAGATTTTTCTATTCTGGTCCAAAGGGGGAGGGCTAGCGACCTAAAACCTCTCCCAATGTGTATTTGGTGATCCACTCCCCCCCTAAAGCACAATTTGTTTCATGGCTGGCTTGGAGAGAAGTCCTTCTACGTAGAGGATTAGTCCAATTATACTGAGCACAGTGTGTTTACTACGATCAAGCCATCGAATCGCAGAATCATATGTTTTTACAGTGTCAGCCAGTCTGAAAGGTGTGGGGTCTGGTCCTTCAATGGTGGGATGTCGAGTGGGTCACTCCGAATTCAATGGCAGAGTTACTTACCTGGTGGTCAAGTTGGTCTTCCAAATCCAGATCTATGAAGTGCCGAACTTGTTGTGGATGGTGATTCTGGTTATGTTGATCTGGGCCACATGGACTTTTAGAAACGGCATCAGATTCAACAAGACAAAGAAGGATTGGGCAAAATTTGTATAGGACTTCAAGATCAAGGTGTTTACTTAGGTTCTGGATCAGGTAAAGATCATGTCGTTTGGAGTTGGAGACATCATGTACAATTTGAAAAGCTTCATCCATGGTGGCTTGTTGCAATGGTGCGAGGCCTCGAGCGATAGTGAGAGATTGTACGAGTAATGTTTCAAAAGTTCTGGGTGTGAGTAGGGTTGGGTTGTTACTTTTTGGGTTAGTCCGGTTCCTTAAGGTGGGGGGTGGGTAGTGCTTTTAATGCATACTAGAGGGATGATGCTGATCCTAGAAGTGGTGTGTGTTTAAATGCGAGCACACACACATACACACACCGCTTGGGCTCAAACCGGAGACTTGACTCCTATCAAGATTTTAATATAGACGATGAAAAACTCATGAATAGTATGAATTACTATGCAAATTCCACATAGTTCCCTCAAGAACGAGTGTGAGTTAACACGAAGTAGTTATACCTTGATTCTTTTAGACTTTGACGCAAGTATTAATCAAGAATAATGTTGGAAGTGAATAAGTAAAAGCTAAATTACTTATTCAATGATAACCCTTCCTCTCATACTTTTTCTCGACTTGGATGCTCCTACTTGATTATGAAGTATCTTCTCAAAAACACTCTTTCTGATCCGAAGTACTCTCTTGGGGAGATGTTTACCTAAACAATCCTCACAAGTGATTCCTCAAGAAGCAAGCTCCCCTCCTTTTTCCTCAAGCTTGAGGGTCTTCATATAGGCCCCAAAATCTCCAAAAACATTTATGTGTGATTTCAACAACGAGTTTTTCTGTTTCTTTTTGTTGATAAGAAATGCATATTAAGTAGGGGGAAAACCCTCAGATCAATTGTATCTAAAATGGTGATGGGATTTTGGTGGTGGTTGATGGATTTGGTGATTAGTGATTGGTCATGGTGCTAGTGACTTGTAAGTTTAGGGGTTTTAGTGGTGGCAGGGCTTTCATGGCGGTCTAGTGGGGAGGAGTTGGGGAGTCGGGGTGTTTTGGGGGGATACAGACATTGGTTGTCACCACTGATGGTGGGTGGGGTTGAGCAAACGAGATGATGGGGTGGAGGCAGAGTTAGGAAGTGATAAGTGGATGTGGCATGTGGTGGTTATTTCAGCCAGAGTATCGGCGGTGATGGAATATGGTGTGAAGGTAGATATAGGATTATGGAAACTGATTTGGTGGTGACGGAGGAGATATCTTGAACTTGGTAGTGTCATCGGTGATGAAAGTGGTATATGGGGAAGAGATTGGTGGGTTAGGATGTTTTAGGTGGTATATAGCGACCTCGGTACTAGTAGTAGTTTAGTTGTGAGGAGATTCAAGCTTTGGATCTTCGCGTGGTGGGTTTTGGTCGAGACAGGATAGGGTTTTCGGTGGTCTGGTTTTGATGACGAGGATGGCTTAGGAGAATGAAAGAAACAATTTTGATTTTGAGGGCTTCTGAGTCAGTTAGGTTTGACTCTGTTTGTAGGATTTTTTATTCCGGTAAAGTTAACTTAGATGTGTGCTTTTCATATTTTGAAGGTTTTTTAAAGTTAGTTTTGGGTATTGAGGATGGGTTATTTGGAGTGTACATCTTGTTAACTCCTTTATATTTGGCTTTTGTACTTATTTACAAAAAAGGTAGGCTGAGGGGTATATTGAATTTCTTGTGAGTAGGGTCCATGTTTTCTCTTCTACAAGAAGTCAGGGATGGGGCATCCGGTGTCATGGGATTGATGGCTACCCACAAGTTGGTTGGCTGATGCTGTTGAAAGCTATTTGTTGATCAATCAGGTATTTTTACCAAAATATGTAGCAACAAAGTTTTGTGTAAACATTTAACAATCAATACTATTTTTGAATCCCATATTTTAAAATAAAACGTTTGGTAAAAATAGACATGTTAAGGCAATGTGTGTCCGTATATATGTTTTACCTCCTTAAATTTTTCTTTTTTAATATTAGTTACTATTCTTATCTACTTTTTCTATTTCTACAATGCCTAAGTTTATTTTGGAAAATTTAATTATTTTTTACATGACATCATTTTGGGTAAATTAGTTTTATGTGTTGTTAACCAATGAAGGACAATCATTGGGTAAAGATAATAAAATCAATAGTTTTTCTCAACAGATACTTATTAATAGAATGAGTTCATAATTGGTGGTGAGATTCAAAGCATTCTTCTTTAATTGAAGAACTCCACGAAATTATTATATAATTATAGTGTGAAAAACCACTCTAACACTACTACTACAAAGTCATTATTATATATGTTTGCTATTATTGTTGTTAAAGCGTGATTATTATATTTTAATCATATTTTTTGAACCGTGACTAGTCGGACCATAGTTAAAAGTCTTCAGATTTAGTCACAATTCTTTACTGTAATCAAAAGTCAATTTAAACTGATGTTAAAACTATTTAAACATAATTAAACAACAAATAAAACTATGGTTTTATAAATTAAAAAAACATGATTAAAACTATTTTAAGATCCCAGTTTAGATTATAAACAGTTATGATTTCTATTAAAAATTATAAGTAAATATATTTTAAGATCACGGTTTGGATTATAAACAATGATCATTAATAATGATATAAGAACACGGGTTAGCTGAAAAACGTAATGATAATAACCTAAAAGATCACGATTTGAACTAAGAATTGTAAATAAATAGTGGAATATGAAAAATGATTACCGACGAGGGTAAAATGTAATTGAGAAAATACATTTAACCCCCCAGGTTAATTTCAGAGTTCGGCCGAGACCGAATAACACATCCAGAGGCACATGCTGATCACGTGACATAATGGCCGACACGAGGAGTGCCGACCATACACAAATCTGGGTAACAGAACCATGCATTGAGCAATGCCGACCTGAGAAAGGCGGATCCATGACTCGCCGAACTGACAAGGTTGGTCCAGATTACGAGCAGGCTGAGAAAGGCGACCAGTAATCGTTTTTTCGAGATAAGACAGAATCCCGGATAAGTCAGGATTCGAATCAATCAGTTATGGACGTGAAATCCATGGCCAATCAAAGGACACTTCGCCCCAAGAGAGCCCTAAGAGAATTGGGGCCCAAAAGAGCCCTAAGAGAATTTGGGCCCAAGAAAGCCCTAAGAGAATTAGGGCGCAAGATGAAGTCTATAAATAAAGCTCCAGATCAACAAAAGAGGAGGTTGGAGGTAGTGCATATTTTCGGCTGATAGAATATATTAGCTCGCATTATTATTTCCCCTGTGAGTTTTGCCTGACTTAATCATCGGAGTGTCTTCCTGCCACAGCGGAAGAGGGCTCTTTGACGGATTATTCTTTTGCAGATCACAGGTCCACATATTGAGAGCATTGTTTCGGCTGGATAGTGAGTTCTTAGCTTTCCGTCCTGATTATCAAAATCAACCCCCTTACAATTGGCGCCGTCTGTGGGAAAGTTAAAGATTCATGGCTGAAACACCAAGAAAAGATCAAGGGAGGGAACGTGATGTCAAAGAAAGATCAAGATCCCCCCCTCCAGTTCCACACAAATCCAGGGGTCCTAGGAGAGAGATTCCTAGGGTTCTTCCCCCAAAGATGGTAGGGGAACAGCCTGGAGAACAGGTGCTGCCTCCTACCGTTCCGTTGCCTGCCAACACATCGGTAGCTCCTACGCTACCCACTACATTGCATCTGGAGCAACGTCCAGATCATCCTCGAGAAGCGGAACGGTCAAGAAATAGGGACAGGTCCCTAACTCAATCCCGAAATGAGGGAGGGAGAGAATCCCGAACTCATGAAAGGTCTCGCCGAGACGAAGAATACAATAATGCTGATCAGATCTTAAAGAGGGATCAAGAAATAGAAGATATGAGGCGTTACATACGACGCATGGAGAGGGAAAACCGAACTCTCCGCAAGCATAAAGATCCAGTCCGCCATTCAGTATCTGGACACGGTGAGCGCTCCGAGATTGGGCCGTCTCGGCAAGATAGCCGAAACGAACCAAGCAAAAGGCCCCGAGGAGGAGAAAGGCAGATTGGGGCATCGTCGAATCTAGGCGGACCACCTCAGGTGCAGCCGCTTCCCGACATGAGGGAATGGCTGAATCAGCGGGCAGAATCGGCCCCAGACGTCCAGCCGAAGCTCCCATATCGGCCTTTGCCGCCGGTGGTTCCGGTAACCGATATGAGGGCGTGGTTGAATCAACAGTTGGGACTCAACCGCCCGGAGGACGACGAAAATCACAAGGAGCTACAACAGCTGGCAGTATCACCGTTGTCAGTTCAGATTGAGACGGAGGACTTACCCAGAAAGTTTGTCCCTCCGAAGTTTACGATTTATAATGGACGAACGGATCCGATGACTCACATCAAAGGATTCGTGAATTCCATAATGATATATGTGGGCCATGACAGCCTTTACTGCAAGGTATTTTCCTTGAGCCTGGGAGAGATAGCCCTGAATTGGTTTCAGGCTCTGCCGCCGAGATCAATTACAGGCTGGAGGCAACTGGCAGATCAGTTCCTCAAGAGATTTGTGGCTAACCGAGCACAAAAGAAGTATGTGAACACGCTTTTGGCCTTGAGAAAAGGACCAAAAGAAGATCTCAGACAGTATGCCAGCAAGTATTGGGCAACTTATAATGAGATCGAGGACTGCACGGAGGCCTATGCCGTAGAATCTTTCAGGCTGGGTCTGTCATACCTAGATCGGCTAAGAGAGTCTCTCACATTGATCCTCCAAGTACCATTGTCGACCTGATGAGCATAGTCGAGAAGTATGCAAAGTTCGAAGACGAGATCCGCCGAGACAAAGATCGGCCAGTAGCTAAGGCACACAGGAGTGCGGTAATAGAGCCAGAGGCCAAGAGGCCCAGAACTGAGGTGGCCGAGGTGTCACAGGTAACAAGGGAGCGAAAACCACCTGGACCTCAAGCGTATAGAGCGCTACGCACGGTTTTCAACACGCCAATCTTCAAACTGATCCATCCATTGAAGAATGAGCCATTCTGGAAATGGCCGGCCGGGTCGGGAGAACCGATGAAGCGCGATCCGAACAGAGACTGGTGTAGCTATCACCGCAACAATGGCCATATGACAGAAAAGTACAAGGCGCTTAAACGATTCCTAGAGGAATTAGTTGAAGCCGGGCACCTTCGACGTTTTGTGGCCGAACAGAGGCAACAAGCGGTTCAGCCAGAGCCGATGGAAGCCGAATCCTCTGAGCAAGATGCGATGATAACCGGGACCGTGCATGTCATACACGCGGCAACTCTAGTTCCAGATAAAAAGGAAGTACGGCTTCAACGCCGTCGAGACGGGCACGAACATCATGTACAACACCTCGGGCAGAAGAGGAAAGAGCCCGAGACACAGGTGGAAACAGTCATATCCTTTTCGGAAAAGGATTTGGAGGGGGTAGCACACCCCCATAACGATGCATTGGTGATCACGCTGCTCCTCGGCACCTTCAACACGGAGAGAATCCTAGTTGACCAGGGCAGCTCAACAGAGATCCTGTATTATGATGCTTTCAAGAAGCTCAAGCTGGACAAGGCAGATTTGCAAAAGGCCGATATACCACTCATCGGGTTCAGTGCCGAAGCTGTCTGGCCCTTAGGATCCATTACTATCCCTGTACGAGCAGGGAAAGTGACTTTGGATGTGGATTTTCTGGTCGTGGATGTACCATCGGCATACAATGCCATAGTGGGGAGAACTTGGCTCCACAGGCTGGGGGCAATCCCTTCTACCTACCACCAAATGCTGAAGTTCTCAGGGAAAAAGGGGATTGAATGTGTTCGGGGCGATCAGACAACAGCGAGAAGCTGCTATGTCACTTCCATCAAACATAAACCAAAGGCCGAACACGTAAAATCCATAGAGGTCTCAAATCGGCCAACGATAGAGGATATCGGGCGTAACCCAGCCGATCGAGTTGTAGAAAAACTCAAGCAAATACCAGCTCACGAGACGGACCCAGAGCGGTATTTTTTGATCGGGGCTGAGCTATCAGAGCAGGACGAGAAGGTCCTGATCAAGATTCTTAAAGAGCACATAGACGTATTCGCTTGGACACCACAGGAGATGCCTGGGGTGAGCTCAAATATTATATGCCATCACTTGAATGTGGATCCTGCCCACAAACCAGTGATGCAGAAAAGAAGAAGACCGGCAGTCCAACATGTGGATGCTGTAATAGAAGAGGTAGATCGGCTGCTGGAGGCCGACGCCATCAGAGAGGTGCATTACCCGAGTGGTTATCTAACACCGTGGTGGTCAAGAAGAAGAATGGCAAGTGGAGGGTTTGCGTGGACTTCACTAGTCTCAACAAAGCTTGTACCAAAGATAGCTTTCCACTGCCTAAGATAGATCAGCTAGTGGATGCCACAGTTGGGTATCGGCGCATGAGTTTTCTGGATGCATATCGGGGATATCATCAGATAGCCATGCACGTGCCGGATCAAGAGAAGACGTCCTTCATAACTCCACGAGGACTCTTCTGCTACAAAGTGATGCCTTTCGGCTTGAGAAATGCAGGAGCAACATATCAGCGGTTGGCAACTCTCATGTTCAAGGAGCTGCTCGGGAAGAGCATGGAAGTTTACATCGATGATATGGTCGTCAAATCTGAGGAGGCCGAATCCCACATAGATGATCTCGGCAAAACTTTCCAGGTACTAACAAAATACAAACTCAAGCTCAACGCATCGAAATGTGCTTTCGGGGTTAGCTCAGGGAAATTCCTGGGGCATCTGGTTACACGTACGGAAATAGAAGCTAACCCCAATCAGATCATCGCCCTGCAAAATTTGCAGAGCCCCCGAACTGTGAAAGAAGTTCAGAGGTTAACCGGAATGGTGGCAGCCCTGAATAGATTCATCAGCCGATCATCTGATCGATGTCGGCCATTCTTTCAACTGTTGAGAAAACAGTCCAAATACACCTGGGGGCAAGAATGTGAAAGGGCTTTCCAAGATATGAAGCGCTACTTGGCAAACCCCCCACTGATCATGACTCCCGAGAAAGGAGATGTATTAACACTCTATCTGGCTGTATCCGAGCATGCGGTCAGCGCGGTCTTGTTGAAAAACAAGGATGGTGAGCAGACGCCAATCTATTATGTAAGTAAAACGCTCCTGGATTCGGAGACAAGATATCTCCCCTTGGAGAAGTTGATCTTGTCCCTTGTGGTGGCCTCTAGGAAATTACAGCATTATTTCCTGGCCCACACAATAGAAGTACCGACCAAACATCCCATCAGTACTGTCTTGAGAAGAGCAGAACTGTCGGGAAGGGTGGCAACTTGGTCTGTGGAGCTCGGGGAATACGACATTAGATTCCTCCCAAGGACAGCAGTGAAGGGACAAGTCCTGGCAGATTTTATCGCAGAATTCTCCCACGAACCTGTGGAAAATATCGCTTCAATCTCAGAGAGGGATATGCCCGAACAGGGGGAAATAGTTCCCGACCAGACACCGTACTGGAGGTTGTATGTTGACGGATCATCCTGTTCAAGAGGATCTGGAGTCGGCATCGTGATAGAAGAGCCAGATGGGTGCTATTTTGAGCAATCCTTCCGATTGAATTTCAGCGCCTCCAACAATGTCGCCGAATATGAGGCATTGATACTCGGGCTCAAATGCGCACATAACCTGGAGGCAGAATATGTGGAAGTCTTCTGCGATTCACAATTGGTCCTCAACCAGCTCAGTGGAGAGTATGCCACCCGAGATGAGAGGATGACCGCCTATGCAGAAAGGGCCAGAGTAGAGTTATCAAAGTTCAAGAAAACAGTGATGACACATATCAGCTCGAGACAGAACGACCACGCAGATGCCTTAGCATGTTTGGCTTCGGCAATACCCAGAGACAAGTTCAGAACCATATATGTAGATTCCATTGAGTACCCGAGCATCGACATCCCAATTGCTGAGAAGGCTTTGGAAATCGATCTCGGCACAAGCTGGATGGATCCCATTATCTCCTACCTTACTGGGGGAACTGTCCCCGAGGACAAAAAGGAAGCCCACAAGCTACGGATCAAGGCAACACGCTTCTGGCTATCGCCTAAGCAGGAACTCTACCGCAAATCCTACACTGGTCCCTATCTGAAGTGCGTACATCCTACTCTAGTACAAAAGCTCCTGTACGAAATTCATGAGGGGACATGTGGGAGTCATGCAGGGGCAGATCCATAGCCCATCGTGCCATATCTCAGGGATATTGGTGGCCGTATATGCAGGAGGATGCAAAGAAGTATGTCCAGGTGTGCGAGAAATGCCAGAAGTTCGCCCCGATCACACATCAACCTACTGCCGATCTGGCACCACTCACCAGCCCATGGCCCTTTGCCCAATGGGGTATGGATATCGTCGGCCCGCTTCCCAAAGCAACTGGAGAGAGGAAGTATCTGCTGGTCACCACAGATTATTTTACCAAGTGGATAGAAGCCGAACCACTGGCTAAAATCACCGAGAAGAATGTCGAGCGATTCGTTTGGCAGAATATCATTACCCGATTCGGCATTCCATATGCCATCGTCTCGGACAACGGAACCCAGTTCCAGGACAAGTTCAAAGCTTTCTGCTCACAGTACCAAATCAGAAATCACTACGCCTCAGTGGTATATCCCCAATGCAATGGGCAGGCAGAAGCTTCAAATAAGACAATACTGGGGGGAATCAAAAAACGGCTAGAGAAAGCCAAGGGTAAATGGGTGGAAGAATTGCCACTCGTCCTGTGGGCATACAGGACCACTCCTCGCCGATCTACGGAAGTTACCCCATATTCACTTGCTTATGGCACCGAAGCTGTCATTCCTCTTGAAGTAGGCATCCCAACTCTCCGAACCGAATTGATGGAACAAGGTGGCAACGATCAAGCGTTGGCCATAGAACTCGATTTTGCCGAAGAGAAACGGGAACGAGCCATGATCAGACTCGCTGCCTATCAGTCTACTCTCTCTAGAACCTACAACAAGAAAGTCCATCAGAGGGAATTCAATCTCGGCGACCTAGTCCTACGCAAGGTCATGGGAAATACGAAAGATCCAACTGATGGCAAGCTCGGGGCTAACTGGGAGGGCCCATACAGAGTTATAGGCCGGCTCGGGAAGGACGCCTATAAACTGCAAGACTTGGATGATAAGGAAATACCAAGGACTTGGAATGTTTCCAACCTTAAGAAGTTTTATCAGTAATTTCCCTGTTTCAGTACTTATGTTTATTTCTCAGTTTTTTGAATCGATGTTCAGCAAGGCTATTAATGTTGTTGCCACAGGTATTACCTTCCTGGGGGGCAAAGATAAATCCAGTACACACAAGATGAGAAAAGTTTGAAATTGTTCAACACTTGAGAAAAGTTTGAACTCCAGAACATACTTGAGAAAAGTATGTGTTTAAGCCTAAGTACAGGTTAAACATCCGAACAGACTTGAGAAAAGTCTTAGAAATGTTCAACACTTGAGAAAAGTTTGAACTCCCGAACATATTTGAGAAAAATATGTGTTTAAGCCTAAATCATAGGTTAAACAGCCAAACAAACTTGAGAAAAGTTTGAAATTGTTCAACACTTGAGAAAAGTTTGAACTCCAGAACATACTTGAGAAAAGTATGTGTTTAAGCCTAAGTACAGGTTAAACGTCCGAACAGACTTGAGAAAAGTCTTAGAAATGTTCAACACTTGAGAAAAGTTTGAACTCCCGAACATATTTGAGAAAAATATGTGTTTAAGCCTAAATCATAGGTTAAACAGCCGAACAAACTTGAGAAAAGTTTGAGAATGTTCAACACTTGAGAAAAGTTTGAACTCCAGAACATACTTGACAAAAGTATGTGTTTAAGCCTAAGTATAGGTTAAACAGCCAAACAGACTTGAGAAAAGTCTGAGAATGTTCAACACTTGAGAAAAGTTTGAACTCCAGAACATACTTGAGAAAAGTACGTGTTTAAGCCTAAGTAAAGGTTAAGCATCCAAACAGACTTGAGAAAAGTCTGAGAATGATTCAACACTTGAGAAAAATTTGAGTTTAATTCAGTACTTGGGAGGAGTCTGAAATTTAGAAGGGTTTAAGATGATTCATTACTTGAGAAAAGAATGAAATCTAAACCTAATTGAGGACAATCCATTAGTTGCAACACATTATTCAAAAGGAAACAGTTCCATTTCAGATTCAGAATTTTGTTACAAGAAAGTTGCAAAGGAAATTCAAAATACAAGGAAACCTAAACTACAACTACATCATCGGCAAGCTGCTGCTCGGCATCAGCAACAGCCGTATCAGCAATTTTGCCAGCCTCTTCGGCTTCAGCAGCATCGGCAGTCTGGCCTGCATCCCCGACTTCAGCAACAGCAACATTGTCTGCTTCTTCGGCTTCAGGTTCCCCATCCTCTAGTTCGGCAACAGTTGGAATTTTGGAGAATAGGGAAGAGTCCTTCGGCACTTGGCATGCCTCCAGAGCGGCCTTCCAACCCATCCCGATGAATTCAGCCTAGATCTCCGGCATCTGGTTTTCAATGAAGTCGGCAGCAGCAGCCGACATGCCTTTTGAGTAGGAGTCCTCTTGGAGGCGCTTCAGTTTGGCCTCATGCCGAGCTTTGAGCTCGGCCATCTGCTCCCCCAGTTCGGCAGACTTGCTCATTTCAGTTCCAAGCTGATACTGCATAGTATCAGCCTTCAGCTCGGCATCACGAGCCTTTTTCTTGGATATGGCCAAGTCCTCTTGGACTTTTTGAAAAGCCCTCTTGGAGTCCTTCAGCTCCAACTCGATAGTGCTATATCGAGCCTCTAAGTCCTGGCAGTGGCTCAGGCACATCAGAGTTTTCTACGCGGCCTGCAACAAGATCGGGAAAGTAGAAATTAGAATTGAAGTTGCAAGTAAAACAACAAAAGAACAAGCCAAAACGGAATACTTACAAATACTTCGTGAGCCATCACGGAGCACAGCAAGGTCGGGAGATCGGTGCCTTTGTAGGGCTCGACATCCTTCGGCAACATCAGCATGCCCGTGAGGGTCTGCGTGACGTCGAGATCTGCCGCCGAGTCGACGACAGTGATGGGATCAGCCCCATTCACCAGCAAGGAAGGGCGCCATGGGGTGGCCTTCTCGACAGCTTTGGCCTTATCGGCCGTCTTGCTCTTCTTCGGCAAGGTTATTGCAGAAGGGTCCTCTTGAGCAGGATCCCTTGGCCTCCGCCTCGGGATGAGGGGAACATAGACCTCAGTTGAAGTCTCTTCAGAGGGTGTGGTCGGCTCTCTTCTCTGGGAGCTCGGGCCGACGTCAGACTGTTTCTTCTTTTTCTGCCGTATCAGTTCGCGGAGATTCAGGACGTTGGGGTCTCGGGCCATTGGATCTATATTCTGATCGATCTCCTGGTCGTCTTCCGAATTCCAGTTGCAAGGCGATTGGGGAGATCGATGTTCGTCACCGGTCGAGGTGGATGAGATCGGTATACCCTCGATGGCAGCTACCGTCACCGGATTTGGCTGCTGAGCCTCGAATATCGGCACTGCCTCAGGAAAGTACCCTGGAAGGTCGGCACCAACGACGGTGGCGTCGGGGATTGAGTTTTTGATGTACCCCCTGTAGCTCGCAGCGTACCTCAGCAGCACTTCGGGAGATCGGGCCCAGCTTCCACCAAAAGATCCCTTATATCGGACGACCCTCTTGACGTCGTCGATATTGATCAATCGTTTGTTTCGGTTCTTGTTGGCGTTTGTAGCTGCAAAAAAGAAAGGAAAATACGCAGTCAGCATCAAAATTTGTTCGGCATCAGAAAGAGAAAACATAGAAATGGAAAATGAGGTCGGGACACTAACGGATGACTCCAAACCGGATCGGGATGTGGAATTTGGGGCGTTCAGGCTCGTCTCGGCCGATCTCCCAATTGCCAGTGACGATGAGGAAGTCATTGTCATTGCCACGGTTAGAGTCCGTCAGGTAAGTGACGATCCGTTCGATATGTGGTCTGTTCTTCAAGTAATAGGCATCAGAGCCTTTTCTGACCATATCGTAAAAGAATCGGATCTCCCGAAGTCCTATATCGGTGTTGTTTAACCTATTTAGTTCTACTATACAATGGATGATCCTATATGTGTTGATGGAGATTTGCATCGGATGAAGCCGGTACCAACAAAGCACTTCACGAAGAAGGCGATTGAGTGGAAACCGAACTCCACCCTCAACAACCGCCATCAATGGGATATGGAGGGTGTCGGGGTCATTCGCATCACGGGGAGTGTGGGGCTCGTTGATTTCGACGGCAACATCGTGAGGGATGTTGTACCGTCGCCGGAATTCCGCCATTCTTTCCGGCGTATCCACTACGTTCCTAAAAATCCCCATCACAGAAAGGAGAAGGGGACGAAAAATCAAGAAAAAGAGGGAAGAACTAGGGTTTCGGTTGAAAAGGACTTACAAGAATGGACGAACTCTCTCTCTGGTATGACGACAATGGAAGAGTGCAGAAGAAAAGCCAAAGGTGAAGAATGGGTGAGTATTTATAGGGAGGGAAGCCGAACGGATAAAACCCTAGGCCTCCCCAAGGCGGACGCCCCACATACGGGGCACGCGCAGGAGACGCGTGGTCCCAAAGCATTAAAGCCTGCTGCACGTCCCATCAGACTTCAATGCGACGCTGCAGATTCACAAATGACGGTTCAGAAACCGTCCGGTCAAGAATAAGAAAGGACGCCATGAGTGCACTATATAGCCTCGACTACTTCGCCAAGTCAGTTCAAAGCAGCCGAAGCTAGGCGGCAATTGACGAGGGTAAAATGTAATTGAGAAAATACATTTAACCCCCCAGGTTAATTTCAGAGTTCGGCCGAGACCGAATAACACATCCAGAGGCACATGCTGATCACGTGACATAATGGCCGACACGAGGAGTGCCGACCATACACAAATCTGGGTAACAGAACCATGCATTGAGCAATGCCGACCTGAGAAAGGCGGATCCATGACTCGCCGAACTGACAGGTCGGTCCAGATTACGAGCAGCCCGAGAAAGACGACCAATAACCGTTTTTTTGAGATAAGACAGAATCCCGGATAAGTCAGGATTCAAATCAATCAGTTATGGACGTGAAATCCACGGCCAATCAGAGGACACTTCGCCCCAAGAGAGCCCTAAGAGAATTGGGGCCCAAAAGAGCCCTAAGAGAATTTGGGCCCAAGAAAGCCCTAAGATAATTAGGGCGCAAGATGAAGTCTATAAATAAAGCTCCAGATCAACAAAAGAGGAGGTTGGAGGTAGTGCATATATTCGGCTGATAGAATATATTAGCTCGCATTATTATTTCCCCTGTGAGTTTTGCCTGACTTAATCATCGGAGTGTCTTCCTGCCACAGCGGCAGAGGGCTCTTTGACGGATTATTCTTTTGCAGATCACAGGTCCACATATTGAGAGCATGGTTTCGGCTGGATAGTGAGTTCTTAGCTTTCCGTCCTAATTATCAAAATCAACCCCCTTACAATTAGATAAAAAATTGTGGTTAAAATAACCTGAAAAATCACTTTTTTAATCAAAAATAGTGATTGAATCTCTAATATAGTAACACCTCAGATCACTCTGTTAATTAAAAATCGTGGTTGAATCTTTAATACAACAACGCCTCATTCACCAACTAGCATTCATACCATGTATTTAGAGAATGAAATTATAAAAAAAAAATGGATCAAACCACGAAAATAAGAGTATACTATTTAAAATGAGAAACACATACATTAATTAACTATCAACTGGTTACAAGTAAAACCAACCTAATTTATCTACCAACTAGCATTCGTACATAAAAAGTCAAGTTACTTTCTAAAATGGAACTAAGAAATTTCAAAAATTAAATAATCTTAAAGGATTAAGCAATTAGCTTCTTCATTGATCTGATATCCATACTGGTTAAAATCGATATAGAAAGCTTGTTAGAACATGTGATATTCTTACACTCTAAGGTTGATGTAGACATTTCTCAAAGTTTCTCAATGACAAAACTTAAATGTTACATAGACCTGGAAATTTTTGCATAGAAGCAAATTCCCCCTAGAAGACTAAGAAAACAATTCATTTGAGTGTTTCTGAACTAATTTTTGGAAAAAAAATACTATTAAATATTATTTGGTGTAAGTGTTCCAGAAAAAAACTCAGAGTTATATTTTTTTGGCATTTTTGAGGGGAGCTCTCTCTTTCTCTCTCTCGTTTTGTGCACATATTCTATTAACCCAAAAAAAAAAAAACTATTTTAGAATTTCGAGTTCGCAATTAATCTCGAAATACTTTTTTAAGTCAACAGAGAATTTTTAAATTTTTTTTAAAAATAAAATTTAAAGAATACTACCAAAATGAATCAAATAAACGGTTGAACATGACCAAAATAGGATCAAATATGGTTATTTAATGCATTAATTATTGACAATCATAATGATTATGATTGTCAATAATTGAGGAACAAATCAAATAATGTTTATGAAATTCTTTTCCAAACAAAGTTCACAAACATCACTCCTAAAAAATTTCAAAAACACCCAAACAAACACACCCTAAGCATCTGACTCAAATATTATTTCTTCCCCTCAACATAAAGACTATGGGTACGGTGTATGTGTGGACCATGAAAAGGAGATCCTTTGGTTGTCAATAGTAGGGGTGTAAAAAAAACCGAAAAAACCGTTAAACCGGACCAACCAGACCAAACCCGTCTTTTTGGATTGGTTCCGTGGTTTAGTGGATTGGTTATGGTTCTAAAAAAATTAGAACCGGATATTATGGTTTGGTCCATGGTTTCATAATTACAAACCATGGTTCGAACCGAACCAGACCGATTAAAAATAATCTATATATATATATATCCCAAAAAAATTACAACCCTTCTATTTTCAAAATAAAACTCTTTCATTCTCAATATAGTTGTGTTTTTCATAAACTTATTAGATGTATAAATTTAATTTTTAAGATTAATAAAGTTGATGCAATTATTATGTTGTTTATTTTGTTCACAATTTTAAAACATTAGTATTATTCTATTCATATTTTTTTAAAATTTTTTTGAATACTAACATGGTTTGGAACCGGAACCGGAACCAAACCGGACCGGTCTAATGGTTTGGTTTTGGTTTGGTTCCATATGTGTAATGGTCTGGTTATGGTTCTCAATTCTTTGGGACCGTTAGATATGGTTTGGTTCTTGGATTCTTACAGAACCGGTCCAATCCAGACCATGTACACTCCTAGTCAATAGATAATTTGGTAGTTCTCATATTTTGGCACCCGCACATTAAGAGTACGAAATGAGTAACAAAATCAAATCATACAGTAATATAATCTTGAATAATTAAATATCCGTCAAAACATCAAAATTTTGTATAATGATATACGCTATGGGCACACAATTTTCCGTAAACATAAAGTTTAACAAAAAAAACTTCTAACAACTGAATGTAAAACCTATCCATTGAACATCAATAAAATTCTTCCAACTAGCATTTTCACCTATAAAATATTTATTTAGAACATATAGGCCGAAACTCGAGTAGAAAAATAAATAGCATCCATGATAATATTGAAAAAAACTGGTTTGCATCACTAACTTATCCAAAACAGGCATACAAATTGTAACAACAATGCCATGCTATGTGTGTGGCATTCAAAATAAGACACTCTGTCACCCATGCACTTGTGCAATTATGCTGAGACCTACGTCGTGTCTCAGACTCCAACCTATGATGGGTGCTAATGTAATCGCAAACTTCAGGTGAGTGCACAGGCTCCTTCCGTCCGTAGAAATTTGATGGTCTCTCGCTGTCAAAATCACAAAGACACCGAATAGAAATAACACAATACCAATGCATGAGCAGATGAACATGTAACTCATTACCATACTTGAACACTATGCACAGAATGATCGAGCAACAATAAACGAATAAGTTTTATTTAAAATTTTTTTATCTTCAGGAAGATCGCTCCAGTGGCTTGGAGGTTGTTGGAGTGCCAAAAATATGACTATTGTCCAAAATTGAACGTTGAAAAAATAAGAAGTTCGCCAATATTTTTCACTTGAGAACTCGAATAAGCCCTCATTTCTTCATTTAACAGTACAAAATCATACAAAACACATCAAATCATGCATAAACTAATCTCGTATATAATCGTGCATATACATATGATTGAATCATGCTTTAAGTAACATTAAAACCAATAAACTATTCGCAATCTTACCTGGAATATGATAAACTGCAAAAAATCTCTAATACTCACGTAACTCCTCGATTCTCTCACATATACAGTTGATCCTTGACTCTACTCGAAACTCTCGACACCAGGATCAATTCTCTAGTTGGGCATTTCATGAAGTTGTCTCGTCTACTCGTCTTAACTCTCCTCAATTTATAGAATGAAACTATGGCTTTGAGGAAATAAAACGAACATCTAAAATTTTTTGAACAAATTTGATTTTTTTTTCTTTCCAAAATCTTATGTACTTACTAAATCAATAATTACACAAGAACCCTGTAGTTCTGACATATACTTATTAAGCCCAAAGTTTCTAAATTATCTCGCATGACCACAATCACATATTAAACCATAATATTGCAAAAATTGCAATAAATAAAATAATACAGTAAAATCCCGGATCACATGTCATCACAACCTCCCTCCCTTAAAAAATTTTATCCCTGAAATTTTCCATCTCAAGGAAGAAATAATTATGAATACTTAGAGCAAAGCTACGACTCCCGCTCCCATGTTTCCTCCTCTACTCCATGATGATGCCACAACACCTTGGCCAAAAAAATAGTCTTTCTGCGCAAAACATACTTTCGAGTATCCAAAATCTTCACCGGTCATTCCTCATATGATATGTCATCTTCGATATCCAATTCGGCCCAATCTAGCACATGTAATGCATCGGGCTCATAATTGCCCAACATAGACATGAAAAACACATTATGAACCCTTGATAACCTCGGTAGCAAGGGAAGTCAACATGCCACATCCCCTACTCTCTTCAGAATTTTGAATTGTCAAACAAACCTCGGCGATAGTTTTTCATTACAAGCAAACTACATCGAGCCCTTTCTTGGTGCGACTTTCAAAAAAATATGACCACCTACCTAGAAAGCTATTAGTCACCTCCTCCAATCAGCATAACTTTTCTGACGACTCTGGGTAGAACAACCGCTGGCATATCTAAACAACTTTATCGGTGGTCTACCAAACAAGATCAGGCCCTACCTCATGCCTTCTCCAACCTCACCCCAACAACTGGTGACCTACATGGTCTGTCATACGGTGCCTTGTAAAGAGCCCTCTCTATGCTCGATTGATAGCTATTATTGTAGGCAAAGTCTGCCAGTTCTAGATGATCCTCCATGAACCACAAAAATTTATGACGCAAGCCCTTAACATGTCCTCTAGAATATGAATTGTACGCTCGAACTGCCCATCTGTCTGAGGATGGTATGCAATACTTATACAAAAATCTATTCCTAGTGTCTCCTTAAGAGTCGATCAAAACCGTGACGTGAATCAGGCATCTTCACCTGACACGGTAGACATTAGCACCCCATGCAATCGAACTATTGATCAGCCGGCAAATGTGTGCGTCGTTAGGGCGCCGGCCCAAGTCAATGGTTTAATTTATTTGTAAAACAGGACTTTCCTCAAAATATTTAAAAACAAGTATAATGGATAGTCCGGAGTATTGATCCACAGGGAAAAGATGGTTGAATTCAAAGGCTTCGCAAATTTGGTTTTTCCGACGTTTCGGACGTCAACCTCAAAGTTTGTTTGGTGATTGGTTAACAATTATACTACTAAGTGAGGGAAAAACTAGATTAAGGAGTGGGGTTAAGTCCTAAAGTTTGGTCTATTCAATTCTTCCGTTGGTCTATCTCTTCTCCTTATAACTCAATCTAGCCCCCGGTCTCGGGTTTTAGATCAGAAAATACTTCGATGAAAATCAGGATTTTAATTCATAAAATGGTTTGACGGATTCTTCAAGTTCAAGAAAGTGGGATCAAAAGATGAAGGTCATCGATCCAAGTATTAGATATACCAACTCTAAGGATGACTATAACTAAGCAAGAACTTAACTCTTCATTTATTTGTTTCAATAAGAAGAACTTAGAAAGATCCATCAATCAGCATTAGATATATATTGAGAAGATATAGACCAACATGGTTTAGAATAAACCTCACATTTAGACTTAACCCACACTAGTTTAGCTACTCATATTTACCATAAACATGAGAAAAGTAAGAGAAAACATAATTAACAAACTTATCTAAAGAGAATATGGATGATCTAACCAATACTATACTAGAAATCTCTTAGAAAATCAGGTTTTAAGATAGGAAATGCAATACTAATGGAAACATAAAGTAGATCTTACCAATATTTGATTGATTCCAAGAGAATGAAAGGATTCACAAGAGAAAACTACTAAAGATTAATAACCTTACTCAAAACTTGAAGCTTAAAACATGAAAAACAAAATATCTAAGGCAAAAAGGGAGGCAAGAGCTCTCTACAATCTGATATTTTTAAGTATATATGTGTAATGTGTGTGTAGAATCCCCCTTTGCCAAAGAATAACAACCTACAAAATATCCTAATTAATCTAGGTTATATTACAATTCTACCCTCCACATTGGCATAATAAGAAGCTTCTTATTCTTTTCTCCAGGCTAAAAGCTTTTCCTGTCCCCTGATTTGGCACAGAATTCGAGGTAAAGTGGTCCCCAAAGAGTCAGCCGGAATTGGGTCTCTATCGATAGGAGTGAATCTCTATCGATAGAGAAGTCCTCTGGTCTTCTTTGATCAAGCCTTCTATCGATAGGAAGAGACTTCTATCGATAGGGAAGTCCTCTGGTCTTCTTTGATCAAACCTTCTATCGATAGGAAGAGACCTCTATCGATAGAGAAGTCCTCCTATCGATAGAACTCATCCTCTATCGATAGAGGGCTCTACTTTCTAGTTCTTTTGATAGGGCTCTATCGCTAGGGAACAACCTCTATCGATAGAGAAGGCTTCTGACTTCTATTTTCAGTTCTTCCCTGTCTCTTTGGTCAGGCCTCACTTTTACTCCTCCTTAAGTCATGGTGGAACCTTTGAGCATTCATTTAGCGCTCGAAAACCTGAAATGGTACAAAGACAACTATGCGTGCAACATTAACTAGAACAATACATTTGCCTACGCATAAATGCCAAATTGAGTACATTGAGCCACGTTATTTTCCAATATAGTGCGCTCATCAACTATCTCACGGATATAATGTCTACTGAGCGCCTCAATAGCATATGTCACTCAGATAGGGAGAAAATAAGTGATCTTGACTAGTCGATCAACAATCACCCACACGGCATCATGTCCTACAGACGACCTAGGAAGCCCTACCACACCATCCATGGTCATATGCTCCCACTTTTCATTCGACTACTGGCAAAAGTTGCAACAACCTGGTTGGTCTCTAATGCTCGGCTTTAACATGCTGACGCGCCAAACATTTCAATAATAACAGAGCAACATCATGCTTCATTCTTTTCCACCAGTATCGCCTCCGCAAGTTCTAATACATCTTTGTACTGCAAGGGTGTACTATAAGATGAGAATTGTGGGACTCTCGAAGTACACTCTCGCTACACAACTCCAGCACATATACCCTGTCTGTAAACCTCAAACTTGATCAGTATGAAGAACCCACCCATCAACCTGCTTGTCTGAAGCTAAATGGCTCCACGCTGACCTGGCCTATAAATCATTCTGTCGTTCTTCTATCACCCTCACCAATAATGAAGGTTGGACTGTCATGTTAAACAAGACAGCCTTACCCACACATGTGCTGAACTATAAGCTCTACCCACCAATCTCTCCAACCATCTTATATTCCCGCATATCCATGTTAACCAAGCTATAGAGTGACTTCCTGCTCTAGTCATCTGTCATTGTACTTTCCTTACCTGGATGCTATTGCAATTCGAAGTCACAATCTTTCATATAATTCATCCACCTCCACTACCTCATATTCAGATCTTTTTTAGTGAAAATGTACTTAAGCCTCTTGTAGTTGAGAAAAGCTCGAATTGTTTGCCATACAAGTAGTGTTTCTAACTCTTGAGTACAAAGATCACCGCTGTCAATTCCAGACTGTGCATAGGATAATTGCACTCGTGATTCTTCAACTGACTATGCGACAACTCTCCCATCCAAGCTTCCATTGTGTTGTCGAGCTGTTTTTCAAACATCTTAGTAATAATACATTGGTAAGTTGCTCCGACATTTTTCAAACCTAAGGGCATTACTCAGCAGCTATAGAAGCCCCTTGGCATGATGTATGTTCTATTGTCTTGGTTTCGGCCGAACATCGTGATCTAAAATAGTCCATGTAGGCATCCAAGAACCTCATCTGTGCATGTTTGGATCTTAAGTCAACCAACTTGTCTATCTTGGGCAAGAGAAAATTGGCCTTTGGGCATGCATCATTAAGGTTGGTGTAGTTCACTCAACATTCCACTTACATTCTTCTTTTTTTACCACCATGGTGTTGGCCAACCAAGACAGGTACTGAACCTCCCTAATTTTTTCGGCCTCAAACAGCCAATCTACCACCTCAATAACTGTTTCAATGTGCGATACGAACGATTGACTCATCTTCTAGACAACTGGTTGGCTCACCACATCAATGTTGAGGTGACGACATATAAATTCTCGATCTACTCCATATACAGGATTCACACGAATACCGTGTTGTTCTATTTGAGGAAGTCGACCATTTCTTCTCTTTCTATCTCGAACAAGGATAAAATGATGAGAAAGAACCTTTCCTTGTCTTCTTCGTCTAGAGGTACCGTGTCTAAATCTTTGATTGCCTTCTTCGAGGACTGGTAGGTTGGGCACCTCAACCTAGTGAATCTATTTGGGCATTGTCATGATCTTCATGGTAGCAATGTATCATTGCTTGGCTTCCACTTGATCCTCGTTTATGCTTTCCACTCTCTTCGACCCTACAACTCTCAGGACTTGATGATAAGTGGAGGCTACTCTCCTAGTTTGTGTACATTCTCTATCGACAATGGTGTTGTACGATGATGGAACATCCAACCACTAAAAATTCCGTCAGCAAAGATACCGAAACTGCTACAGCTTGGATAGCAAACTTGCCGAGCGGCTAGATTGGAGCCCCATTGAAGTCGACTAAAGGTACTTCAATTGTTGGAGATCGATTTCTGTGTATCCCATGATTTTGAATAAGCTGCAGTACATCACCTTGGTTGAATTGTCAAGATTGACCAAAACCCGCTTGGCGAACCAAGTGTACAATTTTATTGTGATTACCAAAGCATCGCTATGTTTGTCGAATCTCTCCAAGTCTTTTTCAGTGAATGAGATCACCCATTCTGGGTCGGCTCAACTCTTCTTGGGCTCCGATTCTATACTCATTGCCTCTTTTGCTACAATAGTCTGTTGCAATTTGTCTTTTAGCCTTTCCTCCATAGCCTAATTCACCATACCATGGATCACGTGAATTGTTCATACTTCTTCCTCGTTGGTTGTTCGGTCGTTATTTTCCTCTGGCACCCGTACTTTTGTTTTCTCCTCATCGATCCATTCGTTCAGGTGTTCAATGGCTATTCAAAATCAACTTCTCCAAGTGGGCTTTATACTGTCGGCAGTTCACAGTTAAGTGCCCGTGGTCCTTATGGTATGAGTACCTCAACCTTTGATTCCTTGCCATTATTTTCGTGCTCTATTTTCCTTATCAACTGGTATAGAGGTATCTTGAAAATTGTCTTATTAAACACAAATTCAAATGGTTGAGGCTCCTTTCTCTGTCCGAATGGAACTATATTTGTCTCTCGATTGTGCTTTTTGCTTCCCACTATTTTGCTGATGATGTTCTACTTGGCTTATTTTCTCTATTCATTTTCCTTTTCCTGTCGAGCGGTAACTCAATTCGACTCATAAGCTCGAACATGTTGGTCGGAGGAACAAGGAACAAATCCTCAAAAATCCTACTATTTGTATCGAGGCTGAACATAAACAATATCACTACAATTTTAGAATCACACTCCTTAGTCTAATTGTACAACTCCAAATATCGAGCTGCATAATGTCAAAGGGATTCGACCATCAACTTCTTCAGGCCGAGCATAGCATCAACTTCTTTCTTCACTTTTGTGCTGGCTATAAACTAAGTCAAGAAGGCCATAAACAGATCTTTCCAGCAAGACATAGACCCCTCTAAAAGTTTGTCGAACCACAGAAGTCTGAGTTCGATGGGGCTAGACGAGAAAAACTTGCACACCAAAGCATCGTTCCTCAAATGAGGGGACATCATTTGCTTATAATGAACCAGATGGATATAGAAGTCAATTGTTGGCCCATATTTGTTAAACTTAGGATGGGTAAAGCCTAGCGTGGGTTTGACCTATTCAATCACCAGAATGAATGGGCACGATATAAGTCATTTGTAGGCAATGTAAAACATATACCGAGCCAGAACAATTCCACGAGCCAACACACAGTTGTTGGTTCTCTTGGCTTGGTCCAACTTGTCCCTCAAATCTTCTCTCGACCGTTTAACCGTTTTACCAATTTGTGGTTCAACAGTTGGGCTACTATCCGCTCCCTGATCTCCCAGCCTCTGTAATACCAAAACCCTTCGATCCTCTCTATAGGCACCAAGTGTCGATCCAGCGTCAGAGTTCACAGGTGACACGATTCATTACCGCCATCGCGACAGTTGGCCTTCTCAGTCCTCAATCTCAACATGTGACACACTAACACGCACTCAGACCATTCATGATTCTGCTCCAGGGGAGGGGTTTTCGTCCTAGCACGTCTACCGTCCCTGGTCTTGTTGGTTGCCGATGCATGGGTTATGTGTACCTCCGTCATGAGTTGTAAAACCTCTAACCATACTATCGAGGTCTTGATCCCTCTTCTCCATATCATGCTCCAACTACTTGGTATACTGATCGCAAGCAGTAAGCCTTTAGATCCCCTCCAATCACTAGGGGTCCCCAGACTCAATTACCTTAATTAGTGGATCTTTTCCGTTAAGCTTGGTTATCCTAACTTTCTTCATCAATGGAGATCCTGCCATACTAATCAAAAAGAGAGAATTTCTTCCCCAGTGGAGTCGCCAACGGGGTGGTTGCAAAGATTCACCAATATGATCCAATTCTTCCCTTGGATCCAAATTGCTCTGGTAGCCTACGTAGAGAACAACCAATTATGGCCACCTAACTGTTACCGATTGGAAGACACACTGATTCTTAAGTTAGAGTGTGTGAGACAAAAGCACAAAAGTAATTGTATTTGTAATTGATACCGTGCCTAATTTTACCTTGTGATTGCCTATTGATAAGCCATCACGCGCCTTACTTTTGGAAAGTGAATAATATGGGATCTTTTCCAAATTGTGTATTGCTAAATATGGTTATTTTCTTACAGCATGAAGGTTTCCTAAACAGAAACCTTTCCCAAAACCTTACGCTTTCTTATTTGGTTGCCTAGATTCCAATTTTAGAAGGTTCTGGCTGCGCGAATGAATAGCAGGTTGGATGCTCGCTCTACATGCATGGCGCCCATGAACCGAGCCCCCAGTCTCATGCCGACCTTCTATTGGTCTGTTCAGCTGTACGATGTGCTAAAGGCCCACGTTACCGACACAACACAATTCCTCTCAAGCCTAGCTCCCTTTTGGCCCATCATCTTTGCATCTTCATCTTTTTTGAATACCCATTCTGCTGCATCTTCATTAGTCCTATTTCAGGTGCAAAGGAATAGGAGCAACAGTTGGTGATATTGATCCGGGTGATCATCTTAACGCTTGGAAACAGCATAGGCTTGGACATTGACTTAAAAATGTACTAATCAAGGCTCAACAAAGAGTCGGCTCGTAAATTAGGCCTGCTACAAAATCTTCTGCTTTTTGAAAAATTTATCAACTTTTTGATTAATTTACTATTTGTAAGTTCTAATATTTTGTGATCACTTGGGTTTTTTTACGAAAAATCCAATGGTGCAGTTCCCAAACCACTAAGCATTGCCTATAGTTAATATAACTTTACTTTAGAGAAGGTATAGAGTTTATGTTAAGGATGTTAAATTAAATTTATTTTGGTACGGAACTAATTGTTTAAGTTTTAGGTAGTGTTTCATTTTAAAAATAATTACTCAGCATTACTAGGGGTACTTATGGGTTTTTTCAAGTTTGAGGATTCCTGGGGTCAGTATTTATCAAATTGTAAATTTTAATACAAAGTAGGATTTTCGGCTTAATACCTTTGTTCATAACTCAAGGTGTTCGAGTTAGCTTATATGCATATAGACTATTTTTGAGAGGTTAATTTCACTATCCACAACTAGTGATCCGCTTAATTAAAATTAGAACAATATTTTGAAAAAGTGATCACACCACGACTGTATAACACTTAAAAATTATCGAATTTGATACATTACAAAAAATCCAATCTTACATTTCAAGTCTTTACCACTAAATTAACCCTTTGACAATTCTGGTCTTGTGGTGCTTCAGAGTTGGTTTTGGGGTCATGTATGGAGATGCATAGCTAGTCTATCGTTTGATGTTTTGGGGCTCTATCCTTTTTTTTTTTTTTTTGGTTTCGGCTGATGTCTTGACAGCCTTATTTTCTTTTCTTTTTTTGGGGGGTCTATCCTTAGTGTCAGATATTTGGGTGACTAACTTAGTTGAATTGTTGTTTCTTCCTTAGGATGTGGGGATGCGTATGATTCCTTTAACCTACGTACTCTAATTTTAAAGATTCTTTAAGGATCAAAAAATAACATAGAAACAAACTTGAATGAAGCCGATCACCGATACAGGCCATGAGACACAACCAAAATTCGAGACTCAAAAGTCGGACTAAAAAGGGCTCCACTGGAGTGAAGCGGAGGACCACAAGCACAGATATTGCAAACTGTGGGGGCAAAAGGAAGGAAATTTGAAATAGGGGGTTGGTTTTGTCTTTTGTGTGTGTGTGTGTGTGTGTGTTGGGGTTAGTGTATACTGTATAGTACTGGTACGGAGAGTACAGACTGTCAGGGGTTGCTTGTAATCACATCAGTTGATAAATTGCGTTCTCTTCTTCATGTCATGCATGTACTACCAACTAGCTACCAGTGCTACTACTCAGACAACACTTCAATTATTGTTCTTCAATTTGGCTGTATACATATTTCAACTATGATTCGTTTTAATATCTACCCCTCAAAACACCCTTGACAGAAAAGATGAAGTTCCCCTCCTGCCTCCATACCCTAATCCTATCGACATCGTTCAATTCGTAGGCCTCGCACAGGTGAATATATATCTCAACAAAATTTTAGCCTCTTCGACGTATGATTTTGAACTTAAATCGTTATTCTAAACCATTCATTCATGCATGTCATTACTAATATCTGATGAAAGCGATTGTTTAGAAACATATCTTTCTCCTGGAGGGTTATGATTTCGGATCACCATGGTGGGCTAAAATCGATTAAAAAGGTAGGAGTTTGGAGGAATATGGAATTAGGGTATGGATGGGATCAGCTTTACCCTTGAGAGATCACTATGAATTATTAATATTTTCTAGGTCCCATCTCGCCTCGGACCATATTTCTCAGGCCCCTCCCAACTCGATTTTATGGGTATCAATTATTTGGTAGACAAGCAAAACAGTCATTTTTTTTTTCATTCAATTGAAGGTTTATGTGTAAAATTATATTTTTCTTTTACAAATATAAGTAGTTTGCTTTGTTATCAACATTTGATCAAATAATTTTTTGTAGGAATGTCCTCCCCAATACTATCTATTTTGCAATTGCACAGTTTCGATCAATGTTTAGGAATCTCAGTACCACCCACATGATCGCGTTTAAAGGAGAATGACAACCAAGCAAGATGCCCAAATGTTATGCAAGTGCTCTTGAACAGCAAAGGATTGGTTGATAACTTGGTGCTAGAATATATATAACAGTACGTTTATGAAATTATGTTCTCTTTATATACAGTGATAATCTGTAGAAATTGATATATTGGTGTGTCAATATAATGGTCTGAGTAGATATTGGAAGTGAAATTTAGGTTGTGTTGTTCATGTATATCTTGGCTTCCTTGTCGAATTCGTAATCAAAGTTCATTGATTCGCTTTTTCAGCCTTTTTTTTACATCATATCCTCAGCAGTACATAATAATTTGCATATGATTCTACGTCGCTTAAATCGAAACAGAAACTGATTAAAAAACATTACAAGTATTACCAGCGCTAACAAATATGTTTAGCCGCAAGAAGATGTGTGTGTATAGATAGATGGAAATTGGTGTGTATTTGGAGTAATAAAGTTACGGCCGGAGGAGCCATAAATGGTAGGCTTAGAGACATGGAAATTAGATAGTTGTAGATAGGGACTACAAGGGCCAATGCGCGTGGTTGCCACTGCATCTATTAGCTCTTGAAGCTAGGGACTGCCGTAAGTACTATACCTGAAACATCAACCAGTGGGGGCGACAAAAGGGGCGTGCTCCTCCTGGATACTTATTACATCATCTTCTACTACTGGCATGTCAAACTCATTTTGCAATGAATTTTTTCCCCCCATAATGATTTTTTTTTTTACTTCTCAAATGTTAATTTTCATAGAAACTCAATGAGGGTATACCAAGATTAGATTAAAAGGTCTAAACTGGAATAATACGTCTATTAATATTTAGTTTACACATTTTTCTTTCTCTTTATTTCCACAACGCACAGATAGGAATTCGAGCTCATCCCCAACTAGGTCAGCAATTGATCCTATTGCATAGGTAATCATCGGGCCAAGGGGACAGTGGATGGAGAAGTAAAGGCGGCGAGTAGGGCTTGTGACGGCTGAGGAGGTGGCGATATGTTTAGGGGTTCGATCTAATGGGCGAAGGAGGAGATCTATTACGATTTTGGTATCGTAGGGTCACTGTGTTGTGGATTTGGTCATGGGGTGTTTTTGTGGTGGTCTCTAAGTGTGAAACCCCAACCAGAAATTGCGTAATTAAGGATGTTAACGAGGATAATTTAATAATTAGACGTTAATTTGGATTTTAATTGTAAATCGGGGAGTGGTCCCGGCTTTTAGTTAAATTGGTGTTCGAAACCCCATAGCTTGGTCAGGCGATATACGCACGAGATGTGATTTAATGGGATGTTGCAACAATCGAGATATAGACCGAGAGCACTAGATGATTTTCTCTAACGAACCAGAAAGCAACAGATATATATAACAATGGGATATTTGCATGAGGTAGTTCTCACGTTCATTGCCATAGAGCAGGATTTTGGCCACTTCCTACCTTAACCCAAGGCCTATAAGTCATTGAGGAAGCTCCTCAATTTCCTTCTTCGCCAACTTTTAGAGATTTAAAGAGAAGGGAAAAATGATCCTTTCTCATGCATGAATTTAACTTTCTGTAATCAATACAAACTCTTTTGGTGATGACACAAGGGGGAATTAATCCCCTTATTCATTAGGGACCGTCCTAACACTGGACTTCTTAACCCCAAGGGGTTGTCCCAGTGGTAAGCGCACAGACGAGCTGTAAACCCCAGACGTCCCGTGTTCGAACCCTGGTAGCCTTGAGAAAAGGCGCAACTAGCCCTGAAAAAGGGCGCTTTGGGGCCACTGGAGGTTTACCCGGTCGTTAACTTCAGGGCCTCGAGGATTAGTCGGTGGGTAGGCGGGGGTTCCCCCCGGCAGGTCGTCGTGCCGCCATGTCCCTGCGCCCCCGTCGGATACCTCGGTTATCAAAAAAAAACACTGGACTTCTTTGTGGCGACTTAGATAGGGCACACCCATTTGCTATCAAGGATGGGATAGATGATGCCCACATCCAATAACTTTAAGGCCTCATCTCGCACAACATCTTTTCTAATGGAATTCAATTGATGTGGGGTTGATGAGATGGCTTAATGATATCTTCAAGCTATATATGATGAGTGGAAAATGAAGGATTTATACCTTAGATATCTGCTATAGTCCAACCAATAGCCTTTTTGCGATCCCTCAAAACTTTTAATAGCTCAAGTTCTTGCTGTGCTTTAAGACTAGAAGAGATCACTACTAGAAAATTGTCAACATTAGCAAGAAAGACATATTTTAGATCTAAGGAAAGAGTTTTGAGCTCAAGCTAGCTTTGGTCGTTGAACATTGGATAGAAGAGTTTTAGCTTCGGCTAGTGGCAACTCCTCAAATGTGGCCACGTTTCAGCGCCCATTACTTCCTCTTCCTCAAGGAGAGAATAAAAATACTCTACCTCGAGTGATTCTAAGAATGTTGTCTCCCCAATAGTAAGACAGGTCTCTAGGGGATCAGAGAACAAGTGATAATCTATGTATTCTTGAACAAGTGAGTCAATAAGATTGACATGCATCGTTGATATCATCGTCATCCTTCATATGGGTCAACACATTAAAGATATTCAACTCAAAATTCATGCGTTTCGAATGTCATGTTTAGCAACCCATTCTTGCAATGGATTACTACATCGAAAGTCACCAAAAAAGCTTCCCAAAAATAATAGGAATTTCGGCTTGCAATTTAGACATCGGACAAGTATCAAGCACAACAAAGTTGACCGAATAGACGAAGTTATCTACTTGGACGAGCACATCTTCTACCAACCATCTTGGAACTTTGACACTTTGGTCAGCTAACTATAAGGTGGCCCTGGTTGGTTTTATTTCTCCTAAACCTAGTTACTCATACACAGAGCAAGACAACAAGTTCACGCTTGCTCCCAAGTCTAAAAGGGCTTTCTCTATTTTCTTACCCCCATTTTCTTGTAATTTGGTACTCTTAAGGGTTTGAATAATGGAGTTGACATTCTAGGTCAAAAAGATCTTGTTTTGCACGTTATGCTTTCGCTTAATAGTGCACAAATATTTCAAAAATTTAACATAATAAGGAACTTTCTTGATAGCATCCAACTATGGTATATTGACTTTGACTTTCTTGAATAGCTCATAAATCTCGACATTATGTGAAGTTTTGGCCAAGGCGGTGCCCTCAACCTTTGTGGAAATGGTGCTAAGATTGGTGAAGTGGAGATAGGTGGTTCTTTATCTTGCACATCTTTAGGATTGGAACTGGAAGATTGTGATAGGTGTACGACTGGCTTATCAAAAACAGGGCTAGAGATAGGACTAGGCACTTGAGGCAGGATTGGTTTTGATGGATTCGTTTTTCCAATTTCCTTTCCACTCCTCATTTGAGCCTAAAGGTGGAGAACTACCCACAAAGTGTTGACCTTGGAAATTTACTTGATGTTGGGCAGGAAGCTTGCCCTTCTCTTGTTGTAAAACCCCAAGTGATGTGGTCAATTTAGTTAGTTGGGAATAGAGACTGCCAATAACTTGAGAGTGTTGTTCATTAATGGTAGTTTTTCGTTTCATAAACAGTTGAAACATCTCTTCTAAACTTTTCTTACCTTGATTGTTTCGACCCACAGAAGGTGTTGAGACATTGAAATTTTGGTTGTTAGGCTGGTACCTGGATGATGTCTTCCCTTGAGAATAAGAAATTGGATGGTAACCTAATTGACCTTGGTTTTGGAAATGGGATGGTCCTTGGTTTGAAAATTAGAAGGACCTTGAGGTGGTCCACCTTGGTCTTGGTTCCTCCAATTGAAAGTTGGATATATAATTCCTCTATCCTGGGTCATAGGTGGTGGAATAAGGTGAGTTATAAGACTTTTGGCCCTGGTTTAAAACATTGGCTTCTGCCAATTTAGTATTGTGCAAAGCTTTCTTAAAAACTGGATAGTCAAACACTCTTGTGTGGAATGCCCATGGACATTACAAGTGGCACAAACTTCACAAGTTGATGCCCCCTGAACTTTAGTCACATCCAACTTTTTCAACTTCTTGATCTGGTCAAGCTTCCTATGAAAATCTTTGTCATCCCTCTTGCTCGGTTTGGTTAGGCATGGCTTTTCTAGTTGATTTATCATTGGGATCAGAGTAATTCCGTGAATTATTATTTTCAACCAAATTATTGAAGTATTGAATAGCCTCAGATTGATATTTATTCAGGAGATGACCATTACACATCATATCTATAAATTGGCGATTTGGGCAGAGACACCCTCGCAGAAAAATCATACGATTTGCCAATGTTCAAATCAGAGATGTAGAACTGCATTCAAAACTTCTGGTACCTCTCACAATAGTCATAAAAAGATTCATGTTCCTCTATGAATTTTTGAATGTCCTTTTTAAGAACTATTGTTCAATGCATTGGAAAAAATCCTTTAAGGAATTATGTCTGCATTTGTAGCCAAGAAGGTCTTGAGTTTGGTGTAAGCGACAAAAGTCAACTCTTGGCCTTGTCTTTAAGAAAAAAAGGAAAAAGTTTCAATTGGGCTGACTCAAGTTGATCGTGATTGGGACACATTGTATTGATAATTTCCTCAAATTCCCTAACATGTTGATAAGATTTTTTGGAATCCATGCCATAAAAGGTCAGCACTATATGTAACATGTTCAGTTTGACAGTGAACTAATTCCATTCTGGAAATGGGTGTGCTGGTTCAGTGCATGACGGAACTGCTATTCGTGTAGGGTGCAAATAGTCTTTCACGATTTTCATGTTTGTGTTTCCTACCTTATTTTCAGTCATCGTGTTAGTAGGGTGTAGTTGCACTCTCATGAGTCTATTCGTGTGATCGCGTGTGTAAGTGCTCATACACCAAGATGATAATCCTACTAACTATCCAATACAAATAAAAGAAAAAGAAAACTGAAATGATAAAAATAAGTATATACAAGTACTGAAATTTGTTACCAAATGACATTACTATGATTCCTCAGAAATGGCGCAAAAAATGTGACCGTCCCAAAATAGTACTTATTGTTGTCAGTTCGAGCACAATCATAGTATAGATCTAAACTCTACTAGTGCTTTGTACAACAGCAAAGTCCGGGTATCGATCCTCGGGGAACTCTTAGTGTGTGGTAGCTTCAATGGAATGGTTTCTGTACGGGGTTCAGCGTTTAGGATGCCACTCCTTTTTGTTCAGATTTTTGGATTATCAACCTAAAGTAAAATATTTAAACAGAAACTAGTTAAGAGATAAAAACATGCGTAGTCATGGAGGTTACTTCTTCCCTAGGTCAAGCATAGGATATCTTCTCCTTACTACTTAACTAAGCATCAAGGTTTTATGACCTTGGCCGAAAAATCATTCTTTAAAAATTATTTGCTAAGAAAATATGTTAAGAGGTACGTGTTATCCCTTAGACAATGAGTCTAAATATGAAGGACATGGAACCAAGTATTAGATATACCAGAATGGATTTCAGGAATAACCGATCAAGGCTTTAATGCTCTATTTTAGTTCCTGAGATTGAAACTACTACTTGCCTCATATCATGCTATGCTTAAATGATTCTCAAAAGGTGAATGTTGCCTTTTAGACAATGAGTCTAAATATGAAGGACATGCAGCCAAGCGTTGGATATATCAGAATTAATGATTTCGGGGTATAACCAATCAAGGCTTTAACACTCCATTCTACTTCTAAGTTTGGAACTAACATTGATCACCACATAACAAGCTAAGAAATTTTTTTTGAGAAGATAACCATGCTCGAGCCATGGGATGAATGTCATCCCATGACTAAGCCTTCCAAGTTTAACCTAACATACTTAAAGTAAATCTTGCAAATGAAGAAGAAAACATGAGGAACATGATTGCAAACTTGAAATTGGAATTAAAACTTGAACTTGAAATATAGAAATACAAATGAAAATGGAGTACACTTAAAAATGGATTACACTTGAAAGGAAATAGATTACACTTGAAAGGAAACACACTCTTTCTCTATCTACTATATCAAAAACTACTTAACATACTATTCTAAATATCTAAGAGTGCATCTAAGAAGTCTTTATCCCATATCTAGTATATGAAGTCTCTAGTATATATCATCTACTCTCTCTATATATCTCTTATATATCAGAAATGGATCGGTCCTTGGCTGCCTACTATAGAACATTTAGAAAGCTTACCATCTTTCGAAGCAAGATGTGTCTTGCGAAAGGTCATTCTAGGCCTCCAAGTTCTGCTGAAAAGACAACTTGATTTCATCATTAGGCCTCCAAAATTGTTGTAGAGGTAACCTCACCTAATTGGTCCTCATTTTGATCGAGAAAGAGGTCCAAAAGTAGGTAACAATGTCCAAGAAGTAGGCTGAAAGGTCAACAATAGTGGTTGCATATGTGACAGGACATCCGGATGTAGGTTAGGGGCATCCGGATGAGTGTGCTCTCTGGTCTGAAAAGTCTTCTTTGAAGCTTCAGGACATCCGGTTGCATATCAAAATGTCATCTAAATGCATGTACTCTCTGGTCTTCTGAACTAGTTTTTATAAGGGAGGCATCTGGATGTCTTGTCTTTATTAGGCTACTTTAAATCTGAATGGCCTTCAAGATGCTCTTCTTCCAAAATGTACATCTGGATGCATTAGATGGACATTCGGATCAGCTAGCTTTCTAGTATATATATCTTTCTTGGATTTTCAATGGCTTGACATTCGAATGGATGTGGGCAGTATCTGGATGCATTGGCTCTCTACCTTATTCTGTTATTTTCTTAATGCATGACATCTAGATCAATGGTGATACATCCGGATGCACAAGGCCTCTGTATTGTTTCTTTATCTTGGCATTTGGATTCAATGGTGACCGTTCCTCTAGAGTCTTCTTATCGGTCCCTGCCTGCTGAAAATACCGAGTTCAATATTGACTTGCAGGATAAGGAGCACAACTAAAAGGAAACGGAGCGAGGAGCACTTCCTCAACAAATCCATGAAGCTGGACGGGGTCTTAATCTAAGCGAAATTTCAGGTAACATTATCTATGACTCATATGTTACTGTTGATTTTGAGTTAGAAAATAATATTCTGAATATACCATCGCTTGGAGGAAAGGGGATCGATAGATCATGCACTCAACAACCCATTGGGAATTTTATTTCTCGTGAAAACTATCACCTTCTTTCGTTCCTTTACTTCTAGCCTCATAGAAACACAGGTCCCTCAGAACATTCAAGAAGTTTTCAAGTGCCGTATGTGGAAAGATACAATTAACAAAGAAGTTTAGGCTCTGGAAAAGAATGGTACTTGGGAATTTGCTGACCTTCCAGGAGCTTAAAAACTGGTGGGGTGTAAATAGATTTTCACTGTTAAATACATACAACGTAGATGGAAATGTGGACACGTACAAGGCTTGGTTGGTCGTCGAAGGATTCACTCAATCATATATATGAGATCAAGTATCGGAAAACGTTTGCTCCACTTGCCAAGCTCAACATTGTTTGTGTATTTTTATCCTTGGCAACTAATCTCGATTGGTCACTTCACCAACTAGATGTGAAGAATGTCTTCCTCGATGGTGATCCAAAGAAAGAAGCGTACATGGAGATTCCAATAGGTCTTGGGACGATATCCAACTCCAACAAGGTATGCAGACTTCGAAAATCCTTGTGTGATCTCAAAAATTCTCCATGTACTTGGTTTGAATGGTTTACAAATGCTATAATAATGTATGGGTATTTTTAGTGTCAATCTAACCATACCATGTTTGTGAAGCACTCCATAGAAGAAAAATTGGTGATTGTCATTGTGTATATAGATGATATTAATTTGACACGTGATCATGATAAGGAGATTGGGCTGCTCAAATAACTCTTAGCAAAAGAATACGAAATCAAGGGCCTAAGGATTCACTCAATCATATGGTATTGACATTATTCCTGCCCTTTCCACTATGGTGCCCTCTTCCTCTCTTGTTCTTTTTTGGAAATGATGAAGGTTGTAAAGTCAACAAATAACTTACAATATTGTTTTATGTCCATAATCCATTCGCCTTGGCGATAGCAACACCAGTAGATACATGGAGATCATGTTTGATGAATCCAAATCTTTTACCAGGCACATTTTTTAGATGTAATATATGAATTTCTACAACCCCATAATGATCAAACATCCTTTTAAACCAAGCATTATCAGCATTTTCTGGATCATTATCCATGAAAATCATTTAGATTGTTGAATCTTTCATATCAAATCATTCTATGTTTGCTCATGACAAATTATGGCCAATACCAAATATATAAGTTGTGATTTCAAATCCAGAAATTAATGGTACTCTGACAACTTTACGTAAGACAAAATTTGATTTTTTAGTGGGTGATAGTACAAAAGTTGAGAGATAAGTCACTCCAATCTCCATCCATCCTCAATTCTACTCCACTGTGGCTGACAAATACAATAAAACTAGATCTTCACGTTTGAAATAATCTCTCTCCATTGTATAGTCTTTAAAACTAAACTTCTCTCCTTAATCCATAACACTATTCGATTGAGTGAATTATTGTATGCTCCCGCAAGTATGGAATGAAATTGATCCTTTAAAAATTAGTCAACATACACGTAACTTGACACAGACACTCTGAGTTTTCAAAAAAATAAATAAATCATTATATGATCATTTTTCATATGAAAATACATTCAGAGTAAAGTTAAGCTGACTAGAGTTTGAATTCCATCAACTTTTGTGAAAATATACCATAAACTAATTTCTAACCTATGGGCTCAAATTCTTTTGTTGCGTATCAAATTTTGTATGTGTTGAGTTTCAAAAAGGAAAAAAAAGAAGATGTCGATGTGTTGATATTGAATTCCTCCACAAACGCCTTTTGAAGACCTAGGAGAGAGGAAGAGAGAGAGTGTGTGTGTGTTCAAAAAGGCAGGATCCTATGCACTGTTTGTAGCGTAAGCATGGCGGAGGAACTGCTTGTCTGTACTCCATTGAACGTCTCAAATTTTGACACCTGTCCGAAACTCCTTTTTCAACTTCTGTCACATACTACAGTTCTAAGCATAATGCATGCTTTTCCTTTCTCCCTCTCCCAACCAACCACCAAGTCCATCACTTGATCATCATTCATACAAGCACTGTGCGTACACATACATACATACATAGAGAGAGAGTGAGAGAGAGAGAGAGAGAGATTTGCGTTACACACAAAAAGAAATAGAATAGACATGGGTCCATTATAGTCCTCTGCCTAAATTCAAAGCTTTTTCCTCCACGACACGATCCGGGTCTGCCGCTCCTCTTTCTTTCTCTCTATCTCTCTCTCCTAACACTATCTTCCCCGTTCTCTCTCTCTTCTCTTGAAGAAGCCACTTCAGCTCTAACAAATTGGTGGAAATGGACGACCAGTACGGCGGCATGGCTGATCTCAGGCATTACATGAACGGTGGAAGAACCCATTTCGCAGCCATCCCACCAGCGCCGGGAGACCTCTTCTCTGGTGACCGGAATCTGGCTTTGGAATCTCAACAACACCACAACCCCTACGATATAGTGATGGCGGCGGGTCGTGCTGACTTGGTGCCTCAGGGGATTCTTCACCATGATTTTCCCTCTGATTCTACAGGAGCGGCTGCAGCGGCGTCCAGTGCCAGTCTAAATGGGCTGGAGATGGATGGTGGCAGCGGTGGGGTTGGATTTGGGGATGGTGGTGGGAGTGGAAGGTGGCCAAGACAAGAGACTCTAACACTTCTTGAGATCAGATCTAGGCTTGATTCTAAGTTCAAGGAAGCTAATCAAAAAGGTCCCTTGTGGGACGAAGTCTCTAGGTTTCTCTCTCTCTCTCTCTCTCTCTCTCTCTCTCTCTCTCTCTGTGGATTAAACCTTTGTTTTGTCTTTGTCTACTTGCTATTTGCTAACCAGCAGTACGTATTGTTAATCCTTTTCTCCTCAAACCCGGACTAATTTATTTATGTAGAGGAAAAAATTGAAAAAGTGAATTCAGGTGTTCCATCAAGTTCCTGGAGAATTTGAACAATACTCATTAGGCTAATCAAAATGGTCCATTAATACTGTGGGATGAAGTCTCTAGATAAACATACTCACATACACTACCCCAAACCCCGCCACACGCACACGCACACGCACACACACCCGTCTCGTCTCTCTCTCTCTCTCTCTCTCTCTCTCTCTCTCGCTCTCTCTATTCTTCTTCTGCTTGCTATTTGCTAATTAGCCCTTCGTGTATCAATCTTCATATCTGAGTAAACCTATTACAGTGGCCGGTGTCTCCCTATAAAATATGGCCATGTCCTTATAAAATTAAGCTTGGGGGAGCTAGCTGTGTTTCTATTTCTCATTTGTTTTTCTGGAGAAAGAGTCTGATAAAGGTACTAGTGATCACAAATTTGTGTTGGAATGTGACATCACAGTGAAGTTTCAGTTGAAAGTCTCAGGTGTAATTTTCTTCTTTGCTTTGCCTTCTACTTTTGTGCAAATCACATTCATGGTTCTACTAGACTGACATGATTTCATTTTGAAACTGAGTACCCTCCATTTTAAGTAAACTTTCTGCTAGTTTTTTTTTTGCTACAACAGTGACTAAACAATTGAATGCTTGAGTACCCATTATGAAAAAAAAAAGGTTATTAAACTTTTAGCTATATGCAATTTAAACTAGGGTTCACTAGTATATCTTTTTCCATTTTTAGAAAACTTATATTATGCTTGTGTATGTCTAATTTCAGGATAATGTCTGAGGAACATGGGTATCAAAGGAGTGGGAAGAAATGCAGAGAAAAATTTGAAAACCTGTACAAGTATTACAAGAAAACTAAAGAAGGGAAAGCCGGTAGACAAGACGGTAAGCACTATAGATTTTTCCGCCAGCTTGAAGCTCTCTATGGTGATAATATCACTCCAATTTCAACCTCAGAAATCCATCTAATGGGAAACAATTTCCAATTCCATAATCCAAACAACTCTAATACACAACAAAACCAAGAGTCCTTTTTTCAAGCTCCGAAGCATTGTGATAGTCATAGCCTTAGCCTCTCTCACTCCTCTGAATTTGACACTTCTTCATCCGATGGAAACGAAATGAAGAAGAAGAGGGGAGGTGGAAGGAGTTGGAAAGCAAAGATAAGGGAGTTCATCGATTTTCAGATGAGGAAGCTCATGGAGAAACAAGAGGAGTGGCTTGAGAAGATGACAAAGACTCTGGAACGAAAGGAACAAGAGAGGGTGATGAGAGAGGAAGAGTGGAGGAAGCAAGAGAGGGAGAGGTTTGAGAGAGAACACAAGTTTTGGGCCAACGAGAGAACGTGGATCGAAGCTCGCGATGCAGCTTTAATGGAGGCCTTGCACAAGTTAACAGGAAAAGAAGGAAAAGCTGAGGAACACCAAAATGAGAATGGAAGTGAAACAATTACTAATGTGAATTGGAGGGGCGAAAGCTGGCCAGAAAGTGAGATTACAAAGATGATAGAATTGAGAGTAGGTATGGAGTCAAGGTTTGAACAAAGTGGGTGTTCAGAAGAGGTTCTTTGGGAGGAAATAGCAGCAAAGTTGGGCTGTTTTGGGTACGAAAGGAGTGGTTCAATGTGCAAAGAGAAGTGGCATAGGATCAACAACTATCTTGGGAAAACTAAAGCTTGTAACAAGAAAAGGAAAGAGGATTCAAGAGGTTCTTGTTACTATCAAGGGAATCATGATCAAGGCTTTTATAATCAAGGAGGAGGCTATTGTGAAATCAATGAGCAAAGGCCTGCAGAGATCATAACAAGAATTGTGCCAAGTGATCATGGTGCTTCGACTCCGAATTCAAACGCTGGAAATACAATCCCTGATAGCTGCTTTAGGTTCTTGGTTGGTAGTGATCATGGGGAAAATTTGTGGGACAATTATGGTCAAGTGAAGCTTGGCAAGGGAGGGAATCACTAGTCAGGTAATTAATTATGCATGACAATTTTCATAATTTCGTGTTTGGGTCTTGGAGGGATTTGGGAGACAAGAAAATGAAAGAAATTTGAGAAAAGCTAATTTGATGTTTTCTCTTTTTTCTTCTCTGAAAATTCCATGATCAGCACATACCATGTTCTGTGAAAGAGGGGGGGCTTAAACAAGTTGGGAAGATTGGGGGAGGTGATTGGTTTTTTTTTTTTACAAGTAAGAGATTTGAAGTGTGTTTCCAATGATATGAGATTTGACTGATATATGTGTATTTGAGTAGGCCTTGGCTAACTGAAGATTTAGGGTTTATGTATATGCATTGTTGTTCATGGGTCTAAAATTGGTTTTTTTCCATAATGTCTAATGGGAAGGTGGCCGGTCTTAGTTTTTCTCTTTAATCAAATGAGTCTCTCATCACATTTTCTTTATCAATATACAATCGCGATATCAATATTACGCATGGTAGCATAAAAATTGTTTATCGAGTAACAATTTGACATTAAATATAAAACATTTATTAATAGAGAAAAGTTTGAATGTGAGGAAAAGTTTGAAACTTTTTTCTTCTGATTGGAAAAGAGAAGAGAAATAATATTAGTATTATTTAACCGTATGCAAATTATGATCTAAAGTTCTAAAAGACTTCCTAGAAACAAAACGAAGTAATAATTTTTTACTATATATCTTTAGTGTCTTATTCGATTTGTTTTAACTTGGGTTCCTATTCTTATGTTTTTCTCATTCTTGTCATAGAAGTGAATGACTAATATAAATTTTTTTGAGAAACAATCAAAATAATATCAAATAATTAGTATCGTAGTTTAGATCCACAACGAGATTCTTTGTATCGTTGCCTTCGGCCTGCATTTGGATAATGGAAACCGTAGAGAAATTGGCACAAAACAGGAACAAAAACACACTTGTCTCTGCAATTCCAACAAAAACTGTTGGCCCAAACACAACCTTTGACTTTGAACCCTCTAAGATTTAGACAAATCAACAGATTATTTTGGTGGTAAATGTTTGAAATATAGGAGCTTTGATTATTCTTTGGTCTCAAGTTCAATACTTCATAGTTGCTGTTAGTTAATTTTCTGGGGTCATTTTATATAAAACTTTATCTTAATTTTAGTGTGGGCGAAATCCAAGCTGTGGTCTTTTCCTTATTCTATTTAGGACACGGTCCGTTGCCTCGAGAGAGTCTTAATTGGATGTAATTAGGTTTGCAGTGAATGTTTAGTTTGGGTACATCTTTTGTTGGTGTCTCACCAACTTCTTTTTAGGATGCTCATGATTCCTCACATGTATCCTGTACAATCATTGTATTTTTGGTCTGATTATTAATACACTTTTTTCTTAGCAAGAAAGGAAAAAATAATAATTATTGAATAATTGAGATATGCATAAGCTGATTTGGACACCATAAACCAAATCAAAATGAATCAGAACAAGCTTTAAATCCCAAGCAATTGGGATTGGCTAACTCTGTGAATTAAGTACATCTTGTTCTATATTAAAAAACTTGGGTTTTTTTAGTATGCCTTCTAAAGTTAATTTTGATCTAGTGCTTCCTTTAGTTTTTTTATTTATCATAATCATGTCACTCCTCCTAACTAATTGCAGCCAAGCATTCAAATTCACTAATTACTTGGTTGTCTAATATTATTATTTTTTCTTAGTAGTCTGTGTTTCTTGCTAGGTGAAGTGCTTGATGTCTTTCTTGCCTCTGCAAAGAAACCCCTTATTTTTTTCTCCGTATTATTACTAGAATAAAGCAGAAAGTTAGTCACGGAAGGTTTGTCCGGTCGTTAATTCTAAGGCCTCAAAGACTAGTCCGCAACATCTGAAACATATTCCAAACTGACCGGATATTTTAGCTATAGAAAAAGAAAATTAATAAAAGAGAAAGTTATATACATTTATCAACATTTTATACATGATTCATAGTCCAAATAGGTGCCTTAAAAGATTGCATTTTTAAAGAAAGAATTTACAAAAGACAAAAGTTTCCAGTACTGGTGTACGGTTGCAGCATAGGACAATAATGTAGTGTGGAAGGAGGCCTTGATATTTTTTTATATGACAATATTATATATATTGAGTAGTACTGTCCAATTTACCAGTACTATTTTGGCCGCAGAGCTATTAGTTTATTCCCAGTTTCATCCACATCACATGAGATCACCCTCGGTTATGCTACTCATAGATAAGTAGCTTTCACAAAATTTAAGTCAATTATCTATCTATATCTATATGCATCTATATATGTTATATTGTACATTGATTTTATTTGTATTGAATTATTAAATTATTAGATTATGAAATTCTTTTCTTTTGGAAAAAAAAATGGTACAGATACCGTATTTGTATTTTATAATGCAATTGTTTTACTTTGGTGTATGTATTATCTCCTTTATACAGTACCCTCCGTCTTATAATTTGAGTCTGTGATGAAAAATGCATGTTATCATTTAATTGGTGTGAATCCAGGTAAAGAAGCTTCCTCCGTCTTTTTCTAATTAAATAGCAAGTAATCCATACAATGCATTAATTTGTGTTTAACTTATTGGCCAATAGAATCAATTGAGAGATTGTTTCGAAAGTACCCAATAATTAGTCGTGACGACAAAGAGTGATTCTCAGTCAGGCCATTACAACCATTTCATTTAAGCTTCTCTCTCTCTCTCTATCTCTCTCTCGTCATGGCCGCTTCCTTCCTGCCTGATTTCTGGTCTGAATCCAACCTTGTTGATCTCAACGCCAAGTCCCCAAAAGACTTCTGGACAGTTTTAGTCATCTGCAGTCAAAGCATAACCAAAACAGTTCTAGAAATCTGAAATGTGTTCGAATTACAAAATTAATTTCCTTTAATGAAAATGGGTATTAATTATATTTAATGGTCTTTTTGTACAATCTTTTGTCAAGGGTTTAGATTCGTTCAACACGAGGAAAAATCAAAAAAGGTTCAAAAATGGAAACCGTAATTGAAAAAGTTCATATATGAAGACCCTAAAAAGAACCAAAAATAATAAAACATTCTTTTTCTAAAAATTGATATATACCTACCTAATCTTGTTGATCAACCTTTTTTTTTTTTTTTTTTTTTTGGTGATGCAATTGATTTGACTAGTTACTGAGGCAACTCCTCCACCAAAAATTGATAAATAAAACTCCTTCATAAGCCCAAATTGGAACTCAGTCCTTTCATCTTGATTAAAGTAGTTTCGCCCAGAAATAGTAAACATTTTAGCTCTCTTATGATAGTAAATAAATGAGTTTCGCTATGGGTACAAATGTGAGAGAAAGTCTCAATTTCTCTCTCGTGAACACCAATTTCTTGTTATTTCTCTTTTTTTTATATTTGTACAAATAATTTGTACCCACAGAAAAATTGTAAATATTAAGAGGTGCATTAATTTGAGACCAGGCCAATATTGGCAGTTTCTGTTTCCACTGCCACTTATTTATTATGTATTTGGTTGGAAGATCTGTCTTCAAAAACCTTTCCACTGGAATCAGACAAAAAACTACTGTTCACCTATCATCTTCTGCAACACAGAGAGAGACAAAAAAGTCCTAGAGAACACCAAGGACTTGTTTGGAGATCCTTTTTTTTTTTTTTGTAGAGATTAATTAGTTTGTGAAATATTCAACTTAAATTATAATCAAAATGGATTATCAATTCATAAAAAAAAGTGTTTAGATGATATGTGTCAGAATATATTTCTTATTAACATCGTAATATCTGCATTATAATTTGAAGAATAAACCATGACCTGTTCTTAATTTAATCAGGTTGTCTGCCTTCTATATGATTTATGTATAACATTTGTTCACGAAATAAAAGGGCTAAATTATTCTTTGATTCAAATGTAGTTTGGAAATACAAAATGAAAATCCAAAAAGTGCATCTCGGACTGATTTTTCAAATGTGAATTTATCATTAAATTTTGAAAACTAATATTTGCAAAATGCATTATCCTATGTCAGCTCCCAAACAGACCCGAAGTAGCTACACTGGGCCGAAAGGCTGACCCAAATCAGGGACGGCCCACTATGTAGAGAGATTTTTGAGGCCCGTTTGTTAGCAATAAAAATTATGAAAGAAATACGTTGGATATAGTAAAGAAGGATATTTATTATAGATGGTTAATAATTATACATGGTTTGTTTTAGTATTTAATTTTTGAGAAATAAAAATATGATAGATATGAATATATATATATGACGACATTCTTGTAATTAATAATGGTATTTGCGCAAATAAAAGAGAGATATGAAAGGAAGATAAGATATCGATGAGTTTAATTTTATTCACCCTATGATGAACAAATTTTGTTCGTCCTCTGCCGTTTTGATCATCTCAAGATTTTATTGCGACGATCAAAATCGTCTATTTTGTTTTTATTAAATTTTTTTAGTTGTCACAAAAAAATTCAGCTCAATTGAATATTAGTAACTACTTTACCAAAAAATATAATTTTTAAGCTTTAAAAATCTTTCTCTCTTCATAAATTTTACTGTAATTATCCTATTGCTCATGTAACATCCAGGCCTCTTTCATATTTTAAATGAGGCCTTACTTTATTTCGGCCTAGAAAATAACACACATTCTTGGGGCCTTTGTTAACAATACGTACTCATGTTTAAAGCTGGGCCTACAATGTCGGGGACCTGACAATTGTGGGTCCGCAAATGGCCTGGTTTGGGCAGTACCTAGACCCAGTCAATTTGTAAAGCGGCAGTATCTGTCACCCAGGATAGCCTGCCTAAAAAGATCTACATTTATTTTCTTTTTTTTTTTATTGAGTTTTAAATTTTTAATCCTACTCTTTTAAGATACATACAAATAAATCCTACTCTTTATTGTTTGCAATGCACAACAGACCTCCAAATCGTACATTAGTCCGCCCTTGTGTAATCATCATCAATTTTGCATGAATGATGCATTCCGCAAGCAAGTGGTATGAGGTGAAAGATCGTCAAGTGGACCTTCCGATGAGTTGATAAGGATGAAGGCCCAACAATCACAATCGAGATTCATTGCATTCATTCATGTGTGGGAAGAAAGAGGGGGAGCTAATATGTAGGACATGAGGACATAAAAGGGGCATGGTCCCAATTTGGCACACCCCCGGCCCTCCTCCCAAATCTTAAGCTTGTCTCATATTTGAATCGAATATATAATTTCACGCAATGCAAGATCTATAGTATCACGAAGTATTTGATATTATTAATTTATTCAATGTTAATTTCTTGAGACAATATATTCGATGAAAAAAACACCCTTCATCAATCGTCCCATAAAAGAATTGTGTCCAATTAAGTTGTGTTTGGATAACAAAGTGAATGATCAAATAATAAACAAAGAGATAAGAGTATAGTTGAATGAATTAAACCTAATTTAACCTTGTTATACCATTATTTTTATTTTTATAAATAGATTACATATTTCATGAATTAAATAAGCGACATCACGTGTGACACATGTGATGCGATGTATTGTGGAAAGAAAAAATAAAGATTATAATTATATAGTTGTTAGAATTCAAATTTGTGTTAAACAATAATTAATAATAACAATAAAAAATTAATGAGTCCATTTAAGGAAGAAATTATAAGCAAATTCTGATATTATGATATTATGCTTAAGTTTCTGATTGTTGGAAAATATAAGCAAATTCTGCTATTTTACTGATGTTATTAAATAAATTTTTGTTTCTCTCTTATTGGAGATGAGGGTGATGAAAAGAAACACTCCATCTACCTCAAATGCAAATTTGATAAAAGAATCTAGAAAATTAGGCCATAAATCAAATTAATTGGTGCTAATTTTGAATTATTCTAATCCCTAAATATTGGTCAAAGTCCGTGCCGACTCCACATACAGATCTATGGAGTCACATAAGCCCATCAAATTTCGAAGGGTAAAATGCACTTACCTCTCTTCAGGTTTCTGAAACATACCTGGACCTCCTTTGAGGTTTTGAAAAATATAATTATTTTCGATGCTTTTGAAATTATTAGAGCATTACTCCTTGTTGTTAACTTCTTACTATCATCGTTAATTTTAATTAATTAAAGACTAAAATACCTCTCTTAAGTTGTTTTACCTTCTTTGTTTTATAAATATGTTTAATCTTTGTGTACATTAAAAAATATATTTTATAATTATATATACGAACATATATAGTAAAAAATAATTTTTAAAATTAAAACTTAAAATAGACGTAAGTTATATTTTGATTAAGTTTGTACAAATAAATATGCATCTTATATTGATAATTATTTTTCTTACAAAATATTTTTTATTTATCACTTAATGACTTTTAATTTAACTTTTAATTTTAAATATTCCAATTATATTTACCACCTAATATTCTAATTCAAACATTATTTAGTTTTATAAAGATGATATATTTACTTAAACAATCTCATTATTTTTCATACACTATATGTATTTTATCTAATAGAAAACATAGGTACATGTTGCCCTATCATATCAAGAAAAAAACTCTCATGAGTTGATCTGTTAAAAAAATTCATGTAGTTAACTGTAACTAGAGGCATAACCGGTCCGATTTGGTCCGAATTAGAAAAAAAACTCACGTTCAGATGTATTTATCTGTACTAGAGATTCATCAATAGCAGTAGCTATAGCTTTCAACTTGAGTTCTAAAAGAGGCCAATTTTGGTTTCTTATTGATTATTCACCAAACAACATCTGCATTTATCAATTAAAATCCTAGTTTCTAATTTGTTGGGTATGGAATATTATAATTTAAATTGTATTATATCCTGTGCATCAATATTAAAGTAAAAAAACAAAACCAGAAAATTAAGCTGCTTCATCCATTATCGAGATGAACTTTGGAAAAGACCCACAAACCAAAATCTGAACCGCGGAGAGGACCCAATTCCTCGCGTAAATCACGTCTATCTAGATTCAAACAAAAGAATCAAAGGCCCCGTTTGATAAACTGCTTCAAAATCATGGGATTCGTAGAGTGGTGGGATTAGGATAGGATTCGTAATACCAAGTGATTATTAATACCACGTCTGAAATAATAACCATGTTTGTTTAAGACTCAGGATTGGACTATTAGTCCATGGAAAGTGTTTGTTTGTAAGAGGAAGGATGGGACTAAAAGTCATAATTTCCAATTTTGCCCTTCATAGTTTTTTTTTTAATCTTTTGATTGATAACTTATATAGGTTGGTCATTTACACTAATTTTCGTTATGACTTATTATTTTTGATATACCACTTTAGTTTAGTGTACAACAAGTGCAACACTTTTCAAAAAGTTAATATTTTGGCCAATCATATACTAAAAGACGAAAAATAACAAATCGAATCAACAAACCTAAAAAGTTTGATGAAAAAATAACAAATACAATTTTTTAATAAAAACGGTATTTATTTAGATTTATCTAAATTATCCTTAATATTAATAATCATATCAAAATCAACCACAAAAACTCAATAAGCTTTTTGTCCTTTTTTTTTTTTGTCTACTTATGTTAATCCCCAATAAACCAAAAAAATTCAAAATCAACTACAAAAATTATATCTATTTTTCTTAGTATTGTACAAAGAAAATATCATGGGTATATTTTGGTAATCTTACAAGAGGGACAAAGGAGAGGCTTACCAATACCATGTTCCACTTGGTATTCCCAATCCCCCCTAGTGAGGGGTTTGCAAAGGTGTTGTACTAATAATCCCATCATATTTGGACAAACCAAACACTCTCTTAGCAATCCCATGGGTTTCATAGTCTCATCCCATGGTCTAATATGTTTATCAAACAGGGCCAAAGAGTCCAACAAAAAACAGCAACTTTTGTCTTCCCAAACAAGTAAATTGTAGGAATAAATCCACATGGTTTTTCCCCAGGGAAGATTCAAAACCACCATGATTCAGAGCTGAATTGTGTTTGCCTGTCGCTTTGTCATTAACGCCTAAACTTCCAAATTACTGGAAACTCTTTACTAAATTTGTTTTTCTTACTTATGGTCTTAAACTTGTTTTCATTTTTCTTCCGAGGGAGGGAGAAAGGGAGAGGACAGGGACACCCACCAACGCAATGCTTTCGAAATCCAGAAACAAGGTCAGATTTTAAACACTCACAAACATGATTCTGACCACATTTTCTTTAGTGCCAAGAAATAAATAACCCATAGCAAAAACTAGAGAGAGAGAGAGAGAGAGAGAGCCAATGAATTGAATTAATGTCTGTACATTTCCAATCAGCCCAGAACCAGGAGACAAGCTCTTCATACCCCTAAAGGACAGACACGCGCATGTGGGTACACAAAGAGAGATAGAGAGCTATTCTATAATAATTTATATGCAAATTCAAGCATATTATCCTATGATCATAAAACAATCGTAGTACGTTTTGCAGAGGAAAAAGAAAATATCGAAATTTCTTGAAGTGAATGAAAAAAGTTAAAAGAAAGTAAACAGAAAACCAAGGGATCAAGAATCAATCAGGACTCTTACAGGCATAAATCAAGAGAGAGAAGCCAAGTCTTTCACTTTCGCTCTCCTCCAAATTCCTCTCTTCCAACCATAGCCTGCTATCATATCCACTCCTTGTCCTAAACATAAACACACCAAAAATACCAGATTGCGGATTAAACAACCAATCATGAACATCCCACATCAAATCCACCACCAACCCATCCACAAAAATACTCTGATTCCCCCTGAAATTCCACCGCAACCTCTTCACCTGAATCACCTTCCTCTCATCAATCCAAACTGATAAAATAGAATTCCCTTTCCCTGATCCTCCATTTTCCTCTCCACTGCACTTGATCAAAATCTCATGACAAATTCCTTTGTCGCAGAATTTAGCTTTAGTGGAATAAAACCCAGTTCCCGAAAATTGCTCAAACCGAGAAACCAATAAGAATTTCCCAACTGGGAGACTAGAAACAAGCCTTTTCAACTCTGATTCATCCTCCGTGTCACCGAGTTGTAGACTCAGCTCGGAGTCAACCAAAACCATGACATAAAACCCGCTAACCGGTTCAGGCCCAGAATCATACTTAGCATTTGAAAAATCCCAGAAAACTTCAACTTTCGAACTGGAGGATTCGAACTTTTTGGAGCCTTTAGACTTTCGCAGTTGGCGAGGATTCGTGGTGAATTTGTAAGGGAAAGAGGGATCATCGCAGAGATTTAGGGTGAGGCCTCGGCCTAGGAGATTGGACCAGGTGAGTTTGATCAAGAGCTGCTTTCCAGTGGATAATTTGGACTTGTATAGACATGTGACTGAATCTTGGATCGAAGGGGTCAAATTTGGAGAGAGAGAAGATTGATTTGAAGGGTATGAACAATATGATTCTGATATCTTAATGGCATGTTCACTGTAGCAAGTTGCTATGTTTCTCATGGTAGGGAAAAACACACAAAACAGAAAAATACCGAAATCAGAATTAGATTCAGAGATTGAAAAGGAAAATTAAAATTAAAATCGGTCCTCTTCACATGGCAAAACAAGATAAAGGGGGGAGAGAGAGAAAGAGAGAGGGAGGGAGAGAGAGAGGGAGAGAGAGATATTTTGGGTTTTATCCCTTGCCTTTGCAACAAGAAAATGGAGAGGGATGGTTTATGTGCTTTTCTTGCGCAGCTAACATAATTGTAAATTTGTAACTGAAACCAATGGATTCATGAAAAAGATAAGAATTGAAGGAAATGCATTGTGTTGGGTCTTCTTGTTGATTTTGTCAAAAATAATCTCATTTGAACATCAGGAAAGACTTAAAACAAAACACTTTTGTATTGAAAAAATATATCAGTTATAATGTATTTGAATGATTTTTGTTTAACCCGGGATAGGTATCAAATTAAAGTCACACCAGGGCTTATTGTGTCACACTCACAGCAAAACTCTAAATCCAAGGAGAGACCAAATCCACTCACAGCAGGACTCCCGAATCCAAGAAAGGAAGAGCTAATAAGTCAGTGGCCATATTATGTTTCCAGATTTTAGTTTAGAATTTGAATGAGAGTCCGATGTTGAACGTTGGCTTTGAACAGATCGATGTATCTGAAGGCCGGCACTTTATATTTGGAGTATTAATTTGGGTATTTTCTTTTGGAAACTTCAATATGTCATAAAATAACCTTAAATAAGTGATGTAGGCACATAACTGATTATGGGTTGACCTGATGTTGGTCCATTTGGGGTGTGTGCTTGTTTACAGGGACTTAAATGTCATGTCTTTGCAGAAATGGGGAGTAGGTAAAGGTTGGTTTGTTGTTTACTTTCTTTTTTATTACAAACTGAATCCTCTCTTAATTTTCAGACCTATTTTGATTTTTTTTTTTTTTCATTTTGATAATTCTAATTATTCGTTCTTGAGAGTAGTGAATTATGAGATTTCTTCAATCTTACACTTTGATTCTGATGACCTACAAGTCAATAAATTGTCCAAGGACCTTTCATCACTGTGATGGAAAGGCAATTCGATTACTAAGTCAATACTCAACTAAAATTGTGTGCAGTGTGCACTTTCTTTTTTTTTTGATAGAAAAGTGTGCACTTTCCATCTCGACCATAAACTTTTATTTATAGACTTTTGACATCCAATCAAGCTGTGTTCTATCCCGATTATAATTTCTCATTAGAAACAGATTGGAAGAGTTTTCTAATTAGTCACTAATAAGATAAATCCGACTTTGACACTACAAGGATTTATCTTCTACTGTCAAAGTTTCAATTAATCTCAAATTCTTCATTCTAAGTTAAACTAGCTTTAAACTCCTCGTCCTAATCAAATCAGAAACACTCTCGAGATAATTAGGCTTTTAACTTATCTCAACAAACTGCCCTTCTCAGGCCGACCAAGCTCCCAACCATCTTTCTCAGTTTGGCTTCCTTTACTGTGATTTCGAAATTGCTCTCGTGAGTATGACCACACTCTTGCTGAGCTGAAAATTAATTCAATGATATATTTCAGAAAAACTAAAATGTTCTCTATTTAAGTTTTATCTCATTCAATTGCCCCCAACTTTGTCTACTTTCGTGTCGAACTGATGGAGTAGAAAAAGCTATTTGAACCTAGCGAAATAGCTATTTCCTTCTCAAATAAGTATCCAAACCATTGTTTTGGATCCGTACTATTGCATTTAATGCAAAAAAAAAAAATTCCATCGCAGTTTTTACAATAACTGAGGCGTCCCACGCATGCGTACTCAGGACTTTTTAAACTCTTTCACCTTCACAGTAATTTCACTTTTACTTCATCGTTTAATTAAAAACCCTTTGGTCATCTTTCTCGTTCTTTGTTCATTGTTCATTTGTCTTCTTGAGTTCTTGTCGTCTCCTCGAGTGTCAACTACTCAAGACCTTATTCCTGTAAGTTCCTCCTCTATGAACCTTTGTTCTTCCATTCAGTTCTTTGTACATCTGTATTTCACTATTCCCCCTCCTTCCTCAAAGATGAAAATCTATAGAAACATGTTTTCCACTCATAAGAAAATCATAGAATTTTGCCAATGCTATCATATCCCAGACGATATAGTTGTAGAACCCGTTGGCCCCCCAAACCATTCGAGACGAGGCTATTGACCAAAAGCTCCATATTCCTCTCATGACAATCACTAAGGGAGGGTTAAGTTCCCTCTCCACCATTTGCTTCATAGAGTTCTTTACCATTACGGCATCACAACTATGCAAATCTCGATTAACACTTTTAGGATTATCGTGTCAATTGTAGAATTCGAGTTTATGGAAACAATAGAAACGTAAAGATTCTCTGGAAGGGAAACAAAAAAAAAATGTAACAAAATCTTTAAAACATTCGAGTCCATAAGAACAATAAAAATGTAAAGATTCTCTAGAACATACGAGTTCATGGGTACAACTAAAATGTAAAGGATTGCTTGGAACATTTGAGTTCAAGGAAAATGCTAAGAATCCTTCAAAATCCGAATCCAAGGTTTGCGTGAAAAAAAAAAATCTTAATAATTTGATCTCAAGTTTTTCATGAGAGACTTAAAGATTATGACTCCAAGTCAAATTTGAAAATCCTTGAAGACTATGACTCCAGGGTTTGGGTGATGGAAAGCCCCAAAAACTCTATTCGAAGGTTTTCATGATGAAAAGTTTGTAGAGATTCCTTTGGAAATGTTGACCGCTCTGTTCCTCCCTAAGGGGGTCCCCAAATTCTCATTAGGAGTCCGATTAGTGCATGTTGGGCGCTTTGGGATGCGGAAGAGCTATTATCACCCGGCATCCAAACGCATTTTTTCAAGCCAATTAAGGGTTGAAAAATAATTAAGAACATAGAAATATATTACAGTGATAATTTTTTATAGATTAGGAAAAAAATAAAACAAAAAACAAAATTGCTAGCACGAACGGATGTCAACTCATGCTTTCGTACGTGAAAACAACCATATATTGGCCACACAATACTAAAGAATAGAATTTTAGTCGCTTTATTCTTTCTTAAATTAATGAAAACAAAACTTGTGTATTTTCTTTCGATGACTTTTATGGGCAAAGAGCTTGAAAGATACTACTAATTTTATAATAATGGATGTGGGAAACGGGCAGGGAAGGAATTAAATAGAGACCGTGGGTTTGGACCTCCCAAAAATTTAAAAAAAAATATTAAGACCTAAGTATAAAATTTGAAAATTATAAAAAAAAAAAAATTACATTTTGGCTCTTTTATTTTTATTTTTTTAAAAATCTCAACCTCCAAATATCGGATCTTGGTTCCTAAAAAATGGTTGAGCTTGTCCAGTGGCACGGGAGAAGTGGTGATGATGGTGAAATTTGGGACCAGGAATTAAAAATCGACAGTAGGAGTCTGGGCAACCACCAACTAGCTATAGCTAGGCTAGTACAATTCATCCACATGATTTTGGGTCCATTTGGACGGTGGTTTTTATTGGTTTATTTATTGAAATTTTTTTCGTCCTTATTTGAAATTTTTTTATAATTTTTTGTTTTTCATCAATTTTTTTTAATTTATTGGTTCATCTCGATAAGAGCTTTTAGAAAAATTATTAATCATCAGCTAAATTTGAAAAAAGTTCAGAAAAAACAAAAATAAATCAAAAAACAGAGTTTTTTGTACTTATTCGTCGTCTTTAGTGACTTTTTTTTAAACTTTTGGACATAATTTTATACTCATTAGATTCCTTTCATCAAGACGGACCAATAAACCACAAAACATTGAGATTTAAACAACAAATACAAAAAAAAATGAATAAAGACAAAAATTTTAAATAAATAAATACTAGAGGCCCTGAACTTTTCCATAAATGTTATTCGGATGCCTTTGTTTGTCCCAACTTTTTTATAATTTTGTTTTGTCTATTGTTATTTATCTATACGTAATCAGTGTTTATATTATCTCAACTCTACCAATTTTCCATTAAAAATAATAAATTAATAAACTGTGGGTGCCCTGATCATTATCGCTGACTCGCTATAAGCAACCCTGTTTTATATTGGTCAATCTAATTATGCAATGTTATTTAATCAAAATTGAAGCATGATAATTTCGTGAGAGTTCTATGGCGTATTTGGGAGTTATTTTTTTGGCCTGACTCTGAATTATAGGCATATTTGACAACTATAATGAAAATAATATTGTGTCGTAAGATGTTGATGTTGGGATTGTGTGTAAGATTTTGGACGATTTTATTGAGAAAGTGTCGGTTGGTTAGTTGGGTAGTTAGTGGAAATATAACATTTGTCATATTTGTATTGGATAATGCAGTGACCACACATAAATTTGAGAATGGGAGAAGACATGGGAGGCCTAAACTTGGGGAAACCAAATCTGGGGTGCATGAAGCAACTACAAGTCTACAACTCAAACAACTATATATTACTATAGCCGCTCCAAAACATTATTTGTTTTTATATTTTTAAATAGGAATTATTGATATGCAGAATTCGTAGCAAAGAAATAGGTGCACAAGTGGCAATAAAAAACAATGAAATAACTTGTAATGACGACTCTTATTTTTAAATGGGAATTATTTTTATATTTTTCTCTAATTGAGTGTTTTAGCTTCATAATGCATTATATGAAAATAAATTTGATCACAAAATACTTAATTTGCCATTTTGATAAAATTCCATTACGAAATATTATTGACAAAAACAAACGACCGAACGTCGCGACTAGATCCAAACTGTATTCAAAATTCTTGGCCAATATACAAACACTCTAACACCACCATCATCACCATCAAGGCCAGCCTTATATATTGTAAGGTCCTAGGTGAGAATATAACATTGGGCCTTTTTTGTTTTCATATAATTGACAAAATTTAATAAAAAATAAAAAAATTCCAAATTAGCCAAACTAATTTGGTGAAGTCGTTAGAGTAGATTGAAAATCAACTATAAAAAATTACAATCAGAAGCTTTTATAAATGATTTTTTATCTCGAATTAATTTTTTCGTATTTGTCAGTTCTGTATTTTATTTTTGTGAATTATTAGTTTGTTTCTACGACAAGAATTTTAAAAAATGAAAAGATTATGCTCAAAAGTTTTAAAAAAAATTGTGAATGATGAAAATAATCCGAAATAACAATATTTTCCAGATTAGGTTTATCTTTTTAAATTTTTTTTAAAGGTTTGAACAAGTAATTCACAAATGTTTGAGTATAAATGCAAATGTATTTTGAATAAATATAGAAAAACTCGGGCTTAAGCATTTTAGGTCATGTCATTCGGCTCTTACAAGTTAAGAGCCAGTAGTCTACACGGGGCGTTACAAAAACTATAGCAGGCATGATTAATGCTATCATTATCCAAATAATCCAAGTTCTCTCCTAGGATATATTAGTGTCATTTTTCATTACCAAGGGTCATCCAATCGTTGCTCAGAGATTCTTGGGGAATCCAAATTGGAGTGTCTACAGTTGTACCAACTCCTCCAAGTGTCTCTTGAGGGAGAAATACTTCTCGGTCATGTGACTATGTTTTTTATGGAAGGTCCAATTAACTTTCAATTCCTTCGCTCAAGATTTTCCTCCATCGGTCTTAGGACTCATAAGTAGGCCTCCTTCTCAATTTTCTGAGTATTTTGTGGGTCAACAGTTTAAATTTTGTTCTCATCTCGTTATCCTTCTTTGGGTCTGATTCCTGATCAATCCTTCTATTCTTGAATTGCTTAGTTTTTTATCGATGATCTCTTTGGATGCCATCTTTGCTTCTCTCTTCTTTCATCCCGTCTTCTTCTAAGAGTTTATCCTCTATGTTAGAAAACACGTTCTTCAATACAGCTTGGAGGTCCCTTGGCTTCTACCTCATCAATTGTTTTTGGAGCTCAAAGTTCGTTGGGAGCCATATTTTGAGTGTGCTTACTTGAAGACCTCCAAAGGCCCTCCACCTCATCTTAGTTGTTCCAGTACCTTTTTGGCATAAGCCCTTAAGGACTCTCTCTTCCTCGTTTTCATGATTGTCTTGTGGTCTTCTTACTCGAGAAGAACTGAGCAATGAAACCTGCCTTGAGCTCTCTTTCTCGTTTTCATCTGATTTTTTCCTTCTCACACCAATCTCTCGATTGCGAGCTTCTGTTATCTTCGATGTACTCGTACAATACCTTGTGCTTTATGTTGGTTGCCAAAGCCCAACTATTTCTTTTAGGCCCCTTGTAAGGTCGAGATTCCCATGCTTTGTTGGGGGGGGGGGGGGGGGGGGAGTGATTTCTGCAGCCCATCTCATATGTTTCTTTTCTTGGAGCACCCTCGGTCTCTCTCCTCGAAGCGTCGTTCTCTCTCCAACTCTCTTTTTCACGTTGATAGACCATTTTGACTTCATCCACTTTTCTATGAGATGTTTAAGTTTCCTATATTGTTTGTATAAATGAACCAACAAGACCTCGTTTAGTCTGGCTGATTTTGCTCGTACCGGTATGTTGACTCTAACCGGGGTAGGCTGGTTAACCCCATTTCTTTCTCAATTTGGTTCCCTTACCTTAGGGTTTATGTCTTCTCTTTGTTTCCCACATTGCTCGATTGGGTGAAAACATGTGGTACTATGAGATCTATGACAATGCTCGATCTTCAAGCTCCCACCGTGGTCGCCAATTGTGGGGTGTTGGATTATGGGACTCCACCAAGATTCCTTCTGGAGCTGAAAGAGAGTTGTCCAAAAGTGCACCACAAGATGTTCCACTCAAACATCCTCTACAAAATAGAACAATTAGTCAGAGACACATCAACCAATGGTCGAAAGTCTTCTGATAATTAAGTTAACAACTGTGGGAGGGATGACTCATAGAATAGATGTTTAGCTGAGCAAATATGTATTGAAATGTTGTCTGAAGTGCTGCTTACAACGTTTTGATGTAAAAAGTGGCTAGAAACACCACAGTAATCAACTTGGCATATGTTCTCCAAATGACCAATCTCCCTTACTAGTGGATCTTTGTGCCTATTTATAGAAATAGATTGAGTGTCTTGATGACCGCACTGCAGTGCATCTACATTGACCCCCCCTCCCCCCACCACCACCACCACCACCACCACCACCAAATAGTGGGTTGATTTGACATATCATATGACTTATCAGTGCACCTTTTAGCGTTAGGGTGGCATCTAGTCCGATGTGACATCATCTAAGACTTGGTATTAGAAAGTTGATTGTCTGAGATGATTGTATTCCGAGACAGTTGTTGTCCAAGGTGACATGGTTGGATGAGGACTTAATCCTTCGGGCCAATTGCTCATTTGTTCTCAAACATCTTTGAGTAAGCTATAATTACCTTCCACGAAATTATTCAAGTTAGTTTAGGTAATTATTGAATTAAAATTAGGCATCTCGTATAACCTTATTACTGAACAATTATAGAAGAAAGAGACACCAAGCAAGCCAATACACTTATAAAAGTAACTATAAGAAAGCAATAAAAGACAAGCAAGAATATACTTTTCCCCATTATGGAAATCATAAAATACCATTAAAGAAAATGATGAATCATTCCTTACTTTACATACCTAATTAATCTTTTGAGAATTTAGCCCCTGGTCTTGTCTAAACTTACAAACAAGACAACCACATGGAATTTACACACACCCAACTTTAGTAGCTGCCCAGCCCCACATGGGTTCTGTCGCTTCTTAAACTTAAAAAGAACTTATTCTTAAGATGTCAGAACTACAATAATTAGACTTCACCAACATCGCTATTTCTCCCCCATGTCGGTGGGTGTATACAGAATAGGGTGGATTTGTGTGGCAACTTGTAACAAAATAAATATTCAATTTGTCTTGAGAATCATACATAATTAAAGTCAACTCTATTAGCTAGTTCTTGTAGTAATTCCTTCTTTTCTGTGGTTCCTTAATCTTTCTAAAAGGTTTCAGACAACTCTTTTTTTGTCGATCAAAATAAAAACTTTTTTATGTACGACGGTGGCGCCTACCCCAACTCTATTAGCTGGTTTGCTTGCAATTTTTTTTAAATGAAATTAACACTAACGGCCAACAAATTTTGTTGCATTCATAGACAGAGAATATAAGCAACCATGATGTCAAAAAAACTGGCTATACATTATGTGCAAAGTTATACATATATACATACACACACACATAGACACACACACTCTGGCAATACAATTTATTTAGAAGTAAACCAAACTTTACGTACCGCTTTTAGCAACATTAAAAAACCAGAATATAGATTTCTGTCTCTCAATGAAAATGTGAGAAATATACGTCTTGAAATCCGTTGTAAGTAGATAGTGTAATAACCCGAAATTTTTAATGTATTAAAAATAAAACTAAAAAATTCTTTTTAAAAATTTTAGTTCATGTTTTAATTGATAATCTAGCTTTTTACATATATTTATTTATTTCCCAACAGATGGGTGTGATCGCTAGTGAACGAGAACTAAGATGGAGCGAACAACAACGGATAATTTCTTTTTCGTATTCAATTCATCAAATGTGTAACTTCCCTAGAGTTTATGGTTTTGAATAACAATAGTCATGCGGTTCTATAAAGACAGAAAAAAAAACAGTCTTCTTTTATTCTTATTTTTATGGGGATTGAATGGTAATGATGGGGATGTTTTCTTTCACCTAGAGCCTACAAAAACCATTAGTATTTCTTATCAAAAAAAAAAAAATTACTAGCAAGATCAGAGACGTGTAGAGAGAGAAGTCAGAGTTCTGGGGGAGAGGTCGTTGACCGCCAAGTTTGATTGTTTTTCGAATCGTCGCAGTCTGTCACCGGATCGCACACCTAAGGTAGGATTGTTTATCTCCGACCATTGGTTTAAGTATTTTCTTTAGTAGAAAAATGTTATCTCTAATTCTTAGAAATATATTTGTGATACAATTTCATGTTTAGTTTTTAGTAATTATGTGATTTTTGATCGATTCATGTTAGGAAGCGTAAACACTAGAATGTTACGAATCTGAAAGAATATAAATTTGTTGTGAATCTGATTTTGAGAATTTTCGTTAAAATTGTTCGAAGACTCTAAAATTTCTGAAATTGTTATTGAAGATTCTTCTATGTGTCTGCTGTATTGGGTAAAAATTTCGAAGCCTAACTCGAAATATAAAATTCTATAAAAATCCGTAACCAAGCTGCTGCGGATTCGTCACTGTGCAGACTGGTTTGACACACGTTAGGAAAACGGCCATAACTTTCACCACGGGTGTCGAAATTGCGCACCGTTTGATTTATCTGAAACTAGACACGTGGAACTTCAAAAATATGTGAATTTTGTATTTTATTTTTACCTGAGAAAAATCAGTTTTTCGTTTAAAATTGATGATGCAGTTTTTGGTGTTTAGAAATCTATCAATAATTATAATTCAGAAAGTTCTTAGAATACTTTAACTTGTTGTTTGAGCCCAAGGGTTTAGGATTCGACTATCTAATTGAAATCCGAAAATATGTACATTGTGCACAAGTATACACGTACTAATCTTATGTTCTCGAGTTCCCATGGAACCTCGTATGAGCGAAAATATCGTTAGATGGACCTTTGATGTTGTTTTGGTGTACATGAATTTTGTTTGTGATAACATGATAGTTGATGGAAAATTCTGATTGTGTTGGTAAGAACCTGAACAAGTGATAAAAGTGAAAATAATTTAATTACAGTTGTCGTGCTGCCGAGGTGGTTGGTGGTTGGTGGTTAGATTCCCCTTCTCACTCTTTTGCCGGGTTAGGTTCCCGAGATTGTTCCGGGTTAAATTCCCGAGGTGACTGGTGGTTTGATTCCCCTTCACTTTTGTTCCAGGTTAAAGTCCCGAGGTGATAGGTGGTTCGATTCCCCTTCACTTTTGTTCCGGGTTAAAGTCCCGATGTGATTGGTGTTCCGGGTTAGATTCCCGAGGTGATTGGTGGTTCGATTCCCCTTCACTTTTGTTCCGGGTTAAAGTCCCGAGGTGACTGGTGGTTCGATTCCCCTTCACTTTTGTTCCGGGTTAGATTCCCGAGATAGTTGGTGGTTCGATTCCCCTCTATTTTTATATTCCGGGTTTAATTCCCGAGGTGGGTTAGATTCCCACTGGCCGTCGTGCCGTGTTGATTATGGGTTAGATTCCCTGGGCGTCGTCCCGATTAACGGAAAAAGAGAGGAAGAATAATGGACTTAATACACTTAAACGTTACTTTACAGTTTTTGATGTATTCGCATTTGTTATTTAAAATTCTGTTGTTATGTTTCATTTTATGTATTCTGTTGTTATGTCATATCTCCTGTTATATGTGTGCTTTTACCCATGGGTTCGGTTTTCGGATAAACCTTCCTACCGAGTTTTATAAACTCATTGGTGCAACTTCTCTGCCCCTGGTGTTTCATACCAGATTTCGAAGAGCAGTTGCAGAATCTGTCCGAGTAGGAGAAATCAGGAGCTGCTGGAGGACTGTGGCGGCTTTTGGTTGTCCTACCTTTAGATGCTCTGTTATTTTATTTATTTTTAATAAAAATATAAATATCAAGAGTATTCTTATTAATTTCACTTCCGCATTTTAAAACTCTGATTTATCTTATTTCCTATTATTTTAAATTAAATAATAAAAGACATTTCTTTGATTTATGTTTCAATTAATCAAATAATTGAATAAACGATTTTAAATAACGTACTGAGAAATCGGGGGCGTTACAGATAGGTTTGGTAAACAAATTGATTAATTGATTGTTTAAGTTTGATTTAAAAATTTAGCGAACTTTGAAGGTACGTTCACGTTTAGTTTGTCAATAAGACAAGTCAATTTCGAAACGAACTTCAATACCCATCTCGATTAGCTTGAGTTATTTGATATGATAATCCAAATGAGCAGAATATTAGCTTGTTCGAGTTTAATTTGAAAGTTTAACGAGTTTCAGACTCCAATTTGATTTGTTCAACTAAACTTGATTTTCAAGCAATTTTAACGAGCGAACACAAACATAAACTTGAATAAATTAGTTCGTTTAGCAGTAGTATAAACGAACCAAGGAACTGCACGCTTGACCTACAATTCTGTATAGTGTATTCTACTAATTTAATTTCCTGCTGAATCACGAAAGGGACTCTTAAACAAGAAATACACTTGATTATTATCATCTCAACAACTCAGAAAATTGCTTAGCACGGGGCAGTTAGCACAGTGGGATATACTTAATAAAAAAACACACACAAAAAATAAAGTAAAATAATGTCCTCCCCAAACTGTCCTTTTAAATACATATATACTGGATTGATATTGTCGTCAACTATACTAAAGAAATGCTTAGCTTTTGGCAGTTAGCACAGAGGAATAGGTAAATATAATATTTGGAATGGGATTATTATTAGATTTTTTTTATTATTTTAAAAAAATTGTAATTTTTTATTTTGCGTTAATGTTTTTATGAATTATTTATTTGTCTCGACAAGAACTCTCAGAAAAGTATAAAATCATGTCCAAACTAAAACATATTCAAAAAAACCAAAACAAATAAGCCGTAAAAATTAATTCAAAAATAACAAATGCAAAAAAATTAAATAAAAGTAATGTAAAAAAAATAATCTAGTGGCTATATAGGCCTAATATAATTGAGCAACTCCAACGGAGGAGTCAAATCCTCCATGGACTCTTCAACGGTAAAAAACAAAACAAAAAAACATTCAAAGAGTGCGTAAAATTTTTAGTTACCTTAAAATTAGTTCATCAGACTTTAACCGAACACATGAGTTTGTTTCTCTCACGGAAACCTAATTTGCAAGTTAAGAATACGTTAAAGATCAATTCGCATCTATTGAGCAAAAAAATACTCCGTCGATTAAGTTGATACTCAATCTTGCACGCTTCTAATATAATGCGTACGTGTACCCTTGTGAGTGTATTTCCTTTTTCTAAAGGTTCTCCCTCACTTAATCAAAGTCCTCTCCGACCTCCAATTTCTTATTAGAGGTGAATTACATTTTTTAACAATTAGCCAATAACTAGATAAGTCTTATCTGAATTCTCTGAAATTTGACCTTATTTACACTATTAGAGTTCAATACACCTTTAACTTATTATCTAGGATGTATCATCGTCGTCCGTAACATTCAGATGAGGAATTTGTCCATTCACTATTATAATCTGACAATAATTCTCTAGTCACTTTTCTTAGGTCGATAAACATAAACTTATGTCTAACAACATGCACATGCATAAGAACATTGTGTACATCGTCGAGCTGGCTTCGTGCCTTCTTTATCGAGAAAATCCTAATTAGGTTAATTTGTTATACAGATGCTCCTACGGGTACTTCATGTCAATGCACTAGATTTTAATCAAGTTCTAAACGTATAAAAGATATCTCTCTCTTTCTACATATGTGTATGTCCGCTAATAGACGGGCCTTTGAACTTCCTAAACCATATCAGATTGTAGTTCATAGGGGACCTTCATATATATATATATATATATATATATACACCTGTGACTATCATATTCCCTTTTCATTCAAATAAATTTGACATCTTTCACACGTGCCAAAGATCTGTTATGTTTTCTTGAGATGGAATTGGGAAGAAGTAACCAATACATTGAGAAAACAAAAAGTTGAAAACTGAAATCGAAGAACCCCAGATAGAATTATGATGGAGAAGTGAGGGAGTTTTATCTCACGCAGTAATTTATCTGTGGGTTGTGACGTGATAGATAATACCACTTCAGGTTTTGGAGCATTCATACCCATTTTTTTCGCCATTTTGAGTGGTTAATTAATACGTCCTTCAGCCTAATGTGATTGTCCTGTATTCATCTACGGACACAGTTTCAGCAAGGCCAACATTTGGATTTCAATCATTAGCCGGTACATCAACATTGTTCATTACTATGGAGTGATCCCAAGTTGAGCAACCAATTTCTATCACTTTGGAAGGATCAAACTATGTAATTTGGGTCCGAGGCAATGGACCAGCTAAAGCAGTTTGGGACTTGCGTACCATTATCAGCTTTTGAGCGATCTTTATCTATTGCAGCAGGCATCCTAACTATCGGTCAATAATTTTCTCTTTCAGGTCTACGCTGTTTGGGACCAATTATTTCTTTCTGAACCAGAGTGGTAAAGTACTGCTGATGCACTCACCAGCGTAACCAACAACAGCTGCTCCATTCCTGATAGCTCTTATATTACTACTAATTTCGAGCCTGTTCGACCTTCCTTCCTCCACCTCAATCCACCATGTACCTTGGAACAGGCAATTTCTGAGTTTCTTTCCGAGGAAACCCAACTTGGCACAATCGAATAACAACGGCAACCCATGGACATCGTTCTCGCACGTTGTCAGCCCAAATACATTCAACCAGCTTCACTCTTGTGACACCATTACAAAAAGCCTGGCCATAGTTAATTCCACTGTTCGACCAGAATCTACAAGTTATGTCACAAGTTTAGACCAGGCCACCTTAACGTGATTTTTTCAAGAATCCAACACGTAACAATGATGTCAAAGGCCTCACTCTAAATCAGGATATCCGTTCCAATTCCTGTCGGCCTCCTCGTCTCCTATTGCTGCTGCTGCTGACTCTAGCCCAACTACACAGTATTCTTCCCCTTCCTTCACTGATTATAAAGCTGAAGCCATAGCCAAACAAGTTCTCTCTCCCTCTGGTACTCCACCCAATACAGCTACTCCACTCAAGCTCTTCTTGGTTCTTTGATTCTGCCTATTGTAATCATATGAATTTGATGCTTCAGTCTTATCTTCTAAAAGTTATGCCATCCACACTGCTGATGGAGCATACTGTGACTCATACAGGGCATGTCTCTACATCTAATATCTCACTTTCAAATACATATCTCATCCCTAAACTCAAACTCAATCTTATTTCTGTTGGCCAATTGTGTGAACTTGAACTTAATGTCATTTTCTCCTCTATTGGATGTCTTATGCAGGATCCAAGAACAGGACAGACACTTGTGATAGGTCGTAAACAAGGTCGATTGTTTGACTTATCCACCTATGCATTCCTTCTCACATTTATTCACCAACGCAATTTGCAGCTTCAGCCTTCACTACCGCTTCCCTTGATCTTTGGCACTCTAGGCTAGATCAAGATGAAAAGATTGACTGTATATAACGCATGTATCTTTTGGTCATTTAAAGTCCCTAGTTTCTAGTGGTCAGTTAGGACTTGTTCAAGATGAAAAGATTGATTCTATAAGATTGTAAAACAACCTGCACTTCCATTTTATAAAAGTGAATCTACGTCTTCTTCTCTTTTTAATTCAGTCCACTCAGATATCCAGAGACCTTCTCCTATCTCTATACTAAAGGAGTATCCACGTACTTGGTCGTTTTTCTTGATGAATTTATCGATATGGACATATCTTGTGAAAAACCGTTCATAGTTACCCCATAATAGGAAGTCTTGCAAGGAGCCATGTGGGTAGTTTCTGGACAAGCATTTGTGATTCTGTATTTTGAGAATACGGTTTATCACTAGGCATGACAACACTGGCTTGTGTAATAACACTTCCATATTATGGGGAAAATGAACTTGATTTACACATTTTATTTTGGTAAGTTAACTCATTCATGCTTAGCAAAAAAAAGTTAACTCGTCCATAGAAGAACCACCAAAATTAATACAAAATACAGGGCAGAGACCAAACCAAACAAAGTTAAGACTACTAGCCTACATAGCACCAGCAATACCAGAAGACACAACAAAAATCTACAGAAGACAGAAAAAAAAGACAAGGATATTTATAAGAAGTGTCATGAGTTTATGGCGTTTAACTTTGCCAAGTCTTTCCACATAAACAGAATTCCCCCTTTTGTCCTTGTCATGCGAGCTATACCGATAATATGTTGAATCTCTCCATACTTACCAAAAACAAAGTCTTATGCATACCATGACTACCATAAAGCCAGAAAAGTTTTCTCCAAATAGAGTATAATGCTCGATGATTGCCCAAATATCATATCAAACAAGCCACATCAGGACTCATCATGATAGACTTATATTTCCAGCAGCAATATAATCTAGAAATGATTTCTATGGATAATCCCCAGTAATGAAATCGTATTTCCCAGAAGAAGTTAGAAAGTATTTACAATTCAAAGGACTTTTCATAAACAAGATAGAAAGACAAATTGACAAATCATCCACACTGTCGCATTACATTCAAAAACTGAAGAGGTAAAAACTGAGAATTCCAACTATCTTTCCAAAAAACTAAGAATTTCTCAACATTCACATCTTGCACTGAGACAAAATTGAGCGCAAGTTTCAACTATCTACCAAAAACTGAGAATTTCTCAATATCGTTTACAAAGAACAGATTCTCATCATTTACGTCTAGCCTAAAATGGGAGATGGATGGAATATGCACTGAATTAGGTTATAACCTAAACTAACAAAAACAATTAGTGATAAAGAATCAAGTATAAAATATTCCATTGTGAAAAATAAGTGCTAAATTTCAGCTTATGCCACAAAAACAAAGCATCATTTGCATCTTATGTGGCATAGAGACTATAAGAACTTTGCTTAAACTTTTAATTCCTTCCAATAAATAAAGACAATGTCTTTCAAAAGGAAGCTTGAGAATTCCTCATTAAAAAATTTACAATTCCTTACAGAAAATAGAAAAATTACATTAAACAAAAAATACTAGAGCAGTGAAATGTGGTTGCGATGGTGTATGGTGAGGGGTGCTGGCATGTCATGGTTATGGTCCAAGGTGATGACTAATGATGGTTTTGAGATGGTCTACCATGATGGTGGTTTTAAGAGGGAGAATACAGGTAAAGAGAAGTTTAAGGATGAATAGAATTCTATAGAGCAGATACCTTTGGAAACATAAATCTCACTTGATTGTCTCAATTTATTTTGAACAGAAGGTATGTATGTAACTTTCTTTACGTGTTTTCAACGATAAATACTTTGTGCTTTGTTATCATGTCTATTGTTTGTTCCAACTGTTTGATTTGAAAACATGAGGTATTAGTCCTTACCCAATTGGTTTGCTTTCGAAAAAGTATCGGTCTTTTGTTCTATCTCTTGGTAGGATGGAGTTGTGAAATTTCCACGTACCAACATGTGTCAAAGACTAGCTGTATCCAGTGATTTCCAGGGTGAATTGGGAAGTGCCAATATCTGAAAGTGAAAACATTGAGGTCTTATTTTTCTTACCAACAATTCATTAAGGAGGTAGAAAAAATTACTGCATTAATACAGCATACTTCGCAGTATAAGACAAAGGTAGCTGTATATAACAAGTAACCTTATATTTTCTATTGCTCATGCCTTCCATTCCAACCTTAAAAACTGTTAAGTACCCTTTCTCTTGGTAGCTTTGCGAGCGAGATATTAATCAAGTGCTTTTGCAGCCTCCACATATCCCACTTGACCACTCTCAGTATTGCTCGTGCATCATCAAGACCCGCGATTTCAGATGTGTTTATAAATCCAATACTGCTATAAAAATATCAATTAGGTTCTCTTTACAAAGTAATTAATAACTATTCTACATGCATATATGCCATGGACCTAATTTGAACTCGCCAATGGTGTCATTGTACATCCCGTCACATTTTTTGGCGTCCTCTGATATATTTGCACCGATTGTCAACAAAGCTTCTTTAATGGCATCCACCCAATTACATATTTTCATTGCATCCACGTCATCCATGTATGTCACACGTTGAGAAGAACAAAGTCAGGCAAAGGTACAAGCAAAACAATTTGGCAACATCTTCTACATTTTGGTCATCGTCGCCTAGCTAGAATTGTCCTACCAGTTTTTTAATGGCTGTACAACTTAAATGTCTCCTTTCAATGCTCTTTGGAAAAAGAGAACTTTATCTTTGGTTCCATATCTGAGGTTCACTTCTACATCAACAGAAATTCTGGATATCAATCTGTTGTCAATATCCGACACCGTCAACTTTTTTCCACCCACAATGAGTTCACCAACGGCAGAATTGATTGTATCCATTATGGCTTTATCGTACTTTTTGCATTTTAGACTAATGGGTAGGGCTGCAATAATAATCGACAGAATCACTAAACTGATCCGAGTCAAACCGAACAGTACATTTTGGTCCAAGTTCATGAATTAATGGTCCAGTTCCGATTTTAAAAATTGAAGAGCGTAATAAATGATTCAGTCTACGATTTTTCAATATGGAACCACGCCAAACCGAACAATATTTTTGATATATATATTGGATTTTGTGGGGCTTTGCGAATATCCTTTAGCGTGAATCGCTCCATTAATAGCTTGCGTAAGGAAAACCAATTAGTGACAACGGGTTCTTTCCAACCTGAGGATATTCCAACGTTAAAGTCAGAACACTCAGAAATCAAATCACAATAATAATTGCACATGAATGATAGCGAACTTGATTTATGGCCCATGGTCTCCTACTTATAAGTCATCGAGTGACGTATTTGGTAATAGAATCTCTAGGAAATCTTTCCTTATTCATTGATATTAAACCAAAATATTTTCATACGAGAGAACCTTCCAATCTTGGTGCATTCTCAAACTTAGCTGCTATCATACTTGCATTTTTCTATTTGGGACCCACCACCATTTCAGAAGATTCTCACCGTCTCAACCGAACGGTAGGTCGGCATGTTGGCAGTGGCAAAAGCCCACGCCTGCTCCGTAGTAAACCCATCTAACACAACATCGGCCGAAACCCCTTGTTGCCGACACAAGCCAATTGATATCTTATGCTGTTGTGCCGAAATGGATTGATGAGGTCCATTCGGCAGTGCATCGGCCGGAGCCCCACGCTGTCGACACGGCCCATACCTCATCACCTAGCCCAACTGCTTTGTCCAAAATCATGATAGGGTCGGCCCTATATTTCGGCCCTCCACAGATTTGACTATCTATAAAATTTAAAACCTAAAGGATTGAACTACAATTAAACATAACATAAAAGTTAAAAAACGTAAGAGACTTGAAGGAAAGGAGAAAAAAGTTTATTCCAAACCTCAGTATCACGCTGACAGTCGCTGAGCCTGCACCTTATCTCAGATATTCAATTCTCTCGCTTAATTGATCTTACCAGCTTATACTTGCGTATCATTTCTAATGTCTAATTCTTTAGGTGTTCTTCTAGTGTCCATAGCATGTAAGCAAGACTCATGAGGTTTATCATTTACACTTCGACTATTTTTTTCCTCTTTTACTAGTTGAAAAAGTTTTAGATGGGTTTTACCTAAGGCTAAGGACCCGAGCCCCTCTCATCCAACAACTGGACAATTGGCACGAAGGTCTCTTTTCATGGATTAAGAAAGGGCCATAAGAAACGCTGCTTCTTTCCAACTTCAGCAAGTTGGACGATGCTCTAGTCTTTATGAGTAATGGCCATATCTATAAGACTCTAGGAATAGGTAATATTAGTTTATGTTTATCTGATGAATCCATATTTGTTCTGTTCAGTATGTGGCACAATAACTTGTATGTCCTTAAAAGGAGTACGACTACAGGTGGAGGAGCCACCATTGACAACAAAATCTTGGTTCAAAAAAGTGTGCTACTAATCTATTGACAAAAGTCACTGGGATTGGGGCCAAACAAGGTTTGGACCTGGTCCATCTAAAGCTAGTTTAGGCATCTTCGGGTGCCAGTGTCTTTGGGCAAATCAGTGACAACCTTGGAGATATTGATGCGTCTCAGGTGTCACATGTTCTCTGTTTGTTATTGAAATCAAATGACGTCGCGACCGATCTGGATTAATGTGGTAATTCTTGTAATTCAACAATAAAAAATTCTGTCAAAACAACACTATATGTTGAAGAAAAATAGGTTACGTTTTAAGTGGGATTGTTTATGATCCATCCATTCTTTTTTGGGAATTTTAGAATTGTTGATAGCAATTCTTACTTGGCTAAAGTTTATTTCTGAAAGCTTGCTCAAAACTTCTGCAACCTACCTCTTTTGTTTGGATTGTTCCGGTAACTCATGTCCATTTATTCTGTTTGTAAGAGAATCTGTCTATCCGGTTACGCACTACTCTTTTGACTCTCATTGGTCCGAGCTAATAGAGAGTCCTGTCCATTATGTTTTTCATTTTTAATTTTTGATTTTGAGATTTTTGAACCGTATCTATTTGGAGAAAGTATGCAAATAAACAGTAAACTTCTTTGTCTGATATTGCCCAACTCTCCCTATAAATTCGCATCAGTTTGGAGAAGAAAAATAAGAGAGGAGCGAAGGCAAAATTCAGTTTGAGAGTTTAAATCATTTTAAGAGCTTGAGAGTTATCTATATATTCGTAAACTCCCCCAAATCCAAATTCTCTTATCCGTGGATGTACCTGATTTTAGAGAACCACGTAAATCGTTTTCTCTCTATATGATTTTTTGTGAGTGTTTGGATTTGATTCTTTGAGGCACAACAGTTTTTTCTAGGTACAATGGTTGGAGGATCTCAAAGGAAATCTTACCGAACTGTTTAATAAAAAAATTTGGTGTGCTACATTACTACTTAAAAAGATTACTGAACAAAAGCACCAAAGAGATGAACAAATCACATTTCACCAACTTGGGAAATTGGTTGGGGCTAGTGCTAAAACCTACAAACCAAATGCATTGCACCTTGTAAATCTTTAGTTGACCTTTGCCTACCAAGGGAGAAAACCAGAGGATTTACAACTATCTTAGGTGAAGTCAGACATCTTCTCCTTACCCATTATCTTGTCAACATTGATGTGCTTTTTTCAACTTTCAGACATTATGACCAACCATTGAGTTAGGCTTCCACACTTATTGTCGCTTTCTAGTTTCTTACACAGTATTATTTAAGAAAAAAACTTGATGTTTGAGCACTTAATTAACTGTAAGTTAACGTTGTTTTGATCAGATATATAATTGATCTGTACCAAGATCATAAAATTTAAGAAGAAAAAATTCGAAAGAACTAAGGATCATGAAGTGGAACATGTTAGTGTACATTTTGTTGATGTCCTTGAGGTAGAATTCGCTTTAGAATCCATTACAAATCGGGAAATTATATGGTCCACGTCCATAGGTTTTGTCTTGTAGTAGTTAAATGATGGATATAAAATTTGGATTCCGAATATGACAATCCGAGTTTATTAGGGGTTTTGGACCTCGGATATGATATCCGGGGTCAAAATTTATCTGCCAGAAGAGGGATAAATTTGAACACCCCTCCCTATCTCTATAATATCTCCCTTTTATATCCTCCTTCTTTTTATGTAAATGTCATTATTAATTACGAGAATGTCATCCAAATACTCATATCTACCATATCTCACTTTCTCAAAAAATACTCAAAGAAATCATTTATAACTATTCATCCCTCGCTTATTGAAAAAACTATTCATTCCTCTATAATAAATATCCACTTATACTATATCCCTCTCTTATTATATTCACCATATCTCTTTGATCGACCGGCAAAAGTGTCGCTGACGCGCTGGCTAAATCAATATTTACTATTTAAAATTGATCATTGGCTCACAAGTTTAGAAAACCAGTAGAGCAGCAAGATAGTATATCGATCCACGAAGAACAGCAGGAAGGAGAATCACGAGACTTAGAGTTGTAGCGTTTCGGACGCTAACCTTTGATTTGGTTGGTTGAATTAATATCTAAAACTGCAATTTAACTAAGATAGGAAACTATAGATTAAGAAAGTAGGCTAGATCCGTGGAATCTTCCATCCTAGATTTTAGGTAACAATATCTTTCCTTTTATAACTCAATCAAGAATTCAAGCCAGAGAATCATGATCGAAAAATAATTCGATGAAAAATAATTTAATTCAAAAGATGTATTCGAAATTGATTCTTATTCAATAAAATTAAGTCAAATCATAGGAGGACATTGACCCAAGTATTAATCGTACCAAATTAATAGCGATGATTAATCAAGAGAGCATAACATTCCTTGTTTGGTTCGAAAAATAAGAACTTGAATCAATTTTTGAATAAACGATGAAAAATTATGAGAAGACATTGAAACTGTAAATCATGGGATGAAATTCATCCTTCGATCTTGCCTAGAGATTTAGCCTAGCATATTAAAATTAAAAACAGAATAATAAATTGAAAACATCTTACTAGAATTGATGAACGCAATAAATTTCTAATAATCTTGCCGAAAAATTTGAACGGAAAGCTTGAATAAGTTGAATGAACTTCACGAGCACATATCCTTGCTTTTCTATCAATTTCTAATTCTGATCTTCCTCCCCAATCTGATATTATGGTGCCGGTATAGACCGAAATTCCGTTATGGTCCAATTCTGACCGGTAATAAATACCGGGGCTTTGAAATATTTGATTGATCACAATTCTGTATATTCCAGATTATATTATAGATGAAAGAGCTGTTTTGGATCGTGCTACTCCCGAAAAGAATTCCTTCTCTTTGTTTTTTCATTTGACTTGACAATCGATCATTTTTTAGATTATATTATAGATGAATTATATTAATAGAAAAGTAAATAATAGCTGAAAATATATTGCTAAGAACTCTCAGTAATTGAATTGAAATTGAATATAAAAGATAATACTAAAAGAGATATTTAGATCTAAGTCTCCTACGTCTTTAAATAAAGAAAACCTAGGAGAAAAATTAAGAAAAGATTTCCTAATCCTAAAAGAAACCTACTTACTAATTAAAGATAGCATAAAGAAAAGAAAGGTTAGCTAGTTCGGAAACTAGCTAACTAATTACAAAAGTGAAATAAAATTAAAGAAAAAGAAGTCAAAAATAATTATTCCGGACGTGCTACCTTGACTGGTCAGGATTCACCTCTGACTGGTCAGGATTAGCTACTGGAATTTCTTGAGCCTCTTCAATCTCTGCATTGGTGTGGTGACCTGAAGGCCTGACATGATGATCAGGTCAGGTCTCCTTCCTCTCTGTGCGTGACTGGAAAGGTATAGATGCATGACTTGATGAATCAAGTCACCCCTCTTAATTTTCTGATTTTCTCTTTCGATATTTTCTCCATCTTTCTTCATCTTTTTCTCGAACTTTGCATCACCTTCGGCCTTGGCACTCCTTCCAATTACTCTTTCCTCATTCCTTGTGTAACAAAACCTTCTCCGATCATTTGAATTTCACCTTTTTGTTGTTCCAACATCACTTTTAACATTAAAAACCTGAAATCGAACAGAAGTTATCAAACGTGCGTTATCCGATAAAATTGATGTTTAAATATCGCACATATGCCTAATAAGGATATGTTGAGCCATTATACAAGGCGTATTATGGTCTCAACACTCTTCCATAATTTTAACAACTAACAAACGAGCCTTTTGGTTCAATATACAAAGTATAAAACTCATACCTACTTAAAATGTGATAGTTCATTTAATTTGTTCAAATCCAAACTTTTTCTTTTCTGTCCAATGTGGGATCTTGACCGTTCACACTCCTAGCAATATCACTTCTGTCCCTTAATACAAAGGGGTTTGTTTCGTGATCAAGCCTTAATACTTAGAAGTTTTGCTTCTTTTAAGTTTTTAAGTATGAAATTTTTCGGTGCTATTAACTCTTATATGATCAGTCTACACAAAAAATTGTTTTAGCTATACTTGGACCCTAGTAGAAGATGGTGGAATTTTCCGTGATCCAACATTAATGAGTCTTAATTTCGTTGGGTCTTATCTAACTCTGCAAAGAGTCCAATCTTCTCTTTAATTCTGAACTCTTATGACTCCAATTTCATGTCCAAACCCTCGTGTTATTTATTGCACATGCTCTCAATCAACAGCCGCATACTCTATCAAGAGCCACCATAACTTTTTTCCCTCGCTCCCTGTGCAATTTTACGATGCATGGATGTGCAATGGTGAGTCTCGTGGTAAATCAATCATGGCTTTGATACCACATGTTAAGAAAGAATACGCTTTAGGCATGCTCGTAAGTTGTAATCTTTTAAAGAGACGTTTTAGATTGAGTCCAAGTACATCGATCCTACTTGGACACAATCGATATATACAAATTGAAACTCATCATACCTACATAAAACTTAAAACACATGTGTCTCATTTGTACACCATGTGAGATTATCCTTCGGAGTTCAAACTTGTACCGAAAATTCAACCCACAACCGATTTGGTCAAAGGAATAAAGTGCGGTTGAGAATTAAGTGACAAGGAGGAAATGAAAGTGGAAGGATTCCATTCTCACAAACTGGGTTTCCTATAGTGATGTGCATTAATTATGACTAAACCACTATAGTTTAGCACCATTCTTATCCACATGTAATATAGTGGATAGTTTTCCTTGACTTAGGAACATTTGTATATAATTCTAAATGGATATATATGTCCATGGCGTTATCACTAAGGTTGGTGTGGTGGAGGAAAGGATATATAGGTTATAATGCTTGTCTGCTAAAAAGGTGGAAGATTTCTTATTTACAAGCCTCAAAGTGGTTCAAGACTTAATGCACCAAGTATGGATATATATGAGGTTTATGGGCATATGTTTTGTCAATTCGGGGAGGCTGCAGTATGTATGGGATTTGGAAAAATTGTAGTGTACTTTTCTATAGTACTGCGCATGTAATGCGAGTAAAATAATGTAATTTTGTCTGCTTTGTCTTCAAAACTATATCATTTTAACATGTCATGCGAATTGTTATCAAAATACATGGAATCGAAACGATGTAGTTTCGAGGGCAAATAAGGCAAAACTATATTTTTTTGCCTGCACTACGTGCGAACTACAGGAAAGTGCACTACAGCTCTCTCAAATCCGTAGTGCGAATAAAATGATTTAGTTTTATCCTCTTTACCCTCAAAACTATATCGTTTTCATTCCATATACTTTTATATCAATTCGTGTAATAAGTTAAAATAATATATATAGTTTCAAAGACGAAACGAATAAAATTACATCATTTTGTTTGTACTACACGCACACTACAATAAATTACACTACAGCTCTTTAAATCCATATTTGTTTTTAAAGATTAACTTGCTTTTTTTTTACTTGCCTAAACAATCCAAATTAATTTAGTGGGATGACGTAATGCATTACCACTACTTAATAATTAATTAGAGTTATATTCCAATTGTTGAACACTAGAACCATAACTGCAACAAGCAGCATTGTTTAATATATTTATAAATCACTATTCTAATTTTTTGAGACTCCCAACCCCACTAGGAAAACAATTGGACGTGTGCCAAACTCCCTCAATCAGAATAGAGCCATAGAGGAGCAGTGACGATCTCCATCCAGAAATTTAAAAAAATGCTATTATTCAATAAAAAGAAATCCAAAGAGGGTTGTTGACAATCTCCGTCCAAGAATTTAAAAAATAAATGTTCTTATTCACTACAAAAAATAGCACATTTGTGAGAATATCAATAATTTTTTTTATCGTCAAATTTATATATGTTCGCAACTCTTAGGTTCAATTTAATAAGTATAGACTAGCCCTTCGATGCCATTCTTCGGTTCTTTTATAAGAAATATGGACTAGCCTTTCAATTCTTTAGCGCTTTAATGTTTTTAAACAAGGCCGGGAACGACCAACCCTAGATTTAAGTTCCTTCTTAAATTTTTGAAAAATTGGAGACTAATAAACTGAGAATAACCAAATTACGTACATAATTTGACTTAAACCCAACCCTTCCTTCATTAAAGTGAGCATATATAATTAAGGCCAAAAAAATGAGAAAAATGATAACATAAATACATACTTGCACAATAATTCTCTTGTCATTAAATTAACTCTTTTGGTATTGACTTAATTTACTCTTTTCACACTCATAAATAAAACTTGCATTTTTAACGATAAAATTTATTGTTTATACCATGATAAAGGATGAATTTCACTAAGTCACTTGACAACCAGTGAGAAACACATTCTCAGAAGTTTTAATGCTATTTTATATAAGTGCTTGTTATAATATAAAAGACCGTTGAGCGCATAAAAAAATGACTCGATTTTATAGACAAATTAAGTTCAAATTATTGTTTTTTGGTATTCAACATGCATATGGACTCTATACTTAATTATGTTGTAAGTGCCTGATATTTTAATTTGATAATAAATAAATTTTGTGTATTGTTATATTTAATTATTGATATTGTGACGTATTTGATTTAGTATACATAAATATATAACATATGAAATTCTATTCGTACATACTAGTATATGTACATGCATTGCACCACTTATAGCCATACTTATACATGCAAATAGTATATATCTAAATATATATATATATATATATATATATATACACACACCTCACACATATTTTATAACGTCCCGATTTCTCGACATGTTAATAAAACTCTTTTTAAATTAATTTTTTAAATTAAACAAATACTTTGGAGTAAGTCACTGTGAAAGTACATGTGTTTTGAATGAAATACTCAAACCAGGTTACACATTAGCTGAAAGTATAAGTACAAAGCTTCTAAAGGTATAGCATCCATGTCTCAATAAAACCATCATCTTCATAGTCCGGCTCTTTTTGCTTGGACTACATCTCTAGCTGTCCTTCTACATCTGGCATGAAATACCAAGAGCATGTACATTCCTCCATGAGTTGTGACACTCAATAGAAAAAAATACTTGAAAAAACTCAACATATATATACAACAAACAAAATATGAACAAATAATGAAAGCAAACATATCCGTTCATTATAAATCTTTATTTAATGTTTTTACGATTCTCCTCCTCAAAAACTAAATCTTATCCACCAACTCTAGAATAAGGCATTCAGTTGGAATTGACCAGTCCCTACATACCCAGGTCCGTAGTCCGAGGTGATCATGTACTTGATTAGATTACTGACAACCTTGCAAGGAAAAGACCTTCTACCATCCGCTCAAGTCATTTCCTACCTCACCTTACCTAGATCATATAATGAACGTAGCGTGTCAAGTCAGGTATCATTAATTGCTTCATCTTCCAGCTCAAGAACACTCAATATTCTAACCGTCATTCCTCCAGGGTACAAATATGCCTTTCCAAATTACCCTAAAGTCACCCTCAATTTTCTCCAACTTCTGCTAGTTGGGACTCTTTCAATACATAGACAAATGGTTCGACCTTTAGTAATCGAATAGCCATAGTGGAGCCACGCAAACTAGTTATCATTCATCTCCTTTTACCTAGGTGTCACTAGATATGAACTAATTATAAAGAATACCCAACACTCTTTGCTGCCTTGTCCAAGTATCATTCGCAATGATGCCACTAACACATAGTTCTAGGCTTTCCCAAGGATCAACGTTACGACAAATACGATGACAAACGACCAGCATAATGGCCATAAAATGATCATCATACAACATAACAGCTACCTACCAGGTTCAATTGACAAAACAGTGTCATGACATCTATATACCAGGTTCTCCAACATGGATAATCCATGACATGAAAATGGTATATAAACAGCATAATATATATGGTCATGTTGGCTACTGTTTGAGAGATTATGAGTTGAACTTAAGGACGTAAATCAGTAGTTACATATTTAATTTTAACTTTCTTTGAGACTATCCAAGTATTAGATCCCCTAATTACCTATGTAAAGCAAGAATTAGATGTAAATGGTGACTAGTGAGGACAACCTTGTTAGAAGGAAAAAAAATGATTTACGAGAAATAATTTTCGGGTACTAAATCTTGTGAAATATCCTCTATGCATACTGTTGGACTACTTTGGAACGAATAATTAGTCAGTGGTTTGGGTAGCGATGTTGCACACAATATTCCAGCTGGAAGTAGTGGAAAGTGTGCAGAATAAAACAGCTGGCGAGCATGAGCAGCTCAAAGGTTGACTCGTTGACACACCCTTTTGTCATGTTGACTTCACAGAACACTGTTTCCCACACCGATAAAAAAAGAATAATACATCTATCCGACGATACCAAACACAAATGTATCCTGAATTTACAAAATAAAATAGATAATTAAATTTTGTCCTTTTATTTTCATTTCATTAATTAATTTAGACACATAACAATGTTCAATTATCATTATTTATTGCAATAATTATTAATATATTAAATTATACAATATTAACCATTCCAATTATCAAACAAATAATTACAACTACCTCGTATGATAATTGGGGAGCCTATTATGCATTATTCGATTAGTGTTTAACTATTTAAATAATATTTTATACATTAAAAGACTATTATTATAGTTTATAATATATTTTATTCTGTACAATACACAACAAAGTTCCTGAGCCGGATGATCGGGACAGGAGTAGGTTTACTCGTTGTTGTTTACATCATCCTTTGTTTTGGTCTAAAACTAGTCTGCACATAATGGAGTTATGGGACCCACAGTGACAGCGACAAGCCCCCTTCTCTCTCTTCTATGGATGGTCGGGCTGGTTTGATCACATGGTCAATGCAAAGTAAGGAAGAGGATGGAAATGGTAGGGCCCACCTACAATGTGGTAGTAAAGTTACAACTGCCTTCTTTTGAGGTACTCTACCAACAGCCTTGTTTTTCTTCTTATTTATAGGGACAACCCCACCCAGCTCACTTCCAAACTCTTTAAACCTCTCTCTCTCTCTCTCTCTCTCTCTCTCTCCAAGACAATTAAAAGTCTCGAGCCATGAAGCAAATAACTCAAATGGGACTCATCTTCCTCACTGCTTTCCTTCTATTCTCCTACTCACTAGCATCTGCTCGGCTCATGCCTCCACTTCAAGGTATTTTTCTTATATGTGTTAAACATCAACATATATGTAGATAGATAACTCCTCCTGTAATCTAAGGCTTGAAATTTAGGAGTACTTTCTTTTTAGATCTTTCGGTATTTTAAATTCTTGTGAAATTTATAGATACGGGAATTTTAATTGAATCTCTGTTAGTAAACAATAAGATTGATGCTTATATTTCTTGGTTCACATGCCCATATGCTTTTCTCACTCTTTGCAGGAGACCATCTGGTGGAGGCTAATGAGATCACTCAATCAATTTCGTCCATTAACATGGAAGATGATGATCTATTCAATGTAAGCAACAAATTGATTTGCTTTTCTGTTAATGGGTTGTTAATTTCTAACAGTTTTTTTCTTCTTTTTTGGGGGTGATTTTTTTTTTTTTTTTTTTGACACAGGTAATGGGAGTGGAGGAATGTGATGAGAAAGATGAAGATTGTGTTAAGAGGAGGATGGTTGCAGAGGCTCACTTGGATTACATATACACCCAACGCCATAAAACTAAGGGATCATCATCACCTTAGGACAGAAAAGACAATGAAAGTCCCTATATTTTAAATTTTTCTTGGTCTTTTGAATCTATAGTTAAATAAGTATTTAATAGGTAGGAAACCATGGTGTAACTACTCCATTATTATGACAAAGTATGTGAGAGTACCGATACTGTTGTGTTTTCAATAATGCCAGAGTGATCACAATTAGCCTCTGTTCTGTTCTCTCGGTTGTCAACTAGTCACGGGATTCCGAAGTTAACGATCGGACAAACTTCTAATGATCCAAGTATGTTATTATCAAGGTTCGACATTAGAATATCTTGGTTTACAGCTCATCCAATTTTCACTCAAACAAAACAATATAGTTAATTAGCATGGAACTGGGTCCTGTTTATTAACAGTGAAATTACTAAGTAGGACTCCTGAATTATACAGAAAAGAACTATATGATCCCCATGGAAGCAATTTGTGTTTAATCCCATTTTATGGGTACTTTCCATATGCATCTTTATGATACGAATTGTTTAGCTTATGCTATTGGTCGCTACATATTTTTCAAATCATAGGTTTAATCCGTATTTATTGGTGTCTGATCACGCTACTTTTTTTACTAGAAAATCAAATTAAAAAATAAACAATCTCGAATCAATTCAACAAATCTTTAATAGGTCCAATCTAAACTCACAACAGGAGTACAGCTAGCAGGCCTCCATTTAACAAGTTTGTTACAAAATAATCCAAAAATAAAAAAATAAAAAAGTTTTTTTATACAATTTTAATTAACGCATGCGTGGATACTCATAGTTGATTCTTTAGTTAAGAATAAATATCAAGTGATAGCACTGTATAGCAATGCCAACAAGTAATATTAATCTATTGTACAGCTAGCATTAGAAGCAGTAGCAGATCTAAAAAAAATAAACACAGATAAACGCTTATTAATCATAAGTTTGAAAATATAAGTTTTAGAATGGTTTTTCTACCTCAATTTAAAATCACTAATTTTAACATGCAGTTAAGACATTAATTTGAAGAAATCAGATTTAAAAAATCTAGAATATTTGAAGAAAAAATTGTAAATTAAACAAACAAAAGAAAGATCACAGATCAATCAAGTAAGACACAGAGAGTTAATTTTTCGAAAGAATCTTAAGCACGTCGATTAAGGAGTCGTTTTTTTTCAATTAATTTTTAGGCTTCAAAGAGGGGTTACTTTGATAATTTTTAAATTCTGGGAGGCACATATTTGGCTTAAATTAACCCAGGCTAGATTATTTGGATTATTTTTTGTCTTTATTCAAATTTTTTTTGTATTTGTTATTTTTATGTCATTTTTTCGTGGATTATTGGTTCGTATCGACGAAAGGAATCTAAAAAGTATAAAATTATGTCCAAAAGTTAAAAAAAAGTCACTAAAGACGAAAATAATCCAACACGGACGCTGTTTTTGGCTTATTTTTTGTCTTTTCTGAACTTTTTTCAAATTTAGCCGATGATTAATAACTTTTCTGAAAGCTCTTGTCGAGACGAACCAACAATCATCAAAAAATTGATGAAAAATAAAAAATTAAAAAAAAATTCAAATAAGGACAAAAAACTAAACAGTGAATAATCCAATAATTCAACCAGGCCAAATGGACCCATATAATCACTGAGATTACAAATTTGTAAGGGCATAAATGCAAGAATTAGAAACTCAGAGGGGAGACGTGGCCATCCTGGGTTGAATGTGTACAAGGGACTGCCCCGGGGTAACCTCCGGCTCAGGACAACAAAATTTCTTTTTTTATAAATATAAAAATAATAATATAAATTTATCAAAAAAATTATTATTATTACTAAGTGGACAACTAAAATTTATCAAAAAAATTATTATTATTACTAAGTGGACAACTAAACTGAAATCGGGCTTGAGCAACACAAATACCGGAGCCGACACAGAATGTAAATCCGCCCCTAATGGGAGGAAAGGAGTACGACCTTGTATTAGAGCTCCCAAGTAATTATCTTGGGCTCTTAGAGCATCACCAAGAGGCTAGCTAAACATAATTTTTAGTTACTTTAGCTATTTAAAACATAAAAATTGTACTCCAAGAGCCTCAATAAAAGGCTATCTATTCTAATTTTGTGAATAGTGCCTAGGTAAATATACCTAGCTACTATTCACTAGCAATACCTTTTTTAATAGTTTTTAACTCTTTTCATAAGTTTCTCTCTCTTTTTTCAAAGAATAAAAAAAAGTAAAAGAAAAGTAAAAAAGTAAAACAATACATATTTTAATAGATATAGTTAAAATGGATAGTATTGTTGGAGTTTTGAAAGAAAAAAGAATTAGCTAAATTAAAAAATACACTGTTGAGTAGGGAAAATAGATAGCCCCTCTTGGACATGCTCTTATCGTTACTAATGTCTTATATCTTCTTTCATAGAATATTAATGTGAGATTTATGCATTTTGTTTTAGACTCCACACTAATGCCTAATGAAATTAAGAACAGACTAAGACGCCGTGTGGTTGTGGCCTAGGGACGCTGAACAAATTTTATAGATTTCTTCCTCATACATTAATAACGGTCAGCTTGTTAGCGGTTAATTTTTTAAAGGGATGTGATAAATATACTAAGAAGAACAGATAGTAGAAGATGAGATTTATTTACAGATAATGAATAGTTATAAATAGTTTGTTTAAATATTTTCTAAAAATAAGAATATAATAAGTATGAATGACATTATTATTATTAATTAAAAAATTATAAATCAAGCAAATATAGAAGGGGTAACATATGAATAGGAAAAGTGATGAAATAGTTTTATCCCATGTAAAGGATAAAATAATCTCTAAATATCATATTCGAGAGACTTAACAAACCCAAAATGTAATAAATCCGGATAGCTATATTTGCATTGATGTCTTGTTAGTCAAGGATGGGAAAATTATTCAATCATGGTGTTATTGCAATTAATGTTTCATTTTTTGGGTTCTCCGTCAAGTACATAAAAGAAAGGGGAAAAAAAAGTCATCACCTTGAAACATGGGTCATTTCTGTTCTCATTGGAATTGCTTTGAAACGTACAGTTGACTTTAAGGATTTCTTTGATTATTTTTACAAAAATGCTACAAGCACAACAAATTTACACAATATTTGGCACAACATGGCAAAACTACGTAGTTTCATTAAGGAAAAAAACAGTGTGGTTTTGTTTGTTTATTTTTTCCTTAATGAAACGACATAGTTTTGCCATGTTGTGCCAAATGTTATGCAAATTTGTTGTACTTGTAGGCCTCGTTTGTTAACCGGGTAGGAGACTTGGGATGGGATAACTAAGCCGGTGGTACTGAACGTGCGTGTTTGTTTAAGTTTAACGCCTCGGACTGGTAAGGCGGAGGGATGAGCAGTCCCCTCCTTAGGGCGTAATAGCAGTCCGTGGTTGGACCAGGTATTGGGAAGCCGCCGCTGTAAAGCACTGCACGAGTTACCATTTCGCCCTCAGCCGATCTACTCGTCCCCTCAACAACAGACCATTGCATCTTCCACACCGCACGAACAGCATCCATCTATAGTCGTCTAGGTAAGAGATGATGAATAGTTTGATTCACAATCTAGTTTGTTTGTTCTCGAATCTGTAGATGTATTTCGTTCTCGAATCCTTCACTTAATCTGGTTTGTTTGTTCTGAGAATGCTTGACTTAATCTAGGTTTTGTTTGTTCTGAGAAATCACTGATCTCCTTGACTTAATCTAGGTTTTGTTTGTTCTGAGAAATCAGTGATCCGATTCATGCTTGAATTAATCTAGGTTTTGTTTGTTCTAAGAAATCACTGATCTGAGTCACTGAAATCTGGCCCTCAGCCGATCTGGGTTTGTTTGTTCTGAAATCTGAAATCACTGATCTGAGTCATGCTTGACTTAATCTGTGTTTTGTTTATTCTGAAATCACTGACCTGATCATGCTTAACTTTGTTTACAGATTACTTGTATTTCTAGTTTCGAGAAACAAAATGAGTCTGAGCATTGGCCAAAACAGATACGGTGGATAGCGGTTTCTTTGTTAGTTTCACAGTCAAATGGCCTTGTCTGTGTTTTCCCAAAAAAAAATAATAGGGCTCTGTTTTTGCACAAAACATCACCATTTCGAAGCACCACCGTTTACGCGATTCAAAACGTCCCTCGACTCTGGGTAGTGGGTCTATAACACTAGGACCCATGTTGGGAATCAACAAGAATGTGTTTGGATTAGGAAACTCTAAATGGTTATACAGAACTTTGTTGTATGTTGCATTGTTTGTGACCTTACAGAATGTGACATAGAAGGATAGTAATCCTAGATTTATGATGCAAAAGATTCTTTGTCTATTGGGGAAGCGCACACCCACTCGTTTCCCCCCACTTATTTGAACTCATTTTTCCCCCATGTTTGGGACCTCTGAATAGTTTCAACTCTCTGTGACTGCACTGTGGATCTTAAGCACTAAGGCATGTCCGCCTAAGTTTCTTGGTTTTTAGCATTTTAACCTTTACATTTGCCGCTCTTTTGAGCCATTTATATCTTTTTATATCTGGTGGTATGTGAAAAGTGAGGAAAAGTGAACAGAATATAGAATGAAGACATGAATAGAATATAGAATGAAAAATGATCTGTTGCAAAACCAATGCATTTCATCACTTGTTTTACGTGTTAATGTAATTTGTAATTCCAGACCTCGTGAGAGGCCAGTGTATTTGTTAAATTTGTCGGTTTGAATGACTTGTATAATGAATGTAGAACAATGGACAACGATTTGGAGGTAGACGACATGGATGAAATGTTGAACGCATTTGTCGCCCTGCAACAAATTGTGACAGCGTTGAACTATGCCTGTGCCGTTTTCATGACGACGATTTACGCCGCCCTGGCAGGGGTCCACCGTAGGGATGCCGTTATTAGAAATCCACATCCATTTCATACGCAGTTAGATCGTTTAAACCGTTTGGTAAAAAATAATGAAGAAGACTGCTTTAACCAATTAAGAATGAGTAGACACGCATTCATGCGACTATGTATGATGGCAAGAGGCGTTGGGTTGTCCGATTCTAGGTACGTGGTTGTAGAAGAAAAAATGGCGATATTTGTGTGGACCCTTGCCCATCACAAAAAGAATCGCCATATAAAGTTTGACTTCTTAAGGAGTGGACAAACAATTAGCAAGTACTTCAATGAGGCACTTAAGGCTGTGTTGAACCTCCATAATGTTCTACTTAAAGCTCCGGAGCCAATTCCTCCTAACTCCACTGAGGATCGCTGGAGGTGGTTTCAGGTAAGTGTTTACCATACGGACATTTTGTTCAGTCAATGTAATTTCATCGTTTGTCAAACGTAACATGTGTTATATATGTTTATAGAATTGTCTTGGAGCATTGGATGGGACCTATGTAGACGTTCGCGTTGCATCTGTTGACAAACCAAGGTATAGAACCAGGAAGGGTGAAGTTGCAACTAATGTGTTGGGCGTGTGTTCTCCGGATGCCCAATTTATATTTGTCATGCCTGGATGGGAAGGATCGGCATCTGACTCTAGGGTGCTTAGAGATGCCGTAAGTAGAGAGAATGGCTTGAGAGTCCCAAACGGTATGACCCTCGAAGTGTTAATATTTGATGATAAGTAAAAAATCACAACTTTCTTACTACAGGAGGGCCTTTTTTTGAACAGGTCATTACTATCTTGTAGACGCGGGCTACACTAATGGGGAGGGCTTTCTAGCACCCTATAGAGGCCAACGTTACCACTTGAGCACGTGGAAGAATGGTCGCACCCCCACGAGCCCCCAAGAGTTCTTCAACATGAAGCATTCAGCTGCTCGTAATGTGATTGAGAGGTGTTTTGGGATGATTAAGTCTAGGTGGGCTATTTTGAGGTCTCACTCTTTCTTCCCAATTGAAACGCAATGTCGCATAATCACTGCGTGTTGTCTCCTCCACAATCACATCAGACGTGAAATGCCAGATGATCCATTAGAACAACATGTCCAACAACAGTTAGAGGCACAACCAAATGAGGTGGGGGAGGATTTCATTGATGTCGTAGAAGCGACAGACCAATGGAGTGAATGGAGGACCGCATTAGCCACACAAATGTACAACGAGTGGCAGGCTAGTAGGTAGATTGGGCATTAATTTAGTTTGGCCCCTTAAGTCATCTTATCGGTTTGTAATAATTTTGTACAAGTTTGTTATTCCTTTTCAGTTATTGAATTCGACCGAATTGATGAATTTATCCATCGGGCATTATTGTGTTTGAAATGTACCATGAGTGGACCACATTTTGGAATATGTTTGATTATTTTCTATCCGCGCATACATGTTCTATTGCTAATATTTAACTACGTAGGTATGTCTAAGAAAGCCCCACGGCGATTTTGGAACAAGCGTGAGGAGGATTTCTTGATGCACGCAATGAAAGAATTGGTCACTGAAAACGCTGCATGGAAACTAGACTGTGGGCAATTCAAAGGGGGCTTCTATGGGGAGTGTGAAAAGAAAATAATACTAAATTTTCCGGGTACTGATTTGAGAGGGCACCCTCACATTGAATCGAAGATCAAAACCTGGCGAAAACAATATAACCACCTGCAAGACATGCTTCGGACAAGTGGTGTAAGGACCCGGAAAATTTGAGTTTTTAAAATGTTTATTTGAAGGTTTATTTTGAATAAATAAAATGAGTTTAAGGTGATAATTATCGGGTTATGATTTTAGGAACCGGACCCGGAGTCTTTTATGTTATTTCGTACGCGTATTCTTATTTGGCTAAGCTATTGGGTGCTCTTGTGGGGGGCTAAAAATCAGATTTTTAGCCTAAGGGAGGAAACAAACCCCCATTTCCCCCTTAGCTCTCTCTCACTCCCCTTTGCTCTCCCCTCCCTCTCTCTACAAATTCCATCTTCTCCCTTCACCATTGTCAAATTCCTCGGAGGTTTAGAAGCTTTGCATCGTGTCTAGCAAGGAGCTAAGGCCGGATCGTGGAGTGAAGCTAGGAAAGTTCGGATTTGAAGCTCGGGAGCATCACCAAGCTAGGGCTTCTTTCTTTGAGCAAGATCTTCCATTTCAAGGCTTGAGGTAGGGATTTCTACCTTGTATTATGTGTTTGTGAAGTGTTTTGGTACCTATTTCATGGTTAGATTGCTGTTTTGGTGTGGTTTGGTTCGTTGGAGAAATCTGCGATCGCGCAGTTTTTCTGCAGATCGCGTTCGGGCGTCCGGACGGGAGTCAGGGGCGTCCGGACGGCTGGCCCAGGATTTTGGACAGAGAGATGGTAAAACTGGCGTCCGGACGGGATAGCCCGGCGTCCGGACGGAGCCGGCCCGGCGTCCGGACGGGACCGGACGGTGACCGGGCGGCCGGTTGTTTTGCGTGCCGAGTTCATTTTTATTACATATATTACCGTGGAATGTCATTATTTGGTGTTTTGATATGAATGTAGGTCATTGGAATTGGTTGTGTATGAATGAAATGATTGTACGTGACATTGATTCTCGACTTGTCATATGTTGTTGGGAATGAAAGGATAACGAGACTAGTACCCGGAATGGGATTGTGCTAGGCGGATAATGAGACTAGTACCCGGAATGGGATCGTGCTAGGCGGATGATGAGACTAGTACCCGGAATGGGATTGTGCTAGGCGGATGATGAGACTAGTACCCGGAATGGGATTGTGCTAGGCGGATGATGAGACTAGTACCCGGATGGGAATGTGCTAGGAGGAGCCATGAATTGGCATTGCCTAACCTCCGTTGGGAGAAAAGTTAGGACGTAACACATATTGACTCGATGAAATTGGGATTGATGGGTAATGGGTGTGATTGATGGATAGATTGAAACCCTTGTGGGTATGTTTTGTTTTGTTGAAGGTGTTGCATTGGTATATCATGTTATATTGCGTGCCATGCATCTCACACATACATAATCTTGGCATAGATTTTCCTACTGGGCTAGTAGCTCAACCCCTCCATTTCAGGTACCGTTGCGGAGGATTAGCATGGATTGCTTGGCGTGGCATATTTTGAAAAGAATGGTGAAGAAGTTACTAGCATCTGCATGAAAATCTTTTGGGGTAGATGCACCGTAACATTATATGTATTTTGTTAACTCTAGTGGAACTTCTTATCTTTCGGAGATTTATGAATTATGTAACTTGGGCCGATAGTGCCTTTTTATCTCTTTTTATGGAGACTTTAAGGATTTAAGAGTATTACTTGGTGGTTTTTATTATACGAAATTTGGGGCGTGACAACTTGGTATCAGAGCGAGAGTTGGAACACCTTGAGACCGTGGGGAGACTTAGAGTCTCATGGGTTCAAACTTGCATTTTTGAAAGGGCATGTGTGTGCTTGTGTGCATGACATTCATATGCATCATACAATTCGTTTCTTGTGAGTAAGCATAGAATTGATAAAGTAAGTTGGATTTCCGTGTTGGGCATTGGCCTTGTATTGTGTGGTTGTTGATCTTGTTAGTGTTTACACATTGTAGAGATATGCCTCCTAGGCGTGGTGTGAGATTGGGCGGACCGCGAGGCCGAAGCCAAAGCGGTGGTCGTTATCGTGAGATTCCGTTGGAGGATGTCGTAAGTCAACAGAGGGAAGCTCCTCGTATGGATAGGGCAAATGAAGAAGTTGAGCAAAACGAGGAACCACCGGCTGCTCCGGAGGTGTTTGCTCGGGAGTTTGTGGCGGCTCTCGCCGAAGCCAACATGTTGAGGACCGGTACGAGGGCCGAGGATGGAAACAGGGCAATGGATGCCATGAGGGAGTTTCGACGTTTGAACCCACCACTGTTTGGCGGGGAATGTGGTGATTTTCTAGCTGCTGATTATTGGTTGTCCGAGATCAACAAACTGTTTGATGCCTTGGACATTGTGGAGGATAGCATTAGAGTCAAGATTGTGGCGTGCCAATTGACGGGGGAAGCAAATGAGTGGTGGAAGTCGGTTTTGGGATCACGGAAAGATGCGAGGAGGGCTGCGAGGCGGGCAGCTGGAACTAGTGAGCCGGACAGGGAGACTTTGACTTGGGCGGACTTTGAGGTTCTCTTTGAGAACCAGTACTTCCCGGAATCTTATCGTGACCAGTTGCGTGAACAGTTTGAGACATTGGAGCAGGGAAACATGACGGTGTCAGAGTATGCTGCAAGGTTCCAAACTTTGTCCCGTTTTGCACCAGAGCTTGTGGCTTCGGAAGCCCGTAAGTGCAGGCGATTTGAGAGGGGTCTTCACTCCTCAGTTAAGAGGCTCGTGGTGAGCCAACGGAAGATGAATTTTGTGGATGTGGTGGAGTGTGCTAGAAGTGTTGAGTTGCCCAGAGAGGCACAACGGGGTTCCAGAGTGTGGGAACCAAGGCAGCCGAACACGGTGCCAAACTACTCTTCATCTTCGGGGAGTTCGGGAAGTCAGGGGCGTAAGCGCCAGAGGGAACCGTTTCAGTCCCAACGAAGCCATTCAAACCTTAGGCCTGCTGTTTCATCGGGCTCGCGGAGCACTACTTCGAGGCCTTCGAGTGTATGTTTTCGGTGCAATCAACCTGGTCATATCCGTGCTCAGTGCCCGGTGCCTCCTAAAGTTTGTTATACTTGTGGAAAGGAGGATCACATCTCGAAGTTTTGTCCTCAAGGGGGAGGGACACGTAGTGAGGTTGGCTCGGTGCAGCAACCGAGGCAAGGACAAGGACAACAATCCCAAGGGGCTCCACAACGACAGCAACAACCCCATTTTCGCCAAACTACTTCGGTGCAGGGTTCACAAACTGAGAGAGGGGCTAGTTCATCGGCACCAGCAAATTTTGGTCGACGGGGAGGCGGGCATATGCAAGGGCATCAGGTTCCTGCTAGGGCCTACAACATCACTACTGCTATGGCACCTTCGACTTCTCAGAATCCAGACCCGTCGGTTGTAAGGGGTACATTTCTCGTATTCAACTCTTTTGCAAGGGTTTTATTTGATTCTGGAGCATCGCATTCGTTTATTGCTGCATCATTTGCTTGTGATTTGGGTTTGGAGACTACGTTGTTAGACCCACCGTTGTATGTAGAGACGCCTATTGGGGGAAATTCACTACTTGACCGGGTGTGTAGAGATTGCGAGCTTATGATCCTTGACCGTCGCTTTACGTATGACTTCATTGTATTGGGCATGACTGGGTTTGATGTTATTTTGGGTATGGACTGGTTGTCTACCCATCGTGCCATGATAGATTGTTTTAAGCGCCGAGTCCGTATTTGTTCGCCGGTGGATGGTTGCTTTGAGTTCTTTGGAGAACGCCGGGAACCGCTAGAACCTTATCTTTATGAACCCCAAGAGCGAGACTCCATTTATGCCTTGTTGGCTAGTTTGACACTTGATGAGAATGTGCTTGAACGGGGTGAGTTGCCATTAGTGGTTCGAGAATTTCCGGATGTGTTTCCGGAGGAGTTACCCGGTTTACCTCCTAAGAGAGAGATTGAGTTCACAATAGATTTGGTTCCGGGTACGACACCAATTTCTATGCCTCCGTATCGGTTTGCTCCGGCCGAATTGAAGGAGTTGAAGATTCAATTGCAGGAGTTACAAGATTTGGGTTTCATACGTCCGAGTACGTCACCGTGGGGAGCTCCGGCTTTGTTTGCGCGGAAAAAGGATGGGTCACTACGGTTATGTATCGACTATCGGAAGCTAAACCGTGTAACCGTGAAGAATAAGTACCCAATGCCTAGAATTGACGACTTATTTGATCAACTCCGAGGAGCTAGGTGTTTCTCAAAGATTGACTTGAGATCGGGGTACCATCAGTTGAGAGTCCGGAGTGAGGACATCCCTAAGACTGCCTTTCGGACGCGTTACGGGCACTATGAGTTTGTGGTGATGCCATTTGGGTTGACTAATGCTCCAGCCACGTTTATGGATCTTATGAACCGTATCTTCCGTATGTACCTTGACCAATTTGTGGTGGTGTTCGTTGATGATATTCTGATATACTCAAGTACGGAAGGAGATCATGAAGCGCATTTGGCCATAGTTCTTGGGCTTTTGAGGGAGCATCGGCTTTATGCTAAGTTGAGCAAGTGCGAATTTTGGCTTTCCGAAGTCAAGTTTTTGGGGCATGTTGTTTCGCAAGGAGGGGTGTCTGTTGATCCGGGAAAGATAGAGTCGGTAATGAGTTGGCCACGACCGAAGAACGTTTTTGAAATTCGGAGCTTTTTGGGTTTGGCCGGATATTACCGTCGTTTCGTACTTGACTTTTCTCGCTTGGCGGCACCTATGACCCGATTGACTCGAAAAGGGACGCGTTTTGTTTGGGATGACGCATGCGAGGCTGCGTTTGGAGAGTTGAAGCGGCGTTTGACTAGCGCACCAGTCTTGATAGTACCTGAGAGGGGAGTTGGGTACTCGGTGTATTGTGATGCATCGAGAGAGGGACTTGGGTGTGTCTTAATGCAGAAGGGACGAGTTGTGGCCTATGGATCAAGGCAACTGAAGATACACGAACAGAACTATCCAACTCATGACTTGGAGCTGGGCGCAGTGGTGTTTGCTTTGAAGATTTGGCGACATTACCTCTATGGTGAGAAGTTTGAAGTCTTCTCCGACCACAAGAGTTTGAAATACTTGTTCTCTCAGAAGGAGCTGAATTTGAGACAACGCCGTTGGATGGAACATATTGAAGACTATGACTTTGAATTGCAATACCACCCGGGAAAGGCAAATGTGGTAGCGGATGCTTTAAGCAGAAAGCCAATTCAATTGGCGAGCTTGGCCATTCGTGAATGGAAGATGGTAGAGGAGTTGGGAAGTTATGCGACGTGTTTTGAGGAGGCTGGTGATGGGGCAATGTTATGCAATATGACGATCAAATCCACCTTATCCACCCGGGTAGTGGATGCTCAACAACATGATGAGGAGACGGAGGAGTTGCGCCGGAAATTCTTAAGTGGAAATGCCCGTGATGGATGGATGATCTATGCGGACCGAGGCCTTCGCTTCCAAGGAAAATTGTTTGTACCCATCTCTTGTCGGGAAGAGATTTTGAGGGAGTTTCACCATTCTCCTTTAGCTGTCCACCCAGGTGGGACAAAGATGTACCATGATTTGCGTCGGCAATTTTGGTGGTGTGGAATGAAGCGGGATGTGGCGAGTTTTGTGGCGAAATGTTTGACATGCCAACAAGTAAAGGCTGAACACCAACGACCCGCAGGGGAGTTGCAACCCTTGCCAATAGCAGAATGGAAATGGGAACATGTGACGATGGATTTTGTTACGGGTTTGCCGAAGTCGCCGAGAGGGCATGATGCTATATGGGTAGTAGTGGACCGTTTGACCAAGACCGCTCACTTTCTACCAATTCGGGTTACTGATTCAGTGGGGAAGCTCAGTCGACTGTATATTCGGGAGATTATCCGATTGCATGGGATTCCAGTTTCTATTGTGTCCGACCGAGACCCTAGATTCACGGCACGGTTTTGGCAAAGTTTGCAAGCGGCACTTGGCACAAACTTATTGTTTAGCACTGCTTACCACCCCCAGACCGATGGGCAATCTGAGCGTACAATTCAAATTCTGGAGGATATGCTTCGGGCATGCGTTCTGGACTTTCGGGGAAATTGGGAGGATCACCTGCCTCTTGTCGAGTTTGCCTACAACAATAGCTATCAATCGAGTATTGAGATGGCACCGTTTGAGGCTTTGTATGGTAGGCCATGTAGATCACCCGTGTGTTGGACCGAGTTGGGTGAGGCCACACTGGTGGGACCGGATTTGATTGGGGAAACTTCCGAGAGTATGAGGTTGATTCGCAAGCAACTTGCGAGGGCGCAAGAGAGGACTACGGAGTTAGTCAAGACAATTCGCCAACGATTACTTACCGCTCAGAGTAGACAGAAAAGTTATGCCGATCGACGCCGTCGTCCATTATCATTTGAGGTGGGGGATCATGTGTTCTTGAAAGTATCGCCACGACGAGGTTTGTCGCGTTTTGGGCGGAGAGGGAAGTTATCACCGAGATATATCGGGCCGTTTGATGTCATTGAGAGAATTGGAGAAGTTGCTTACCGTTTGGCTTTGCCCCCAAAGTTATCGGGTGTGCATGACGTGTTCCATGTTTCGATGTTGAGGAAATATGAGCCGGATCCTTCTCATGTTTTGGAGTGGTCCGAGTTGGAGCTAGAGGCTGACGCATCTTATGGAGAGCAACCTATTCGTATCCTAGATGCCCGAGAGCAAGTGTTGAGAGGTAAGACGGTACCTTTGGTTCGGGTACTATGGGGTAACCAAGGTAAGGAGGAGTCCACGTGGGAGCGTGAGGATGAGGTTCGGGAGAAATACCCGCATTTGTTTAACCCGTGACTTCTATGTACTTATCATTTGATTATTGGGTTGGGGCGTGTTTGCCACCATGTTTTGTGTTTATTGAATGTGATTTAAACATGAGTTATGTGCTAGTTTATGATATGGGCTATGGAAATTGAAAATTTGACTATGCGCTAATTGTTACGAGCTTGATGAGCACGGTGCGTGCATGCTTGTTATATATGCTTGGTTGGTGTTACTTGAACATGAAAACTTGATAATTGACATCCGTTGAGCTTTGTGAAAGTCCGGATTGGCTTATGATAAAGATTGAGAAATAGCGGTGTGTCCGTATCTGGAAGTATCTGTGTCTGACTTATGGATTGTGTGTAGAGGTATCGGTATCGACATGTTGTTTTATAATTTCGAGGACGAAATTTCTTAAGGAGGGGAGGATGTAAGGACCCGGAAAATTTGAGTTTTTAAAATGTTTATTTGAAGGTTTATTTTGAATAAATAAAATGAGTTTAAGGTGATAATTATCGGGTTATGATTTTAGGAACCGGACCCGGAGTCTTTTATGTTATTTCGTACGCGTATTCTTATTTGGCTAAGCTATTGGGTGCTCTTGTGGGGGGCTAAAAATCAGATTTTTAGCCTAAGGGAGGAAACAAACCCCCATTTCCCCCTTAGCTCTCTCTCACTCCCCTTTGCTCTCCCCTCCCTCTCTCTACAAATTCCATCTTCTCCCTTCACCATTGTCAAATTCCTCGGAGGTTTAGAAGCTTTGCATCGTGTCTAGCAAGGAGCTAAGGCCGGATCGTGGAGTGAAGCTAGGAAAGTTCGGATTTGAAGCTCGGGAGCATCACCAAGCTAGGGCTTCTTTCTTTGAGCAAGATCTTCCATTTCAAGGCTTGAGGTAGGGATTTCTACCTTGTATTATGTGTTTGTGAAGTGTTTTGGTACCTATTTCATGGTTAGATTGCTGTTTTGGTGTGGTTTGGTTCGTTGGAGAAATCTGCGATCGCGCAGTTTTTCTGCAGATCGCGTTCGGGCGTCCGGACGGGAGTCAGGGGCGTCCGGACGGCTGGCCCAGGATTTTGGACAGAGAGATGGTAAAACTGGCGTCCGGACGGGATAGCCCGGCGTCCGGACGGAGCCGGCCCGGCGTCCGGACGGGACCGGACGGTGACCGGGCGGCCGGTTGTTTTGCGTGCCGAGTTCATTTTTATTACATATATTACCGTGGAATGTCATTATTTGGTGTTTTGATATGAATGTAGGTCATTGGAATTGGTTGTGTATGAATGAAATGATTGTACGTGACATTGATTCTCGACTTGTCATATGTTGTTGGGAATGAAAGGATAACGAGACTAGTACCCGGAATGGGATTGTGCTAGGCGGATAATGAGACTAGTACCCGGAATGGGATCGTGCTAGGCGGATGATGAGACTAGTACCCGGAATGGGATTGTGCTAGGCGGATGATGAGACTAGTACCCGGAATGGGATTGTGCTAGGCGGATGATGAGACTAGTACCCGGATGGGAATGTGCTAGGAGGAGCCATGAATTGGCATTGCCTAACCTCCGTTGGGAGAAAAGTTAGGACGTAACACATATTGACTCGATGAAATTGGGATTGATGGGTAATGGGTGTGATTGATGGATAGATTGAAACCCTTGTGGGTATGTTTTGTTTTGTTGAAGGTGTTGCATTGGTATATCATGTTATATTGCGTGCCATGCATCTCACACATACATAATCTTGGCATAGATTTTCCTACTGGGCTAGTAGCTCAACCCCTCCATTTCAGGTACCGTTGCGGAGGATTAGCATGGATTGCTTGGCGTGGCATATTTTGAAAAGAATGGTGAAGAAGTTACTAGCATCTGCATGAAAATCTTTTGGGGTAGATGCACCGTAACATTATATGTATTTTGTTAACTCTAGTGGAACTTCTTATCTTTCGGAGATTTATGAATTATGTAACTTGGGCCGATAGTGCCTTTTTATCTCTTTTTATGGAGACTTTAAGGATTTAAGAGTATTACTTGGTGGTTTTTATTATACGAAATTTGGGGCGTGACAAGTGGGTTTGGATGGGATGACGTGGAAAAGATGGTTCTAGTGGATAGCGATGACGTGTGGGACAATTATGTTAGGGTACGATATTATAAATTTATCCCGACCAAATATGTTAGTAGTTATTAATGACGTATGCTTATTATGTCCTACAATGTAACTTTTTCTTAACCACTTACAGCGTGTCTCCGATGCAAAGGGAATGCGAAACAAGCATTTTCCTTATTACGATGACTGGCTCAACTTGTTTGGCAAAGATAGAGCTAATGGAAACCTCGCTGAAGTACCAACTGAATCTGCTGCAGCAATGGATAGGGAGGAGACACCTGATCAAGGGTATTACTCTCCTGTATTTGACTTCTCGTTGGGTCATGACATGGATTTCTCCATGTCTCACAGTACTCCACAATCCGCTGCACCATCTACCACTAAGATAACTGGAAAAAAAAGACCACGAGCCAGTGATGAAATTGTAAAAGGACTATCGGATATGGCTGAAACTTTTGGGACCTTTGTTGAAAACACAAATATCAGGATGGCTGAGATGGCAAAGGGGATATGCCATGCTCATGACATGTCCAATGCTAGGAAGAAGGTGAATGCTGCTCTATTAGAAATGCCACTTCAAACCGGACAACGATTGAGGGCTGCGACCATGATAGTCAATAATCCTAAACACGTTGAGTTGTTCTTTAGTCTATCTAAAGAAGACAAGCTCGAGTGGATTGGCATGCTCTTGAATGGGCTTTTCTAAGAGCTGTGTTGCCTAGGGTCCATATTTTTGTGCAAAACTTATGCAACGTTAATGTATTCCTCAATGGTATTTTGTAACTTATCACCATTGGTTAATTACGGCACTTGTGCAACACTTAAGCCTATGTAGTTGGCTGTGGACATTTAACCTATTTTGCAACTGTTACGTAAATGTAACCGGTCCATGTTAAGCCACTGGTACTGATTTGGTACATTATATTGACCCGTTAACCTATTTTGCCACTGCTGAGTTTGATCCTCCATATGTTTTTGTTTTTCTTTATGAATCCATTCCTTGATCTGGCAAATCCTACTTAAATCTGCTGGATATGTTTTTGTTTGATCCTCCATATGTGTTTGTTTTTCTTTTGGTACATTATATTCCTTGTTCGGTGGATATGTTCCAACTGCAGCAGTGGCATGTCTGATGGAATGGTGGCTGGAAATGGAAAGACATGTTTTACATGAAATTGCAGCAGTGGTTAGTTACCGACTTTGGTTAGATGAAATGGAAATGGAAATGGAAAGGCATGTCTGATTCTGATGGAATGGTGGCTGGATATATTCCTTGTTTGACATGTCTTTAGATGAAATTGCAGCAGTGTTTGCCTTCTCCTATGTGAGTTAATTCAGCATGTATGTATGGACCAATCATTTCCTGTATGGAAATGTATGTATACTGCAATGTAGCTAATTCGACTTTGGTGATATGCATTTGTTTTGGTGATATGCATTTGTTATGAACCTGCAATTGTTTTGGTCATATGCATTTGTTTTACTAGAGAGAAATGCCTCTGCCACTTTACGTTTTATCACCTTGTATGTCACTGATGAGTTGGATTGTCGTAACTGGCTCTAAGAGATGTTATAAAAGCAATTTGGAAAGTGAAGAAACCCCACTAACTAGCATATCTAATCGTCCTTTTAGGGAAGCATGTTGTATTGGTGTGAGGTTAAAAAGATTTTATTTTTACTATTATTTTCTACCTTTTGGCCTTTTTTTCCTGCATTCTGTGTACAAGTAGTTGCACCCAAAACCAGTTGTGCAACGGCTGGGAATGAGCTGCTTCCTTACTTGAGTAAAGTGCCTGACCAGGTTTCAGCTGAATCACAAGTAAAGAAGATGAATTTCTGAAGATATTTTGTGACTTGTGTTTAGTTGCACTTGCGAAAGAAAATTGAGTTACTACCAAATTGAGTTACATTGACCGTGGGACCAAAATCTGTACTTGAGAGATCAGGTGTAGAAGTGACTTGGTCCTCATGGAAATTCCCTAAGATGTATTTAGGAACCCATTTTCACATCAATTAACCTCTTTATTTTAGTGTCTCTTCTTTTACTGTCAGCTGTTGGTGGGGTTTTTTAATTGTCTACCTCTAAACCACCACCTGGGTGTTCTTTTTTTCAGTTTCAGCACAGTTTTAGTACAACATGTCTTGTTTTTTCTTTGCTGTATACATTGCATCTGTCTTTCTATTTATCAAAGTATGTCCACAGATCTGTGTTACATTTGTTTTTTTTATCATGTCTAGGTTATCGAAGATAGTGATGTAATCATCTTCTCTGTCAAACCTCAGATTGGTTAACGTTTGCTTGTAGTTTTCTTACCTAATATTCTATGCCTTCTACTAATGCTTCAAGTGTGCGTATGTATGTTTGTTGGTAACGGGCCATATGTTTGTTGCTAACGGGCCATATGTATGTTTGTCCCTAAATATAATATGTTTTTTTATGCCATTTATTTATTTGTTTGTTTATTATTATCTAACCATAAATATGTTTTGTTGCTTCGTATATGCTGAATTTTGTTTGAGGACAGGTTAAGTTTCTACACCTACGAATGGCAGCTAAAAAATCCTATTACGTTGTGTACGTGGGACGTACTCCAGGAATTTACGACTCTTGGGTAGCTTGTAGCCAAACAAGTTTCCGGATATCCGCGTGCAATATTCAAGAAATTTGGTACGTTGGAGGAGGCGAACACTGCATTTCTTTCCGACTACACTTCCACAAGGCCTATTGGAACGCCTGATGCCGCGATTGACACTCAAGTCCCGTTATTATCAACGGTTGAACAAAGTGCCACAAACACCGACCTTGCTACGCACGAATATGTGATGGGACGGTCACGATGTGGTCATAACCTTACTTGGTTCACTCTCGGTGTCGCTATGTCACTCTTAGTCCAATGTATTGTATGGTACTTTTTCTTCTAGTGATAGTAAAATTGGAACGATCTCTTTTGGTTTGCTAAAACTCAGGAATTAATCTTGTGTAATTTGCATAAGCAAAAATGTTGTCTTTTGAATGTGCTTATGTATATTTTGGAATTATTACTGTCAATTCCAAATTTCTTTAACCAAATTTTCCTTGTCAATGCAAACAAATACCGATCTTTCATAACTTGAAATTTTCTTTGCTAATGCCAATCCGGAATTGCTCGGTTATGACAAATGTTAAATTTTTCTATACAAATATTTATTTGTAAAACATTTTATGGTATTAGCTAAATATAAATTAAAAAACATTGCTCAATTTATATTTTGTTAGCCGTACACTTGATTTTCTATTTCTTTTCAAATGACAAGGCAAGGGCAAAGTAGGAAAACATGTATTTTAATCTCATCCCCCCTTTTGCAAACAAACACCAACTCAGCACTATTAATCCTATCCCAAGTAAAAACAAACATACAACACTGGTTTTAATAATCCCTTGGTATTACGAATCCTATCCTAATCCCATCACCTTACGAATCCCAACCTACGAAGAAATTTATCAAACGAGGCCGTAGCATTGTTGTTATTTTTAGTGTTTATGCCTCCATTTTGGAAGGACAGAAAGGTCGTTGTATACTACCACAAAAAGATCTAGAATACTCTCTAAACCAATGAGTGAACTAGATTTTTTGTGAAAGCCCATGAATCACACCAAAGATTTCATTTTGATGATCTCATTTTGTAAATCTTTACATGATAGATCATTCAAATAAATTAAGCAACTCGAATCGATGATAAATAAAAAGGGGCCAAAGTAAGAAATTTGTAATACATGAACTAATTCACCGAATAGAAAATTAAAGATGGAAGCCTTTTTGTCACATGGGTTCCAAAAATGTCCTTGAATAAAATACGCCAATTTCATATCATAGATATGGCCAAAAGTGACGGGAGAAAAAAAAACAAAATGGAAACTCGAGCAGAAACAATAGCACCCTCTATTCAAAGATTAAAAAAATCTTAAGTTCAAAGATCATTGAAACTCTAAATTCAAATACCATTGGAAGTATTTATCAGTCTTTCAAAATTCAAACGACATTGTACTCCTCTTCGTATGTACTTTCTATAACTTGCCTTCTTTGATTCTATGGTCATTTGTAATTTTGACAAGATTATCGCGGCTACTATCTTTTTCAATTTGTTATTAACTACATGTAAAATCAATTATGTTTGAATTTAGGCAATTTATCGACTTAATACTATGTACTATCTGTACTTTGCATAACCCACCACACATGCAAAATAATCATTCACTCGCCATCTATTTCTAAAACACAACATTATCTATTTTACTTTCTTAGATAACGTTATTTGTTCTTTGTTAAAGTAATAAAATAGATAACTATTCACTCACCATAATTTATTCTAACATATAACTTTATCCATTTTATGTCAGAATCGCAACTTTATCTATAATCTAACCAACAGATAACATTATCTGTTTTACTTTGTCGGATAATTGTTCAACCGCAGTCAACAAATAACATTATATGTTTTACTTGTTGAACTAATGAAATGGGGAGAATGGATAAGTATTCACTTGCCATCAACTTGTTGTAACAAATAACATTATAAGTTCAATTGTTTTAATAGATAACTTTTTCCTTTTATATCACATAAGATAATATGTTTTATGTTAGATATGATTATCTGTCTTAATTTCATCTAACAGATAACTTTATCTGATATAATAAATAATCTTCTTATTCTGTTTTGATTTCTATTATGTAATGAAAAGTACAAATTTGTTCAAACAAAACTTTATATGTGTCATGTCTGGTTCTAATGTGATAATAGATAATTTTTTTTATTCTAATATATAACTTTATTTGTATTATGTTATGTCATATCAATGAAGAAATCAAGACAAATTACTGAGCCTTAACAACCATTGTTCATGAAGCCAATAATTATGGTGCCAAAAACATTGCTAATAACAAATAGCACAGCAGAAAGAAAGAAAAAAAAGAGAAAAGATGAAACCTAGGAGAAGCAGCAAAAAAAGGAAAAGAGTGAGAAAGGAATCAAGACAAATGCTTCAAAATCGCCAATCGATAGATGTATATTAAAGAAACGGAGGATACATGTTGTTCAAACAAAAGAAAAAAAAAGTCCAAGTAAAAAGAGTATATAATATTCTTCAATACCGCTCATCCCTTGTTGCACTGATTCGGCTTCTAAAATATTTGGCATTCACTTGTATTCGAGAAGTCGAGATGCAAAAATCTCCCTTCATTAACCCAATTGAAGCAATAATATCCAATAAGGTAACTACGCAAAATGCAAGAAAAGTGTGATGACAATGCAATGAAAGTCATTAACACGAACCAAAGGTGGAAACTCTTGTCCTTCTTCTCCTTTTTCTCTTTATGTCTTCCTTCTTCATTCTAATGCTCATCAATCAAGAGTTCTTCGTCGATGTCAACGAACTCGTCAACTATATTCATGAGCGACTGCAAGTCCCTTGACTTCTTTCTAGTCAGCTACTGTCACAACTATGACTTGACGAGTGGCCCCATTTTGAATGCCCCCACTACGAACACTTCTATTGGATCCTCAACCTCATTGTAGAAGTTTCAGTACCAATGTGTGTAAGTTCTCAAGGTTCTACCTTTGCCAATTTCATGGTAACTACCCCCTACATAGTCTTTGGAGTTTTCTTGCCAGAGATGAATTGTGCGGCGAAGCCCACCCTCATTGTTTGAAGTTGTTGATGGTGTGAGAGCCAAGCTTATGAAACTATAATCTACTGGCTTCGAGCTTTCTCTATCCTCAATGTACTCATAGGTCACTCTCTGTTTACGAGCTTTTTTTTCTCGATCATTCTTATTTTTTGGGGATTCTTGCGTGGGTGAGTCGTGCCGCGATTTGTCTTGTTTGTCCATGGACTAGGTGTGGGTTTGCTCATTTTTTCGTCTATTTTTCTTCCTCTGTTGGGAAGCATTTTCAGGCTCATCCAATTTATTTTTCTGGTGTTGGCTTTTTTGTCATCTTTCTTCTAGTTGTGCTATCAGTATTTCATTAACCCCCTACTGATTCGATTGGCTCCGGGGCATCGATATTCGCTAGGGTGGGTTGTCAAACGCCATTTGTCTCCCTATTATGGGCCTCTTCTACCCCGTGTTGAGCTTCTCTTTGGGCTCTAGCGTGACTTGACTGAGCCGAGACATGAGGTATGATTTCTGTCATGGAAACTTTTATTTCTTCTTCTCCCACTATGTCACCAATCATGGGGTGTTGTTTTACGGCACTTCCCAACGAGTCTTGTCTGGGCTGTAGAAGTTCCCAAGTACAATCTGTCTTACTCAATCCCAAAATCCTATCTACACAAGGAAATACCTATCAGAGACACCCGAGCTCTGCCAAAATACACTTCGATGGCTCAATAAATACTAGATTGAGGCACTTTTCAGGGGCTTTTAACCTCCATCAAACACAAAAATCTATCTACTAGAAAGGAAAACTTACTCTAAATTTCACCTCGAGGTGACCTCACTAGTTCTCCAATTTTTGCTGGTTATTCAACACCCTTCCCCTTTTCCTGGATAGCTTTCGCTCTTATTTATAGGATTCTATAGTGTGCATCTCTGTACAAACTATAGTGCATTCCTCGAACTTTTCACCACCTACTACGGGTTGATTTGATGCATTACGCGACTAATCGGCCTACATACTATGGCTCAGTTGCAATTGTGATCTCACCCAAGCCGAGCACGTTTCTTGAGGCTATCCCATGGGTCGGTTTATTCTATGTGATTGATTCGCGAGTTTTGTCGATCTGAATATTTATAGCCCCTAAAGTTCATTTAGGAGGGGAATAGCACTGAAAGACTTGACAAAAGTTTGACACAAAACTAATAAACATGAGAAAATTGAATAAAGATAAAAAATAATCAAAAAGTTTTGTTTCCTGTCTTATCCTACAACTAAAAACATAAAAAGTTCTCTAAAAACTAAAAGTACATCAAATTTAGCTAATATATTTTATTTTATCAAATCATCTTGTCAAGATAAGTATTAATCTTTGGAATAGTAATTAGAATTCAAAAAAAAAAAAAAGTAGTAAAGATGAAAAAAATAAAAAGTTTAAAAAGTTCAAAATTAATTCTACTAAAAAGAGAGGTATATGTATTAATTGTAAACAGGGGAATTTGTATTAAGGTATATGATAAAGGGAGGTCGGTATATTTTGATTCAAGGACAATTGCGTCTTTTCTTCTCCAAACTTAATGACCTGTGACAAAGGTTGAAAGTGTGGGAGAATCCGGTGAAAAGAAAGAGAGGACAATGCATTTTCAGAGAGGAAGAAATTTCTGTATTTATCAAAAAACGTGAGGAGAGATAAAAGTAAAAATTTACCCCCAAAAAATGTCAAGGGTTGAAGATGCTCTGAGGAAAAAAGAAAGTAGGGTGAAGGAAAAAAAACAAAAAACAAAAAAAAAACAAAGATCAAAATTATATTTTGTGATTTCAAGAAAAAAAATGAATAAATAAAAGAATATTGAAAACTATACAGAATTTTACATTTTGCACACCCTATTATTTATTTTATTCTTTAGTTCCAAATCAAATGGTAAATTTGTTTAGTATCTAAAACAAAAAGTGATTAATCATAATTTTTATTCTTACATTGTGATTTAATTCTTACACTCTCCTCTTTATATAAACGTACAATTTTGCTTTTTATTTATATACATTTTGATATATTAAACCACAATATTACAAATTTAGGTGAATAAAAAAACGGGTAATTGATGAGGAGAAGGATAAAAAGATTCATATTCTTTTATTTAACTTTTGTCTTTTTGATAATTTTTCAAAATTAGTCCATTTTATTGGGCGAGGGGATACGTGAATGGGTGTAAGCGGGCCGACTTTAGGCCCAAACCAATTGAATAAAATAAGCAGCTAAATATTTGATTCTAGTATCATCGCTTAATCCGTGGTTATTATTTATCAAAGAAGGATCAAGAAACAAGGCGGCCTGCGAGTCCATCATTAGTTGGTTGAATAACTTAAGGGTAAATGTCATTGACCCCCCTTGAGGTTACTTACAATTGCAGAAACCTCTCCTCAGGTTTCTAAAATGACATTACCCTATCTTATTTTAAGGTTTCTAAAATAACATTGCCCTCTCTTATTTTACTTGACAATATTGTCAGACCCCCTTGCCTTTAATTTTTAGACGAAAAGGTATTAAGTCTGATGATGTTATATCTACCCAATTTTCTAATACCTCAAGTAATCTCTATATGAAACCTTTTTTTTTCTAATACCTAAAGTAATCTCTATATGAAACATTTTCTCTAATACCTAAACTATTGAATTATTGATTTATGCAAGTGTTTTGATTTTCTGATACTCCACCACTCTAATTTTGGAAGTAATTTATTGTATTATTTTTTATTCAAAAAAAAAAATTTGGCTTAAAATTTTTGCAATTATTGATTAGCATTGACATAAGAATCTAAAAAATAAAAATTATGTTTAAAATCTAAAATTTATTAAAAACAAAAATAATCTAAAAACTGATTGATATTTTTGAATTCAAAAATTTATTAAAAACAAAAATAATCTAAAAACTGATAGATATTTTTGAATTTAGTTTATATTTTTGAACTTTTTAAAATTTATTAAAAACAAATGGTCTTTTTGAACTTTTTAAAATTTAGTTTATATTTTTTTATTTTTCTGAAACCTTTTTTCGAGACGAATCTTGATCACGAATGCTTTTACATTAGTTTGTTGCACAATTTAACTAATGCTTTCTAATTTTTCCGTAATTTTCTTGTAACAAATGAACACATGAAAAAAAAAAAAAAAAACACTTTATTTTTGCTATTCACTTCACTAAAATTTTCTCTTGAATAATTTTTCTATACTAATTTCTTGACAAGTGAATAGAGCCGAAAGAAAAAACCATTTGTCTCTTTCTTTTTCTGAAGAAATGATAGTTCACTTCATTTAATATTTTCATGAATTCTTGTAATTGTGAAGTAGGTCAAAGTAAAAATTCTTAGTGTATGTAAACTTTAAGAAAAATTAACATTGCCGTTTATGAAGAATTTAATTATATGAAATCTATTTTAATTTGAAAGAACAAAACCTTGATGGCTTATTTTGCCTTTCACAATCAAATTTTAATGACATCGTCTAACGCGAAGCTAGAAAAACCATAATCTACTAGCTAGATAAAAATCATTATTAAAGATACGACAATGTCTTATTTAAAATATTTGAACGCCAGACCAACACAAAACTAAAAGAAAACACATCTTCACCAAAGACTTCCAAATACTATAAGATCCAACTAATACTCTTGTTTTTATGGGTGAAGGAGAAGAATTGAAGCAAAAGAGATCGTGTTGAAGCAACTAGTATAAATAATTATATCTAAAAAGTTTTTCAAATACCATCAAGACTGTTAGTTGTTATGTGGGATAGATTAGGTTATGTTAATCCTAATGGGCCTAGGTGGTTAGAGCCCATTAGGTTAACCCTAATCTCATCTATAAATAAAGGATTGCTGTTGTGGGCCGCACCCCCCTTGCTCCCTCATTGTTGTCGGTTGCCCCTCAAGTTTGTTTTGATTATAGTTTGATTCCCAAACTTTGCAATATTTGATTTTGGTCCCTGCAGTTTAGACTTTTGGTGAATTTATGGACAAGTCTTTCTTTTGTTGGTTGGTTGTTAAATCCCCGTTTGGTGTGCCAAGTGGCCCCAAGTTGTGCCGTGTGGCACCTTGTTGTGATCCTAGTTGGATTCTTTGTTTCTCTCTTCCCGTGCGATTCGGGGTTCGCACGTGAGGGGGAGAACTTGTCCCATATTCCTTTGTTAGTTATATTCTACTGGGTACCAAAATTAATGTTGTCAAAGAATTAAAGTTGTTGAAGAATTGAAGTCGTTGGAGAATCGAAATTGTGAAAGAGATCAGTTGGAGCATCTCTTTTTCGTTGGAGAATCGAAGTTGTCAAAGACATCAGTTGGAGCATCTCTTTTTCATGTTGGCAAACCCATAATGCTCTCCATGCTCGCATCATGTGTTTGAGGGGGAGTGTTAGTTGTTATGTGGGATAGATTAGGTTATGTTAACCCTAATGGGCCTAGGTGGTTAGAGCCCATTAGGTTAACCCTAATCTCATCTATAAATAAAGGATTGCAATAGGATACTTTTACAAAGACAACGAAAGTGTTGAAGCAAATTTAAAAAAAAAAATAGTACTCAAGGGAGGTTAGTGCAAAAATTGAGGAGGTGAGTGCAAAATCTGTATGTGTTATGTATAAAAGGGGGAAGGTTTTCAAAGAGGAATAGTTTAGGTTTTGAACATATGATTTAGCATGGCGTCGTCGCTTTTCGTTAAAATAGTAACGGTCGTCCATACGAAGTGGATTCAATATTGTCAAATAAAGTAAGAAAGAACAGTGTTATTTTAGAAACCTAAGCGGAGGTCTATATAATTATCAGTGACCTCAGGGGAGGTCAGTGAAATTTACCCATAACTTAATGTATAAGTCTCAAGATTTGTGGCCCCACGAAAGAAGAACTCCCATCTGCCTATAAAATATTAATAAATAAATCTCCTCATCCTTATTGGGTGCACTGGATGACACATTTCCTCCCATAGGTCCACCAAATGCACAAAATATCTTTTGGGTCCCTATCTTCTAGTACATTAAACTTTGAAAATATCTGGGATCTTGAAGCTTCGTTTGTTTTGTAAATTTGTCCTTCTATAATCTTCTACTGCTATTTCAGATGAGAAAAAAAAAGAAAACACATTAAACTTTGAAAGACCAAAGTTAAACGCAGGTAAAAATAATTTACAATAAATTTTTTTCCCATTTTTAGTCAAGTTTCTGTAAAAAGTCGAAAAACTTTTCATGTGGGTTGCATTAAGGATTAATAAATAAATTAAACGAGTCAAGTAATGAATTGATCAAGCTAAATTTTTTGACTTGTTTATCAGGAGAGTGGATTTAAAATAAGTTTTATTAAGTTAATCTTGAGCAACTTATTTTATACAGGTAATATAAATTTATTAAGAGCAGCTTATTTAAGTTTTGTTTTAAAAGCTTGACGATGTTTTGAGAAAAAGTGCAAATTTGAGTTTCATTATACAAAAAACTAATCTAGAACAAGTTTTTAACAAATTAACACAAGCTCGAACTCAACCTAATTTTGTTTATCAGTCTTAATAACCCTTGTTGTTTTTCCAGTTAATTAACTAAGCAAATACGCCAAGTACAAGGGCATGCTTTCAAATAACAAAAATGAATTTATAAGGACCAAAATGCTATCATCTCTAAACCTACGGGGAGAAATATTGTAATTTACAAAAAATGTAAAACCCAAAATATCTATGCCAACTGGGCTTCCCAACTGTCCTCACAACGACCGTAAACTACCTGGAAGGACCCTAAGTCGGCGCCGTCCCTCCCTCTCCCCCGAGATGTCTCTTTCTCTCTATATACCTGAACCAAACTCCCGCGTCCGTGAACAGAAGCGGGGCCAGACTAAAAACAGACAACCGACACGAGACGGCGTGTCCTTCCACCGCCTTTCCACGCTCACAAGATTTTTATCAAACATATTGTCGGCAATACCTATAAATCCCCACCTTGTGTGCTCCTCTCACCGACCATTTCTCTCCAACTCTATTTAGTGAGGGAGATTTTGTGCGCAAGTCTTGGCCCTTGGTTGTCTGATTGCTGCGAATTTTGTTTTCGTGCTATAAAACAATGAGCCCGGCCAAGGACTCCTTGTTTTCTCCCGCAAAATCATCATCTTCTTCTTCTTCTTCGACGACTCGCCCACCTGGGTCTGAGTCACAGACCCCTATTACTCCACCTACATCTTCTTCTGCTCTTTTGGAATCTGGGTTTTCAATGTTTCAATCCGAATCGTTGTCTTCAATTTTTCCAATGCCTTCTCAAACATTCCCTTTGCCAGTTAGTTTTGTTGGGCCATCATCTTCTTCTCCACCTTCCATCCCTCCTTTCATGGAATTCGAGTCATTCCCAGATGATTATGAAGTTGATGTACGTGAAAATGTTACAACTTTACCAATCGGAACAAGTACTGTGGAAAATTTGGGTGTTCCGCAGCCGCTTGGAAGTCTACAAGGCACTCCAATCCCCCCATTTCTGTCCAAAACTTTTGACCTCGTCGATGACCCGACACTGAACCCGATTATAGCTTGGGGGAATACGGGTGAGAGCTTCGTGGTTTGGGACCCTGTGGAGTTTTCGAGGCTTGTCCTTCCTCGGAATTTCAAGCACAACAATTTCTCGAGTTTTGTTCGGCAACTGAATACTTATGTGGGTATCGTATTAACACAGTCTGTAAGGGCTGATGTTATCTGTATGTAATTTTGTTTAGATGTTATCTGTATGTAATTTTGTTTATTTGCTGTTTTGTATAATTTTGTTGTAATTACTTTGTGTTCCTTTGCATTTTTTGTATTTATGTAATTATGTTCGTTCTGTAATAGACTTCAAGTTGAGTAATCACAGGGGTTTCGGTTGAGGAAATTTTGTTTGTAGTAATCTCCGTGTACATGTATATAATCTTTTTGGAAATTGAAAATTGGAGACTGTTTGCTCTGTGCAGAAATTTATGTTGGGAAAGGTTAATTCTTATGGTATCCTTTCTGTTGTTATAAAATGCTTGGGATGTAATCGTTTTCATAAGCTTTGTACAGGAAAGAAGATGGAAATGAGCTTTTCGCTTGTGTTATTGTCTGTTGCTACTTGATGCACTATTTTGTTTGTTGCTTGTATAGTGGTATCTGAAATTTCAATGATCACAAGAATAGGATTAAGGCTCTACATTCATGAGCTGGACATGTATGTAGGACTGAGGTTACTTTTTTGTTTTTGTTGTCCACCAAAATAAGGATTTCCTTCTCCGAACATCTACTGGATTGGTGGTTGTCCATCTGTTGCAGGTAGAAATTTCAGGTTTAATTGGAAATTCAATGTTGTCTTCATCTTGTCAAGTTTATAGCATCTCACTTGGGTGTCTTTTGGTTGAAGAACTGTGTAACAGTTACGGATAGCTGTTCTAGTTGATTGCAGATCCTCTCTGCAGATCCTCTCCTGCTGCATGGAAATATACTCATTCACCTTATCTTTTGTAACAATTTCATTAGTCATGTGATCATTTATTTTATTTTATTCTGCTCCGTTCATTCTTGAATCGATTTGGGCATATGAATTCAGGGGTTTCGCAAGATCGATACTGATAAGTGGGAATTCGCTCATGGAAGTTTCTTGCAAGGAAAAAGACACCTGTTGAAGAGCATACAAAGGCGAAAGTCACCTCAAGGCCAGCCGAGTGGAATCCACCCCGCATCTTCTGCAGAAAAAACAGAGGTGGAAGGTGAGTTAGAGAGACTGAGGAAAGAGAAGAGTTCGATGATGCAGGAAGTCACCGAATTGCAGCAGCAGCAGCGAGGTACAGTACAACACGTGGAAGCCGTGAATGAGAAGCTCCAAGCAGCAGAGCAGAGGCAAAAGCAGATGGTTTCATTCTTAGCAAAGCTATTTCAAAATCCAGCGTTCTTAGCGCGTCTTCAGCAAAAGAAGGGCCAAACGACCCTTACTTCTCCAAGAACAGTAAGGAAGTTTTTAAGGCATCAGCAAAATGAACCCCTTAAACTGAAGTCATCCATGAAAGGCCAGGTTGAGAGTCACAGACCTGAGTTGGGACACCTCACTTTCGTCCCATCTTCTAAAGAGATTCCCACTTTTCTATTACGAGATAAGGTAGCAGATCTTGGTTTGGGTGTAGAAAGCATGCCATCCCAGATTGAGAATATTGCACCAGAACTAAATGAAGGGGGGCCTTCAAGCCTTGGAACTGAAGATACACTTTTCAAAGGAAAGAGTGTAGTGGTTTCACAAGAGGAGGTCTTTCCCGAATATTTTGTATCTTTTCCAGAAGACTTGGGAAAGGGAAATAATTTGCCTGAAATCCTTTCTCCAGGAATTGAAGGTATTGAAAAGCAAGAGGACATATGGAACATGGGTTTTGAAAGGGGTGGTGGTATGTCTAGTTCTAGCAATGACCTATGGGGTAATGTTAGCAATTATGACATGCCAGAGTTGGGAGTAACAAGTAGTTTATCAGATTTTTGGGATTTTGGTTTTCCGCAGGCGGGTGGAAGCTCAGGAGTTGAGAAGCTTCTGGGTGATGAATTTTCATTTGACGAGCCTGATAGCCAATATGGCCAGCAAAAAGATGATAGTTCTAAACAACCAGATGCTTAGAGCTTCATCCTCTTAGACTGTTGCTGCCCTTGTGGATCCTAGCCCTAGTTATTATTTTTTGGGATAAATGGTTTTCGACGTGAACATTTTATTTTAAATATATTGATTGGATTGCCAGCTTTCATTCCTTTAGATATGTTTCATTTATCTGCGTAGTGGTACGAATCTAATTTGCTGTGTTTTGATGAATGGTATTGTTTTATGAGCTATTCAAGCAGCTAAGGCTTTTCTAACTAACAAAATAGTTGAGTAATGAACTCTGCAGGTTCTCCTGGCTTGGGAGTTGGGATCCTACTGCGTGCTTCAGTTTGGCGGTGGTTGTGGATTCTTCATCAGGCATTTCCTGGTAAGATATCCTGTTACGTATCTTCCTTCGCATACTCATCATTTCTCCTCTGTTTTACCGTAGTAGTTTACTTCTCAAGATCTCGTGTTAGTTGGTGTCTTGGTGGCAAGTGCAAATTAGACTTCTGCTACAATGTTTCTAAAGTAGGCCTAGAATCAGCAGTAGAACAACTATTTTTTCATGACAGACTCATCTCATGCTACAAGTATACTCGTGTGTCTTTGTCAACGTTCATTAAAAGGTCTATAGTTATTTCAGGCGCAAGAAGCACCAAGGCCAAAGATCTCTTAGAGCCTAACCGCGAGGCGCAAGGTGAGATGTGGGCTTTATTGAAGCGAGGCACATCTAGACGAGAAAAAATAACAAATATAGTGGGGTCTGTCCAATTACCTTCATTAACTTTAGACATTTTTTAGTAACCTATTGAAACCAAAAACACTGGCAACAATCAACAGCCGCAGGGAGCCATTCAACTAGGGGAAATCAGCATTAGAAATTCAAGAAACATCAAACTTCAATAGGAACAGAAAATCAAGATTGTACGATGACTAGCAGACTAATATTATTATGCATAATATTGTCTTGACAATGATGTCATTTTTTCCACTAATGTAGATTAAAAAATATAGACAATTATTGTACTGGGAATGATGTCATTTTTCCACTATTGTAAATTTGAACATATAGACCCACCAATGTAGATTGGAACACAGAGAGATACAGAACGAGAGAGAGAGAGAGATTGAAGGGTGTGTTGGCTGTGGTGAGATATTGTTATCCTTAGAGAGAGGGTGAGGGAAGCGTGATGTCTGATATGATCAACAGGTGGGTTTTAACATATAAGTTTGTTTTTCACTTTTTTTTTTTATAAATTTTCAAATAGGTGTGCTTTTTTGCGCCCTGCTCTTTTTCATGCCTCCCACGACTTGACAAAAATGCACGCGCCTTGGTAAAGGAGCCTTGCCCGGCCCTGTTCAATGTGCCACCTCGCGCCTAGGCTCGCCTTCGATAACTGTGAATGGGTCTGAAATGTTCTTTTGTTCCACAGGCAGCTGATTATATAGGGAAAGTCTCTGTTCACATCTGTGTTTGCATATTTGCACATTCATCTGTGCATGTATCATTGATCGGTTATGTAATGATGCTCTACTTATTTACTGGGAGATGCTGTCTGGTTGAAATTTGCTGCATTGTGAGGCCTTTAGTTTATAGGAGGCATCTTGATTGCTCAGGCTAATAAAACACATTCTTGATATTGTTCTTCTTGTCATGTCCACGTGGATTTCTTGTAGCCTAGCTATTCAAAGGAATTTCAAACAATAAATCGCAAATATTCAAAGAAATAGCCAATTACTATATGCCGTTTGCAACTCGAAGTGACTATTCTACATACGGCACAAATGAAACCAAAATCTGCTCTTAGTTGTGCTGGGAAACCTGCAGTATATATTATAAATGGCCAAGTGGCCTTTACATGCTAAAGCTCATTCCATACAGTTCTTCAGGGCTGAGCCTCTGATTTATTTGGATAAATGTTCATGTTGAGGTTCTATCATTAATTTTGGTTTTAACTCTCCTTTTTTGTGAGAGTTAATCTTCCGACTGGTTTTATTTCTTGCAGATGATAATGACTTGTGAACTCTCGTTGCATAAGCACCTGAGATTCTGAATACAGAAGAGAGAGAGCTTGGGCAGTAAGCCCCAAACCCTAACTTGCTAGCCAGGAACACACACACAAGAAAAGGGCTACAACCCTCTACTGATTACAACGTTTCCATTTGGCAATACATTTTTGCTTGTACATCCTCAGGCCCTTGGCCAAACAAGTCTTGCCTTGTTTTTGGGGTGCAGGCTAACTAGAGCAGCAGTTCACATAAGCAATTCTCATCGAGTTTCTGGGAGTCCCATGTAAGCCTTTCTCATCTAGTTTCTGACATTACCGGCGTCCAGATCATCCCTTTATTTTAGAATTTGGTTGATTTTCACTCCCACGGTTGTGTACTTCTATACCCTGAAATGATTTTGTTCATAGTATATTTTTACTCTGGTAACGACCAATTAATAAGATATTTGTTGCCTTCTACTGCAACTAAACTTTGCCTACTAAATTGCTGCATTTTGTTGAGAACTCTTATTTTGATGAGCAACGTTTTTTCCCCTGTTGAGACGTGAAAGCAACATTTCCAAAAGCAGCAGCAGTAGGACCCTTGAATTCTTGCAGATAACTTGTATGAATAATCACGAGTCTTTATTGTGATTAGCAAGTAAATTGATTAAAAATAAGATTTACAGAGCATTACATTAAAAATATTTAATTAATTGAACTTCCAGCAGCTGAGAAAATAACGAGTGCAGTTTATTTATGCTTTATTTTGTCAGTAGTGAGATGACGAGCAAAATTTTATTTTGAACAGGGTAAAAGGAATGCACAGCGCCCGAGTGCACTGCAATTGCAGCTCTAATTTATCATCGTCAACACAAACATAAGAAAACCAATGCAAAGCCCACCCAGTGTTTCTGCACAACCATCAAGAGAGAGACGGAGAGAGAGCGCATGTGAGAGAGAGAGAGAGAGAGCCAATTCGTTAGCCTTAAATGAGGAATGTAATGGAAGAACTATGAAATTGATTCAAGCAATATGTAATCCATGTATGTTGCTTCTTCTAATCTGAGCTAACTTCTGTTACGACAAAGCATACAGTTATGGGCAAACGGATTGCTTATGGAACCAAATATTCTTGAGATGTGATATATGGAAACGAGGATGGTGATCCCCTGAATAGCAACAGCAGCTTCTTGGATTCAATGAAAAATAAATATTCTCAAAGGCACTGAACAGATATGTACAAAATTGGGTCCTGCATGAAATCCATCGTAACAAGAATTACGGTTATGCACCAAACATGACATTCCACAAATCCCGGTGCAAAGAAACAGCAGAAAATTGCACATCTAATGAGGCAAAAGCTTACCATTTATTGCAATCCTTATTAAACTCCTAAACTCAACCAATGGAGGCAATTACCAGGTTACATTCCCCTACTGTACATTTTGCAGACCCTATAGCCCAACCTTGACTTGATAATCGTAGCACAGGATTCGCAGACACCCTATTGGGATGCTGATGCTAGAAGAGGAAGTATTAGCAATACCGTTAATGCATATACAAGTGTTCTGACTTTGGAAAGCCGTTATAGCACCCAGGTGTTTCTACCCAGTAAAGTAACAGTAATCAGTTTGAGACACTGGTGGTGAATCTATCTCAAAACCTTGTCCCCGCACTCTCTCCCATTGAGATAGGAGTGGTCTCCTAACTAAAATAAAACCTCTCGAGTCTCCAGCACATAAATCTAAAAAGAAACAAAAGAAAAGATACCAAACAAGAAAAAATAAGAAGTAATAATAAGACACTAGGAAAATGTTAACTCAAATTTAATGTTTACTCATATATTTGGTATAAACATAATATTTATTTATTCTTTACACAAACTGCATTAGACACAAATTACAAATTGGCATGTTTACTAGGGCTAGCAAAAAGGTAATGTTTTTAGAGTATCTATATTTTTATTCACATCAACACACACACACACACTCTCTTATAGATGCTCCCAAACTTAGATTCTTCGATATCCTCTCTCCCCCACACCCGCTCCCACTATCGCTTTTGCACTCGTTCCCGCTACACAAACTAAGGTCAGAGATTTCCCAACAGTGAAAAACTATTTGAAACACTAATTATCATCAAAACCTGCAGCTTTCCAGATGGACACACCTGAGATTATCCGAGCAGGATTCTGGACAAAAATCGGACCATCGAAAGAATGACATTTATGTGCATCAACTAAATTTGTTCTTCATGTGAGCATGTCCATTTCTGCACGAACTGCTTGAGATGTTGGAGGTTTAATCAAAGGCCTCAAGGATTCCATGATAATGGAAAAAGAAGGGCGTTTCAAGGGCTCACTGCGGTAACAAAAGCTTATTAATAGAAACCCAAAAAAATGTATTGGAGGGCACCAAATATAATGAGAATTCCAGCTCACTTGGCCCAGCAAGCTTCAATTAAGGCAGCTACTTGAGGATTTAAACTGCGCGGAATATCAAGCCTCTTGCACTTAAAACCAACAGCTGCTACAACCTATATGACAGCATTCATTGAGATTAACTCGTGAAAGGTTCACCATTACATATGCTTTCATGTGAAAGGAAGCATTTAAGAAAAAGAGAACAAAAATAAGGGCCCGACTAGGTACTGGCCTAGCCCGGCCAGGGAAATAAAAAAGTTATCTTTCTTAGCAGAACTAATTTCAGAGATGTGACTAAAGTCAGAAAACTAACTATAAAATTCATTGCCCAAATTGACAAGAAAAAGGAAAATTTCACTGTTGAATCACTAAAGCTCCACATACGGGGGCCAGGCCACCTTCTACAAACTATATCACATTTTTAGGACCTCACCCATTCTTTTTTTTTTCCTTCTTAATAAGTAGTCACTGTCTCAGTCTGGTGTTAACAGGAATTAAAAGCAACGACCTTTCTAGTGAGGTGAGAACAGTCATATGTTGACAATGGGAATTTAATTGACTGGGATGGAGAACTTTCAACCTTCTTTAGGAACAAGCTCTGGTTTGAGGTTAATTGGTCAATGCAAATTCATCTTCAATACTATCGCATAAAGAATGCTAAATCATATTTTCCTGATTAGCAGTTCCAAACGGCCCTTGATCCAATGCACAAACGATTATCATCAAGTCGCTTACTAGAATGCCAAAACTTGGAAACTCTGGCTTTCACGGTTTCATCAATAGCATAACTACATTATACTTTTACCAAAAAAAATACATTAGACATACCTGTGCTGGATTCAAATTACTCCAAGGTTGTTGCAATGTTGCAAGTTCCCATAATATCACGCCAAAGCTGTATACATCTGATTTTTCATTTGATGGTTCATCACGAAGAACTTCTGGTGCCATCCATTCAGGCTATTAAAATTAAACAAAGAAGAATATTCATCTGAGACTCAACCGACACAATCTATGGGTAACAAGTTGGAGTAATCATGCAATATGATCTGGATAGAACGTACAGTTCCTGCAGCTGACTTTGAGGAAAGAAAAGTGTTTGCTTTTAAGCGGGAAAGACCAAAATCGCAGACCTGAGTGATCAAAAGGGAAACTTTGTTATATGCTTAAGCCTACAAATAAAAAAGAAAAAAGAAAGAAAAATGGAACTACATCACATAAACTCTATACAGTGTATGCATTTTACGCAGCTATTTTCACTGATAGTACACAAATCAAGATGAGTACCCTTTTCTTAAGTATACTGAAATTTAACACCATTTCTAACTGGAAATGTAAAAAAACAAAATTAATAATAAAATGGAAGTCCTCATTGGTATCACACTATCGCGAGCAAGAGGCTAGAACAGATTTCCATTAAAAACAGCAGTAGACAAATACAGAGTTCCACCGTAACAACAGAAAATCTACTCTCATTTAACTTTTCACAAGAGCAGGGAATAAGAGTACAGCTTACATTGGTACTTTAGAAACTATACATCACAGCAACTACCAACGCACAATATGAATGCCACCCTGAAGTGATTTTTTTATGTAAAATAAATGATGTGCACTGTGCCCTGAAGTGCAACCATCACTGAAATGGTGCCCCTGTTGTGAACTCGATAAGAGGCCAATACGACAAGCTTGGTGAGTGTTGCAGGGCATCATGGGTCAGGGAAATAAGCACCAAAGATTTGTATGACATTCATAATCTGCATATATAACAGTATAGTGTTGGGAACCAACAAGGCAAAAAGAAAACACATGCTTCAGAAAGGTAAAAATTCCTTTTCCCTGACACTTTTCCCTAAGCACCATCCACTTAATGAAGCACCTTTCAGATGTCAGAAACCTTTCCTTAAGAAAGTCTTTCACAATTACGAAGATTCGATGTCATTAGTGATAACCAGGAATAACTCGACAGAAATTGTCTGCAGACTGCAATATTTAAAGTCACGCATCCTTTAAGACTTTAACACCTCAAGTTCTTCCTCAAAATTCACGGTTAAAAATTAAGAGGTGGATAACTGAAAAGCTAATCTCCTATACGTTACCTAATAAACAAACTTTGAGCTGCACTGCATTATCTCCATCCTAACATTCATGATGGTCAACAAGATAGGCATTGTTCAACAGCATGGTCATAAGGGGATATCAAATGAACTTGAACTCAAAACCACTGCTTACTTCGCTTTCATCTACAAAATTATCTAGATATAGTCCCCCGAATTAAAACTAGGAACAAATGTTCATAGTAAATCAATTACAACTCGTTATTAGCATGTTCAATTTGAATGGCATAAAAACTGAAAAGGAACCTTAATATAAATAACTCAGGGAGGTAATTAATCATCAAATAGAACTGGAAGTATTTCCTATCCTCAAGGAATCCCTATTCTCACCTTCACTGTATACTTTCTGTCAACCAAAAGATTTGGAGACTTCAAATCTCGATGAACAATAGGAGGATTGCGGTTATGAAGATAATTCATTCCCTTTGCCTATAGAAAACACCAGGTTAACAATCAAGCCAAATATACAGAAGCCAATTAAGAAAACAACATAAATGTAAAAAGAAAAAATTGCACAATGCTGAAGGCGCTGCCAGTATAATGAGAATCATGAGAAAGCAAGATGCGCAAGCAAGATATTACAATAAAGCTAACAAAACTCAAATACATACCACGTCATAGGCCATGCTTAACCTGCGCCTCTCGTCCAACACTTCTCTTGCACCAGGTTTATGCAAGAGTCTATACAAACTCCCTCTGCAGTTCAAAGACACGAGTGTAGTGAGTTAACTACTGAGAACAATGCTCTTGATAATATCCAATTACCAGTACAAAGGTATGATTATTACAAGAGACATTACAAAACCTTGATAGATATTCTGTAACTATGGACAAGTTTGGAGGCTGAGTAACAGCACCCATAAGAAGAACAATATTTGGGTGCCGCAGTCGTTGCATAATTGCAACCTAAAAACATAAGTAGTGAAGTTAGAAGCTACCAACATTACACGTACAAAAATAACAGAAGGTTTTATACTGATATTCATCAACTTCAGAGCCAGTTTGTCCAGAAAGTTGTAGCACTTACCTCCCTCAAAAATTCCCTGATTCGCTCCGGATGAAAGTCTTGATCCATAAGAATCTTCACCGCAACTTCCTGGAAGACAAATATTTGTATGATATATATGAGAATGATGCACCAAAACAATATTAACACCTTAAAACTAAGGGAAAAACATGTTACCAAGAATGAAGAAAATAACAAAGAGAACCTAAAGAAGAGTGACAGCAAAGGAAGACTTTTCAAAACACTAAGAAGTAACAAGGAAAAGATATCCACAAGAGGTTGATAGAGATTGCTAGCAACCAAAAGCCCAAATAGTTTCTGCACATTAACACAGGTGAATACATATAGCTAAAATATGACCATACCGCACACAATCCCATTGTATATATCAGGGCATATAAAGTTTCAAACGATACAGATATGAGTTACTTACCGAGCCATGCCAATCAGCACGATGGACTGTACCAAAAGAACCTGGAAAATTAACCAAGTACTGAATTTCATTACAATTTTGTACACGGTAACAAGAAAAATGGCTTAAAGCACCAACTCAAAACAGATTGGCAATTAGTAGAGGGTTTTTGGAGGTGATAATTAATTTATGTGGACTCACTCGTGGAGAGTTAAATAAATGTCCAAGAACATACGGATGACAACAAAATATGTGCTTATTTGCATACATAAAGTGGGACCAATCTAGAGTCTTGCAGAAAAGTCTACTCTAACTAGTGACGCATGTTAAAGCATCCAGCTCAAAATGAATTGGCAATAAGCAGAGAGGCCATCTAGGCTCATTTACCATTCTAGAATGATTATTAACTAATGTGAGACAAGCTTCAAACTCTTTGCAACACAAAGAAAGGAACATGATCTTACTTATTTACAAAAGATAATGTTACGAATCTAATGATCCTCCAACCAGGAGAAAAATATACCAAATCCAATTCCCTCTTTCAGATGATTGTCACTCCAGGCGATGTACTAATTTTGGTGATAATTAAGAAATGCAGATAGGCTCCAAACTCTTTGCAATGCTAAGAAAGGTACATATACTAATTTACAAAAGGTAAAATGTATGGAATCTAATGATCCTGCAACCAGGAGAAAAAATTACCTGATCCAATTCTCTCTTTCAGAACGAGGTCACTCCATGGGATGTCCAAATCCTCCCCATCAAAAGAGAGTGTTTTATTTGGTTTAATTGGAACCGCTTGACCTCCCTCAATAATCCTCAAATCTTTGCCTGTATTTCCCCTTGGATCAGACAAGCCTAGAAGTGGTCGACCTTCTCTATGACCAATAGGCGGGAAATGCTTTCGAGGGACTGGATCTTTGACCACGTTTATTGAGCTTAAAATCGTGCGAGGATTACATGATTCAAACAGCTGCTCCCTATGAATATCACTGCTGTCGCTTAAACTCAGCACATCTCTGTGGATATCCATGCACTGCCTAGCAGCATCCCCATCAACGGCAGTACCTGCGAAAATCATTTTGGAAGCTTTAAACTCAGAAAGAGATGACATCGGTTGGATGATCATTGAAACTAAAGTTTAACTGTTGCCAGGCATCACGCTTTGCTATCCAATGCAATCAACTTCAGCCGTTAGTAAAATCGAGGGAAAAAGAAGAAACTCATTAATTGAGTATCAAACGAGGAATCGAAGCCACATTTAAACACCTGCATTCTTTTTTCCATAGCTCGAGAAGTTCAAGGTTCCATAACTTTTTTAAAAAAAACTCATCTCCATGAATGTGGAAAAACAAACTGGACCACCTTTTCGATTTTCCCTCTAGAACTGCAAATGAGAAGACAGACAATGAGACCAAGTTTTGGAATAGCCTGATGATTCTAAAGGGCATGATTGCTTCGTGTTTGTGATGAGCTACACATTCTTGTTTGGACTGGGTCACTATTTAACAACCTCAGGCCAAAGGTCGCTTGTATTCGGTATTCCGCTTGTTTAGGTTGTTTGAATAACTTGCAAGTACCGCATCTTTTATCTCACCTTAAAATTCTAGTTTGCACCAATCGAACATTAAATGCCAAGTTAATGAATAGCCATAAAAATTTGATAGAATTCCAAAGAGGTTTTAGGCCTATGTTTATAAGCCCATAGACTAAGGGCCTTTCAAGCTCATCTTGTTTATCAAACAAGATATCAATGAAGACATTGCTTAGCTCATTTTATCAGCAGATGGGCCTCATGCTGAGGTGATCCAAGACTGTTCATGATAATGAACTATTAGGTTCATTAGCAGCCTCGGCGTCTCTGCCTGGACTGACTGGTCTTTTCCTGTCAAGAGGTGCTAGGTTAGCAGTTTTCCATTACCATGTATTGCGAACTTCGACAGAGGATCTTTATCCAACCGCACCAAAAAGTAACTAATCTAGAATTCTTCAGTTTCTTAACAAAGAAAAGAAAACTAAATAGATAAATAACAAATCAGGGTGATCTATTTGGTAGAAACAGGAAAGAACTTGCCATGAGCTGAAATTTTCAGGAGGGAGGGAGGCAGGGGGAAATAAGCAACAGTATGGCCAAATTAAGGTTAGCCCAGAATTACCTCATGGCTAACACTTAACATGTCAATCCATTACACGCTGAGCCCTTTGTTAAGCATATAATAAAGAAGTAACCCACCCCTAATAGTATACTTTTCTTGCTTTTTTGAATGGGCATTTATATTTTGAACTTTTTGGAATGGGAAATTTGATGTCTTTCATTAGAGATGAGATTTCACGAGAAAAAGGCAAAAATTAGGGTTCCGTTGTATGGGGTAGGACATGGAGCTAGCGTACAGATAATGGAAGAGATGAAAAATGCTGGCTGTCCCTCGGGGAGAAAAGGAAATAGCCTGGCTAACAGGGTGTGTGTGTGCCCCGGGGGGGAGGGGGATTGTTGGAAGGAATTGAAACATTCCATACCCAATCACAGGCATCCAACTTTGCCAATTTTGAATTGCCTTTTCCTGTGGTTGATGCAAAGCAGAAAAGCCATGTCTGCCTCCGAACACTTCCAGATTATCAAGTTCAATGTGTCAGCTTCATCATTTTTTGGTGAAAAATATCGCCAAGGTCCATTTTTTCCCATGAGTACACCTAATAGTATTTATCCTTTCTACATATTTCCTATCCAGAAACAATGCTTACAAATGCCTAAAGTTGGACATATAGATTTTGCAAATAACAAAAGAAAAGCATTGCAGCGATGGGTGATGTAACGACCAAACATGACATGTGAGTTGAAAACAAAGCAAATTTTACACTAGGAAAGAGAAAAAGTAAAACACATTCAGCGACTTCCCAGCAGTGAATTACATCAGCTCTTTTGGTAGCAGAGCTATCAAAGAGTTTCCTCCACACTCATTCTGAACAAACTTTTCAACTACAGGGCAAATAAGCGCCCTTGTGAGAATTTTATCAACAGGAAAAAACTATAAAAGAAGTTCTAAACACCAAAGCAAACCAGCTTCACCGATTAAAACTATAACCCGCGATCAGATATTTCAGAAAGCAAAAAAAAAAAAAAAGAAGTGCTACACCACACAAACAAAACACCCAAAACACAATATTAATGAGATCATCGGTCTGACAGACACATGTTCAAAGACAAAAGAAAGCACCTGTGGAAGAGTCATCGAACACAATATTAAGTGATTCGAAGTCAGAGAAATACTGTTTTGCCAGTGAGCTGAAATCAACTTGAGTTTCAAATTTTTTGAATTTGGGAAAGCACAACGGTGAAGAAATCGAGATGGAAGATGGACCATTTAACAAAGAATCAGGTTCCCACAAAAATCCCGGCTTCCCAATTAAATCAACTAGATACTCCCTGCAATAATGCATACAAAAGTTTTAGTACCATTATCCAAGACCAAGGTAGGAGCCATACAACAAAGATAGCATATGGACGATAGAAAGAGAAAAAAAGAGCACACACAATGGATAGATTGCGATAGAATAGGCGTTCACACATTTGATTAAAGGATGCTCGTTTTGTTATCAGCTTGTTTTCTATCTTTTGGGGTGGGAGAGTGAGAACTCGTGCAATTGCCCATAGAAAGTCAATTTTACAAGCAAAGAGATTCATTTTTGCAAGCATGAAAAGTGAAAACAAACAATGCATAAACTGTTCCCGATTCAGAACTTCAATATTCCATCAGTAATTTTATCAGGAACTCAAAGTAGAGGAAATTGAAATGACATTAGAACTACTGCTTGAGGTCTTCATTACCCCAAATCTAGCCTCTCGTCTTTCTGAAAGAACTAATTTTGTCACAAAGAAGAAAGAACTTAGTCTGCCAATGGAAGGTACTGGAATAATTGGACTATCTACAACCTAAACTTCCATTATTTGCAAGAAGCACCTGACCTCACAATCAAATTTGTGAAAGTAGGAATTGCCAGTGCAATCTCTTTCCTGAAGCCACTCTAAAAAATTATCTTGTTTTGCCAGATATTGTAGATCAACGCCCCCTGTATCTCATATGAGCACATTTTCTAACCTCTTATTATAAGGTAATCACCACCCCCCACCCACCCACCCGTCGGTGTCCCAGAGTAAATAGTATCACATTTTCCAAACCGAATATATGATTTTAATGAGACTTAGACATGTTACATAGAAGTTTAGTTATTAATAATTTTTTCAGAAAGATCATAGTAAGTGATAACCAATGCTACATGAAAGAATGAGCACACGCTATAGGGTATAGTTCAATGCACTAGAAGATGGTATCCCAAAGTGAAATACAAATTACTTCAAACTGAAATACAACAATCACACTATAGTGGCACAACTTTAGTAAATAAGTCAAAAGATAAAATTGAATTAGTGTCACACTAACCACCCAATAACCTTTGTCAACAGTAGAAAATCCACATCAATAGATGAAATTATATGAGAGCATCTTAGCACGGCAAAAAGTCATGCATGATGTAGGTTTGGGATTTTCTTCTATCACATGATTAAAATGAAAACGCATAAAGATGGCAAGGTAATTTATATTATACACGGTATACCTGTCAAGGCCAAAGCGAACAAGACAAGAGGCAGCAGCATCGGTCATACAATATTTGCACCCCTTGGCAACTCGACATGGTAAATCAATTGTGTCAGCCAGCAACTGCACAAATCAGCAGTTAAAAAGATGTGGCCAGCCTTGATTTTGCACGAGCACAATTTAGAGTTACCAGGAAAAAACTCTCACTTTAGATTCAACGGGTCAGAGATAATACAAGGCGGGGGAGACAGAGAGGGTGTGTTTAAGGTAAGTGTTCATTTATAGATCAAAAATAAAATTAATAAATCCAAAACCAAAACTGATACAACAAAAAAAAGAAAAGGGTTTACCCACATGAACAATAAATATATAACATTTGAAAAAATTCAACAAATCAAACTGATATCTTAATAAGGTATCTGAAATATACCTTGAATAACAAAGCGCGATGCCTGCAAAGACCCACAGAAAGGCTACCAATTGGAAGCACAACAGATCCTAAGCATTCCTTAAGATAATCACTGCACTCCTTCCAGGCGGGAACAAAGTCGTCTTCTCCCCTTGAAGCTTCACCCCTTTACAATAACAAAAAAGCTTCGTTGGTAAAATTTTATTTCAGGCATAGACAGCTCTAGGAGTTTCTTACAGGCTATGACAAAAACTAACCCCATGCGACTGCAAACGATCTTTGCAAGCTGGTCGATAACTTCCTCTGTAGTGATGCAATTGCAGGAGACGCTATTGATCCTGTTTTGTAAATCTTTTAAGCTAGGATCACTAGGTCGATCGATCAAAATCACATCAATTGAAGAATCCATTCTAGGATCAATGGCCTTTAGGGATTCAATTGATGGAATACGACCATTCTCTTGTAGATCATTGCATAGAGTCCACACATATGGATCCATCCCATGAATTAAGTAAAACCCATCTGGAATTCTGTCGAAGTATGATAGGCAGCCATTCACCTAATGCACATTATATTTCACATTACTTTGTACCAGCATGTCGTAAGGCACTAATTTCATAATAGCCATGAAAAGATATTCTTACAAGCAGCAAAACAAAAAGAACAAAGCATGAGAACGCAGGTTCAATTGTGGGCAATTTTTAATCAAAAGTACTTTAAAAAGTCAAACAGTTCATCAAGGAGGGTTTCTGTCCTATGGAGCTGATAAAACTAAAGAACATACTCAACTGAGCATCATACCACTACAAGGCTTCATTAAGGAAACCGTACACACGCATAACCCACATAATAGAAAAATATTAAAAATTGGAAAGAATAAATCAACTATTTCTCATCCCATAGTATTTTAGGGAATGCAGAAGTAGCTTAAAGGATAAGTTCACATTCCACGACTGTAGTGGAATCAACATATTGTATGTTTAGATTTATGTACTGTGATGTGTATATCAAAGTTATGCATGATTGGGCTAATTCCTTGGATAGTTGAAGTCTTACATGGAAACTTGAAATATTAAAATAGCATAGTTGTTAAGAGCACTGATAAGAATCAAGGCTGGAGCATTGACTATTAAGATCACTGCCGCGCAGCAACAGTCCTTCACAACCACCGTCTATAAACCATCAACAATCCAGCGTGATTCACTATGCAATCACCAAGTTACCCTGTTCGTTGCACTAACACTCTAATAGCACAAAATTCATTCTATTACTTTCTTCCATTCAACTCAACACAACTTACCTACAATTCACAGTGTGCTTAAAATTCCAAATAAATAAGCAATTCAACAGAAACTTACCCCATAGGAATTAATTCAAATGTTTACAATGGTGGTCTGAATAATATGAATGGTGACTATTCACTTCTATTGCTCTGCCAATAGATAGCATAAAATTCCTTTCTGTTACTTTTTTTCCACTTTGAACTTAAGACATCACATTTCCGATCAACTTATCTAAAATCCACATTGTGTGCTTTAATATTCTTAACCACCTGAGGAATTCAGCAACCACTACCCGTGGGAATTAATCATGTTATGCAAGTAGAATTCAACTGACACAAATAAATAAACACACACAATGCACAAGAAATACAAGATATGTGTGGTTCGGCAGTGTGTCTAGGTCAATAGAGAGAGGAAGAACAACTATTACAAAACTCAGTTTTCAATCAACCTCCATCTGCTGCTCTCTCCCCAGAAAATCTACTCTAAAATTCATTACATACGCATCCAAAACTCCGAGCCAAGGTGCTGCCCCGAGAACCCAGAGAAAGCCCTCTCTAATAACTGATTAACAACAAATACAAGACACCTAGCAACAATCCAAATGTTAAATATAATGCTATGAAATATAAAACCAGTACTAAGATGAGGAAATGGAACTAAAGAATTAAGGGGCTCTAAATTCCCCACTGCAAAGCCTACTCCCCTTAAGCTTGCCCTATGATAGTCTTTGCAGATATCCACTAAATCTACTAATCTCGGTTCCTAAATGTTTGTAGTTTGTACTACCTTTTGTAAATGGTAGGAATGCCTTCTTGTCCTTCAATGAAATTTTGACTTGCCAAAAATGAAATGGAAGTAAGAGCATGACAAATCTCACCCAAAATCGGTGGGACATAGCCTCAGGCTTCGCCAATGAACGTGAAGAGGATTCGTCTGGTACTGGATCCAAGAAGTTGGGATCATCAGCACAAGTAGCTTCGGATGACAACCGGAGCGCCAAAGCCAGCTGCAATTGGTAACTCTCCTCCGTCTGCTGCGCCCAACTCTTCGAAGACGACATCGACCCCACCCCGCCGCCTCCGCCTGACGTATCCGCCGCCTTCGACCTGAACTCTCCACCGCCGCCGACCTTGAACATATCATCGGGATCGAAGACAGTCTCCGCCACCGACGAAGGCATGTAATACTCCCCGGATAGGGAGCTCTCGCCGAAGCTACTACCGCTCGACTGCCTCTGCAACCCGATCGAGGCCGGAAACCCGATCCGACCCGACTGCTGGGCCATCCGGTGATCAATCAGTTCCCAATCGAAAACCCCTCTATCGCCCTTCCCCTTGCTTTTATCTCCGGATAAGGACTCGTAGTGCGAACGTTCTCCGCCGTCCGCGGCTGCGAACTTTGCCGACGGCTGCGGCGGTTGTTGGTTATCGTCCGGAAGTTGACTCAACAGAGTGTAATTCGATCGCCTACTAGGCATTTCCATCGAGACAGTCCCAATAACATACCCGTAAATCCAATGTAGAGATTTTGCACTCTCTGTCGCTAGATTTTCTCTCACTATATTTCGCTTTCTCCCCTTCCTGCTGTCGGAGAGAGGAAGGGGGGGGGTGTTCCGTGTTTTTGATTGGTGGCGAAATCGTAATACTGGGGATTTTCTAATCTAATTAAACCCCTTTTTTTATAATATCAATTACTTTGAGGACGCAATGGTATTGGCAGAGAATTGGGTGTGGTTTTACTGTTGAAAATGCGACTTCCCACTTGGGAGGCTAAATACCGGAAATGCCCCTCTTCCTCGAGCTTTGCATACTAATTTGGGTTGTTTTTTTGGTCCAGCGATTCAAAACTAGCCACTGTTTTTAAATGGGTTGTTAGAAAAAAACGAAGCGCTGTTGTGTATAGGGGCGAAATCGGTCCGGTCAGTTTTTTCTGCCATAATGGACTGAATCGATCGGTTTGGGAAGAAAAATACTCCCTCCGTCCCATTTTGTTTGCTAGTTTTGGAGAATCCAACTTTTTAAGGACCCAAAGTACATACTATCAGATTTCCACAATTACCCTTCCTAGTTGTGGAACCATTCTTGCATAATAAATTTCCCTAGAAAAGTCTAAAAAGATTATGTAGCCTCCATTAAAATTTCCTACTGAATTTTTTGCTCCAAATGAAACTTCATTACAGATTTTGTTGACTCCAAAAACACAATTCCAGATTTTTTGGCTCTAATTAAAACTTGATTACAGATTTTTTTTTTGGCTCCAAATGAAAATTGATTACAGATTTTTTTTGGCTCCAATTGAAACTTGATTACAAAATATTTTGGCTCCAATAAAAACTCAAATGCAAATTTTTTTGGAGAGAAAAATCAATCACATCCAAAATTCAATGCAACACTTCACCTTTTTGCTTGATTTTGTACTCAAGTAAACTTGATTTACTAGTACTTCAGTGCAAAACTAAAAGGGTAAAACTGGAAGATCAGTAATATTTTGATGGCTTATTGTACAAATATAACAAACATTTTGGGACATCCCAAAATGGAAAAACTAGCAAAAAAAATGGGACGGAGGGAGTAATATCCAATTCTGACAAAAAATTTAGGTAAATCGAAATCAGTTCGGGAAACTTCGGTCCGGTCGGTTTTTTCGGGAATTTCAAGTTGGGATTTTGGAATTACTTCAAAATTGGTTTGATTTTTTGCATGTTCCACTTCAATTCGATTTAGATTGGTTCGGTTCAGTTTGATTCAATTCGATTCCTTCGATTCAGTTCGGTCCAGATATATTTAGTGAAAATTGAAACCGAACCGAAAATTAATTTTTTTTTGAAAAAAACTAAAACCGACCAAACGAGCTTATGAACCAATTGCGAACCGAATATTCCAGTCAATTTTTGTCGATATTTTTTATCCGTCGGTTTTTTTTATCTCCCCTAGTTGTGTATTGCATAGAGTTTAATTCTTGGAATGGCACACATTGATTTTAAAATTATTAGATGATCCTTCGTCCAATCACATTCTTTTGTGCTTGCTCTTTCACTTTGTTTGAAATTTATAAAAACAAAATAGAAAATATTTAAGTGAGAAATTGTGAAGAAAATTTATTATTTATTATTATTTGACTTAAAAAAAAGTAACTAAGGAAAATACGAAGAAACAGATTTTTCCTTGTTTGATTTTAAAAAAATTGAAAAGAAAAAAATTAAATTAACTAAATTTAGTTTTTCTATTATTCAAAAGAATTCATCAGTAACTTGTGTACAAAAAAATATTATAATTTTTATGCATACATAAGAATTCGTGGGAGGTTTTTTACCCAAAAAAAAAAAAAAATCAGGCTTATTTTCATCTTTTTTTGTTTTTCTTTCATTTCCCTTCTCTTCTTTAACTTCCAAATAGAGCATTGTTCTTTTCCATCGCTTCCCCAAAATAAGAGTAAGAGTTGCTCTAAATCTTCCTACTTCCTTTATGGTACTTTTTCTCTTTATTCTCTACAAAGGATCACAAATCAGAACTAGTAATGCAATATCTCTCTCGCGTTCGTGCATAAGCATGCACAAATGCATTGAGCTAGGGTCTCAAATCATTGTCCTCTAACAACACAACAATCCCTTGATTAATTGATTTGAACTCTTTGCTGGTTGTTGATGAGCCACAAAATATTATGGTTTACTAGAGTATATCTGTAGAGCGAAAGTGATCACTAGAGTCTTAGCCACCGACGTCAAAGACTCTCAATTTGTCACCGCTCGTGAGGACAGCTCTCTCAAGATTTGGCTCGTCTCTGTTCCATTGGCCGACACTTTCATATTGTAGTGATTAATCCGTTATTTTGCTTAGTTTGTGTTTTATATGTGTGGGTGGGTGTAGATGTAGATTGTATATGCTATTTGGATTCATAATTCTTTGATACACAATACATGGGAATAGTTGTTGCTCTGACTTGTGTGATGGTTCCAAAGAACTCTTGGGATGATTCTCGGCCAATCTTCAAATTCTAATGCTAAATTGCTAATCAATGAGCTTTAAAAAAAATGTATTGTTAGCGGGGACACGCGTAGGCGGCCTTTCTTATAAGTACATCTTTACGTGCATTTAAGATGTTCGAATTATATAGTGATCCAACGAATTGGGACGCGAGTGAAGGGGCACAAATAGCAATATCAAAAATCATAAGAGAAGCAATCATCCTTTGTGAAATAAAGGAGAGCAGTCATCCCTTTATGTGAGGCAATCAAGAGTTGGTGTGGCTAAGTAAAGCTACGGCTCATTGGTGGGAATGAAAAAGCGGTACCCCTATTACAACAAGGCAAGTTTAGTTGGTGGACCATTTGTTCTTGGGAGATAAATCATTTTTGTAGTAAAAAAAATTTATGCACGTAGAACGCTAGAAGCTATAAGAATCTTATAGCCCAAAATCAGGAATAGATGTTTTTGCAGTTCCTTAAGACCTTATTATTAATCTATTTATAGTCAAGCAAGTCTTTCACCTAACTATGACACAAAAAAATACCCATCAGGCTCTCTCTTTGTTTCGATGAAAGCCTCAGCGCTCACATTCTACAGGAAACTTTTTTGACTTTTTACCTTCAATTCACACAAAGTCGAAAGCAAACAGCAAAAAGCTAAAAACTAATAAAGAACAAAAAAAAAGGTGTTTGTGTTGTGGTTTTGAGTTCCTTGACTTGTGTTCTAATAGTAACCACAGGAAGAAAGCGGGGAGCATTCTCTATCAAATAGTGATGGAGGAGATTCATGGTCCCTAGTCTCGTTTTTGCCGAGCCTGGTTCTCTGTGGTATGGACGTATTTGATTGGATGGAAATAGATATATAGAAAGTGTGCAATGAGGGGTCTTTTGTTGTAGTCAGTCTTTACTTAACTCGGCCCAAGCAATGCCCCAAGACTCCGATGTCTTTCTTAGTTGGACCAATCGGCGATTTTCGACAAGTCTTTCTTCATTTTTAGAGCAAGAAGCGGAACTAGAAGAAAGAATTCTTTATCTTTATGGATAACCAATCCATTTTGAAACATAGTTGGGAGACTTTACCCAACATTTGGGTAAAAAAATAAAAAATCGGAACATGAGAATATATCTTATATCAATACGAACTATCTATTTTAATTGGGGTGCTTGTGAGAAGTTATAAATCACCTATAATTCTGTTTTAACTTTTCCATTAGTAATAAATAAGTATTTAGGCGAGTGACTTACGATTGAAAGTGAATTACTACTGTTGATACTGACCATTTAACTTCAACACCTAAAACAAACAAAAAGAAAAAGAAAAGTTTACTTTTTACTCTTGATCAACTACTTTTGATTGACATACCTCTTGGAATTCAATCAGTTTTGTGTAATTGTCGCTTTAGAAAGTGTTTTGTGTAATTGATCACTTATGAATTGATACTGTGCTTGCGACTTTTATTTGTAATAAGTTTGAGAGAATAAATTTTAACTACGCTTTGTCCATTCTTAGACCTCAACAAATTGTCTTTCTCTATTCTCTCTCACTTTCAATCTCAATTCCCATGGTGACAGACATTTCTTCTCTCATAGACAACATTTTATTTGTAAACATGATGTGCATTTCTTTTAGACTTATCAATGAAATCATATACAACCATCCAATGCTCATGGCCTTTATTGTGTTCCTTTATATGACACGCTAGGTATATCTAATTTCTACTTTTACAAAGATGAGCATAAGCTTGTCGTTGATTTATTTAATTTTATGTTTAAACTTCTTTTATGTTGTGAAATATTTGTGTTTGGTCTTGTATATTTGTGTCACTTGATAACAAATATAATGTTGAGAGAAGCTTGACCTGTAATGCCTCAATTTTCAGACATGTTAATAAAATAATTCTTTTAATTTCAAGATATTTTATCATTTCATAAATAATAAAATGTACAAATTTATTTAGTACATCCTCTTAGATATGAAATTAAATGTGATAAAAGTTGAATGCATTTCAAAATACACTTTCAAAAAGTGAAGAATACAAAGCATCTACTTTATATAACTAATGCTCAAGAGAGTCTTCAATCCACGGTGTTGTTGTCGGTCATATGTCCTGAGACTACTCCATCATTTTATGTAAATGGTGTGAAATGCCTTGGCAAAGAAATATGCACCGCGAGTCACAATGCTCAATACATTATTTTACTGTAAAATAAAGTAACGTTAAAGCACAAGTCAAGTAGTCAAACTCAAGTATTATCTATTAGATCAAATCCTAAGTGTTGTTTCCAATTGATATACACGAGTCCGTACCTTTCAAATTGGAACCCTTCTAGCCATAATAAATTGTATGTCAAATTATAACCATATAAGTCATAGAACATCAATTGAGAGTGAACATGTTATCAAACAAATGGGCATGTCAGGACCTTCATTGGTATCGACAAAATAAACAGTTCGTGCACTACGCATCATGATAATTCTATCAACTACCCAATGCTATTCAATAATCTCATATGTTAATCACAAGTCTCCAAATTTCAAATCACACACCAGCGATCATGATCATGTGTTATGTCACACCAAAGATTCAGTTTATGGTGCTCCCGTCCGATAACGAACCCGATTGTCATGCTAATCATGATCCTGACCACTAACGTTTTTGACCATCATGTTCACAAGCATTATATTTCTTGAATAATGTGTCAACACCAAGATACTTTTCAAAATTTACTTCCACAATGTCAACGACTGTGGACAAAGGCAAACTACATCTAAGGAGTATAACAAGGCTCAATATATAACTTGGCTAAATACAATACACGACTAAACCAGATCATAAAAAATGGCCCACATGGCCAGGACAAAAGTTCAAAATACAAAAACAATATAATAGAACGAAAAGATCAGGGGGTAATGTTATCCCCAATGGTTACATCCTTGGCAGTTTCAGCCCCAACAAATGTGAGCAAACTCTTGAGCAGCCAGAGATTACAAGTAGAATAGGGTTGAGCTCATCTTGGGGCAACTCCTCCTCCTCCTCTTCATCATCAATCTCAAGGACTTTAACTTCAATTGATTTCAGAACGCTGGCAACGAAGAACTTCTTGGAGTGTCACTGGCAAAGAGCATAGCCCTCCATCCGTACTTAAAAATTCTCTCTTTAATGGAGGGGAGCAGATTTCCATAAGTTACAATGGCTTCATCAAGTCCCCTTTTTAGTGAGATGTCTTCAGTTCGACACCAAGTTGCTACGCTTTAACCTCCCCTTCTGTGTAGTTAAATTGATGTTGGGCTTCAATAAACCTCTTCCCTAAATCTTCTACTTTTTTGGTAGCTTTAGTAGCAACCTTGCGTTGGATCCCAACATGCTCCTCCATATCAATAGCATTGTGTTGCCGTTCTCGAATATTTTGTTTGTAGAACTTCAAGCCATCTTCCTTCTCGGCAAAAACAATTAAAGACAATGGATGCAACTTAGATGGCCTAAGAAGGAAAGAGTTCAGTACATTACATGGACAAGAGCAATAAAATAAATAATAAAAGGTTGCAGGTACTGACAGACATATTACAAGCCATGGTTGATTGGGCTAGTGAGTCGTCAGTCAGCATGCTCACGTCATTCATATCCTTGAGAAGGAGGAAGGTAGCAACGCGTTGAGTAGTCCGGACCTATAATTGGTGAAGCTCAAACTTCATCGACAATAGAAGAGCCAACAACTTGTAATCTGCAGGGGGTTTGCTAGTATATTTCTTCCTCAACCTCTTCTTGGCAAAGGAGGAGTACCTTGGGGGTACGTCTCGGCGACGTTGATAAGTGATGGCAGTTTTGCGGCAGTAAAAGGTAATGGTAGTTCTTGAGTACCGATAAGAGGGGCTTTGTTTTTTTTTTTATTTCTTCTCCCTGTACATCGAGAGTAACTCGGGTCCCTATGTTAACCTTCCTTCCATCAGTGCAAGTTTGTAACCAGCTTTGTCCTTTGAATTTTAATAATCTAGAAGGCACATAGTCTAGCCGAGGAAGAGTGTCGGGTGGAAAAGGAAAAAGTGGATTCTGTAGTAGATGGACTAGCCCGAGAATAGTAACTCATTCATGTCTCTCTGAGAGAAGGGTTGGGCAATCCCTTTAGAAACTACGTCGGGGATGTTCTTGACCGGCCGACAAAAGTGTTTGTCGTTAGGGTGCCAGTCTCGGGTCAATGGTTTAATTTCATAAAACAGGATTTCCCTCAAAATATATAAAAACGAGTATAATGGATAGTCCGGAGTATCGATCCACAGGGAAAAAGAACGTTGGATTTAAAGAATTCGCAAATTAGTTTTTTCGACGTTTCGGACGTCAACCTCAAATTTGTTTGGTGGTTTGGTTAACAATTATACTACTAAATGAGGGGAAAAACTAGATTAAGGAGTGGGGTTAAGTCCTAAAGTTTGGTCTATTCCAATTCTTCCGTCGGTCTATCTCTTCTCCTTATAACTCAATCTATCCCCCGGTCTCGGGTTTTAGATCGGAAAATACTTCGATGAAAATCAGGATTTTAACTCATAAAATGGTTTGATGGATTCTTTCAAGTTCAAGAAAATAGGATTAAAAGATGAAGGACATCGATTCAAGTATTAGATATACCAACTCTAAGGATGACTATAACTAAGCAAGAACTTAACTCTTCATTTTTTTGTTTCAATAAGAAGAACTTAGAAAGATCCATCAATGGCATTAATACAAATGGAGAAGATATAGACCAACATGGTTTTGAACTAAACCTCACATTTAGACTTAACCCTCACTAATTTAGCTACTCATATTTACCATGAACATGATATAAGTAAAGGAAAACATGATAAAACAAACTTATCTAATGACAATAAGAAGGATTTAATCAAAACTAAACTAGAAAACTCTAAGAGAATCAGATTTTAAGGTAAGAAATACTATGCTAATGGAAATATATGAGAAAACTTACCAAAACTTGAAGTACACCAAGAGAGTGAATGGATTCACAAGAGAAAACTATCAAAGATCAATACTCATACTCAAACTTGAAGGTAAAAACATGAAGAACAAAATATCTAAGGCAAAAAGAGGCAAGAAAAGCTCCCAAAGAAACTCTGATATCTGATATGTCTAAGTGTGTATTGTTATGTGTTGTGAGAGACCCCTTTAGCCAAAGAATACAACCTAAAATAAAATATCCTACAAAACTTAGGTGAAAATACCATTCTACCCTCCACAATGGAAATTTAAGAAGCTTCTCATTCCCTGATTTGGCCCAGAATTTGAGTAAAAATCGGCCCCACAGAATCAGACGTAATTGGTTCTCTATCGATAGGAGGATTTCTCTATCGATAGAGAAGTCCTCTGGTATTAGTTGATTGAGCCTTCTATCGATAGGAGGATCTCTCTATCGATAGAGAAGTCCTCTGGTCTTCTTTGATTCAGCCTTCTATCGATAGGAGGATCTCTCTATCGATAGAGAAGTCCTCTGGTCTTCTTTGATTCAGCCTTCTATCGATAGGAAGATGCCTCTATCGATAGGGAAGTCTTCTGGTCTTCTTTGATTAAGCCTTCTATCGATAGGAGTGATCCTCTATCGATAGAGGGCTTTTTTTCCTGGTTCTTTGCTAGGGCTCTATCGATAGGGATAAACCTCTATCGATAGAGAGGATCTTCTGACTCCAATTTTCAGTTCTTCCTTGTCTCTTTGATCCGGACTCACTTTTACTCCTCCCGAGCCTTCAATTGGTCCTCCATCAATATCGCTAATGGTTCCGAGGCCTTAAGTCATGGTAGAACCTTTTGGGCATTCATTTAGCGCTCACAAACCTGAAAGGGTACAAAGACAACTACGCGTGCAACATTAACTAAATAAATACATTTGCCTACGCATAATTGCCAAAATGAGTATGTTGAGCCACGTTATTATGCAATATAGTGCGCTCATCAGTTCTCTTCAATGATGGAGACATCGACACTTTGAGCAAAATAGCCTCTGTAATTGGGGTTGTATTGCAAAAGGATCTTGGAAGCTCGGCCCTTGCCACATTATTTTAGGAGCCCTTTTTAGTTCAAAATAGTCATGAGGTGGTCTCATTTAATACCGGCATTGTTTCTCCTCATGTTTCAATTGGAGGCTGTCAAGATGGAGAAACCAAGCAACAACTAGATGAAGCCAAGATAAGAAGCTTGAAAGAAATTGAGAAAATAGGTTACTAACAGGGTTTCCCAATACGTATGGGAATGCTAATACGTTGAGATTCTAGCTCGTTGGGGGCAAATGCTTAATTCTTGACTACTGTCAGAAAGTCATCATCACTCTCTCTGCTATCTCTCTCGGCCTTTACGAACCTTGAGGTAGCTTGTATTGGAGTGTAGTTTTTACCATGTCGGAGTTGTATTGGATATCCTATAGGCCTAGATCAATGCCTAGGATTCTATTCAACTAAACCATGCACGTACAATGCTAATGATACTGATTGAAATATGCATTTGGGGTCAATTTGTAAAATGCTAAAACTCATCAGAGGAGGGGTGAAGTGGGAACCTGACTTCACTCTATGTAATGGCGATATAAAGGATGTGGAGTGTGTCACTAGTGGCTCCGTCTCGGATAATGTTGAGGCCATCAAGTGTAATAACTACGTCATCGTGGACGTTGGATCCACCGATAATCTGTGGATTCTCATTTTTAGTGGAAAATGAGAAACAAGGACAATTTAGTTAGGATATAATATAAGACAAAGAGGGACTTACAGAGCTGAGAAGGAAACCCCGTGAGTGCATGTGAGATTTTTGGCGAACTAAAGAAATTTGGAAGACACGGAGTTGTATTTTTTTTTTTTTTGGAAAATGACAGGAACAATAAAAAAAGAAAAGTGAAAATTGGATTTTTATAGAGAGGTAAAAGAGACGTCTAGGTTTGGCACACGCGAAAGTTGCGTCAATTATAGAAAAATTGCGGCCAACTGTCATTCTCAATAAATGCGATGGTATGAATTTCAAAGGGTGTGAGTAAGATATTTGCTTAAGCATAAAGTTTATAACTAGAGGGTTCAAATAAGTTTTGCCTCCTCCGTTAGCTCAATAAGGAGCAAACAAAACTGGAGGCAATTGAAGGAGGTGAAAATTATATTGAATTGAGTTTTTTTTTCGAATAAATAGATTGAATTTACTATTTAGCAAAAGAAAACTCTTGTGGACGTGCACGTTGCCGGGACAGGGAATAAATTAACTGACATGAGGAAGCTAGTTAAAAGATTAAAAAGAAGATAATCATTATTCCTTCTTTATCTCAGAAACAATTTAGTTAGCTAAGGATGAGATATCCTAAACCAATTCAACTTATAACAAGAAGTTTGTAACTGAATAAAACTCAAATTATAGAAAATAAGGGTCCAGAGGGTCCGGACAAGACTTATTTTATTAGTACCCAATTAGAGGGCACTTTTAATTTAATTTTTAATGAGGAATTAAGGATCGAATTATGACTTAGATTATTAATAAGAATTTGTATAAAAGGTAGCACACCCCCATACGTTATAAATTGTCATTACAAACATCTAGCTTAGTGATCTCATCAAAAACACGAAGAAAATCATAGGCAAGATGTCGCTACCACAGGCACATTTCATGCACGCCTTTGACAATACTAAGCCAGCATCATTGCGCCTCGCACCATAGGTGCTCATACACAAACATCTATCTTAATTATCTCATCGGCAACACGAAGAAAACCATAGGCGAGGTGTCGCTATCACATACAGATTCCATACATGCCTTTGACATTGTTCTTGATTTAAGTATTGACTTAATTACCAGAGTGCCTTCTCGCTAAGTGGCATAACGTTTTTTCTTGATTTATTTCTTGCAGAGATCATGCTCTATAGTGAGTTAAAGAACACACATATTCGGCCACAATTGAGGTATTTAGTTTTCCTATCTTGAAAAGTCACCCACCTACTTCATTAAAAAAAAGGTCAAAGTTATTTTTGAATATGCGATGATATTCTACTTGCGCGCTCATTGTGTGCCCAGCCTCAAATAACAATATAAGAAACAAGGGTTTTACATAAAAAGAAAATTGTAAAATGCGAATTACAAATATTATCTGAGGTGGTATGGCAAACTGACATGAACATTGGGCCAGCTCAAATAAATAGACGCGTGTTTAAGATCTTCATCAGTTCAACAGTGACCCGGCCCAAAACAGGCCCGCGATATTTCAAAAACGCGCGAACCAAAAACGGAGGAAAGACGAAGAGCGGCGTGGCGGCAAAAATTACCAAACTCACTAACCTTTCTCATTTCTCTGCAATTTCTTCACGAAACACCATCGCCATCATCATCTCTTCCCCACCCCACCCCCCCAACCCCCTCCATATGCTGATACGCCTGTGGATATACGTGTGTGTGTGTAGATGTACCCGGTCCGCTCGGTTGTTAGTTCACAATCCCAACCAATTTCAAAAGGTGCGTTTTCAATCTAAAACAATTCTATTAAGATTGTGGAGATACCGTATGAACACGCAAGTCGTCGATGATTATCGATTGTGTTTCTCATGACAGTGTTTGCCTAATTGTGATTCGTTCTGTTTGTATTCTGATGTAGTTGATGTTTTTGTTCTTAGTTTAAAGTTCTATCAGAAAATTTTCACTCCCTAACGTCCACCGGAGGAGTTGTCAAGGTTCGTTAGAGGAATTGGTTTCGGCGTTCAAGGATATTACGAGCAATGATATTTGTGTAGGCAAAACTTAGTCATTTTGGTAATTGATCTTTATGTTCTTTCATTTGAGCAAATGACATTCATTAATAGCCAAATGAAGTTTGGTGTGCATTTTATTTCTTCCATGCCATAGAATCAATAGTGTCAGTCAGCCTTCATTTGCATAGGTAGATTACTCTCTTTATGCGTTAGCCATTTAACTATTTCCAGTTTCTTTTCAATATATTTTTTTACGCTTCAAATGTTGGTAGTATACAGCTGAGGTTGTTAGTTTTTTGTTCGACTTGTTTCTGGTATTTTGATCGTAATTGGTCAGATCTCGCCCGGGATTGCATTTCCAGAACCAACTACGCAAGGCATGAATTCTGCACGTTATTCAAGCTTCCAAATTTGATCATTTTCTAAAAATTTGAGGCAATTAGCAAGTATGTTCACATGTGGTTCTGTTGCCTGTTTCTTTTTCACTTTTTTTGGTTGCTAAGTTAATCCACTGTCAAGAACAACCAAGACCGAAAGGGGAAAACCCCGTACAACCAAGAAACCAGATCACAATTTTGGGCCAGAAAAGAAGAGAAATACAACTAGCAGCCAATGCAACCAATGCTAACCACAACCCTACGGAATCAGAACCAACAGTCAGTAGCTTGAGCAGCTCAAGTACTCAACCAAAATCATCTTAGGTCCAGGTTTCAAATTTTTGTTCTAGATATTTGGTTTTATGACAAGAGAAGACATTAAGAACATAATTTGCCTAGTGGCAAAAACCAAAATGAAAATGCTGTCAACATATTTGGTGTTGTTTTGATGATTATTTGAAGAATTGCCCAGCTTTGAGCACGGATTTGATGACTATAAATATGTTATTTACATACACTAGATGCCCATTCATCAGTAGTACAAGTTAGCCAATTCTCCTTTGCCCTGTTACATCAAGTCACTCTTATTGAGAGTCATGCCCCTAAATGTCGGTTTGAACAGCTTTCCACATTGTTGTTTGGACATTCTGGATCTCATGCCAACCAGAGTGAGTTCATTGGTCCTGCTTTACATTAGTGTCACCTTTTGTCCCTTTTAACTTGCTAGCTGGAAAGTGTAGTCTAGCCAGGAGAGGTCGGGGTGCTCTTGTCTTCCGCTCAAAACCCCTTACGCAAACAAACCCTGCAGAAACAATATGCAAGCTTTAGATGATACCCAACAAAGAGAAATGTTTTATGCACAGTAGGTCATATTATTGTTATTATTATTTGGTGAAAGATGTTTTTTAGAACTTTGCATGGATGCAACTAATTCTGTTTGTTTTGGAAGGTTTCTGAACTACTATGTCATGGTGAATTTTTTGCTTGCAGGGAATACACCTGACATCGAAAGCATACAAAGATTTATGTGATTCACCGAATAACCTGTGAACCTTTTTTTGCTCTTTTGCCGTCAAAGTGCCTATGGTACCAGTTGATATTTGGGGTTAACAGGGTGTCTTGAGTCCTGCATAGCACTAGGAATCTCTAGCCTTTAGTTCCTTGTCCAAAATGCACGAGGTTATTCTTACGAATCTTGGCAACATCTCACGGTACTTCTCCATCCAGGATATTATTTCTTGAGTTGTGTTTCTGCCATATCCTTTTCTTTTCCTCTTCTAGTAACGATAATTATAGGTGCGTTATCATTAAGGGAATGCCATTAGTATGATAAGAAGGCTCCCAACAAAAAGGTTCTATAAACTTCCGGACGTATAAGAATTCTATATAGTCTAGGAAATGGTCGGAGAGAGGTATTATGCTCCCTTGCCTCCTGTTATAGAGAAGATTAACAAAATAAGTCTTTAAGTTTCCCAGAGGACATAAGATATCAAAATGTCCTCCGCTTCTAACCTGCTAAATGAGCCACATGAAGCAAAGGATCCCACTTGCCAGTTCTAAGGGTCCTCAATCCTCATCTAGAATGTACTAATATATGATAAATGAAGCTTATTTTTTTCTGTTGGGCAGAAGTTGTATTTCGAAGTTTTAAGTAGACATAAGCAACTTGGATTTGGGAAATTTATCTTGTTAGGTTTTCAGTCTTCCATACATAGTCATGGTAGCAAGAGAAGAGCAGTTATCATACATTTGTAGAAGTCAAAAATCATACTATTTGTCTGTTATATCCTGCATGGGGTCACGATTATGATAACAACAGGAAGCTATAACAGGAAGCTATAACATAGCCATTCTGACTTACCTCTCCAAAAGCAGTACTGAATGCTTTCTGTTGATAGACCTAATATATGAGAAAAGGTGTTAATATAATTTTTGGAATATGGACCATGATGACAAGTTGACAACCAATCTTTTACAATCATTTACCTCTAAAAATTGTCGGAATAGAGGTTCCAAAGAACACTGTGCGTCTTGGCAAATTCCATATCCAAGCCCTGGGAACGTCAATTGGGTTAATGCTAGATTCATGGTCGGCAAACACCTGCACAGGAAATTCTCCTTTACTACTGCCTAATCTGGAAAAGTGCCCCTGAATTAGCTGAGGGCATATATCATAATTTACCTCATTAACTTGAAAATATGTGCCGTTGAGTGGAAAGCTTCCTCTCATAGCTGTTCGGCATGGTATCTGTTCATCATAAGTATCAGAGAGAATTTGGAATCAGTGAACTAGTGGGTTAAACCTGATAGTAATATAAAATAATGGTTGTCTCACCAGAATGGTCCCTCGAACAATTTGCGAGTTCTCTTCCCGGATGCTATTGCATGAAAAACATGTGCTGTCATTGCATGGCTTACCAAATTCTTGGGAGCTACAACTCTTTACTGGTGGTTCAATTGAATGCGCAGTTTCCCCTGACACGACATTGGGCATTAAGTAGAACTAAACTCAGAGCAGGATTAAAATTAATGAGCTAATTGTCCAATTGTCCATGTTCAGCTCCTAGCTTAGTCTCGAAATGAGATTGCAGAAGGGTCAAGGAGGATGGTCAGAATGCGATAAGCATGAATAAGCTAATTGTCTAGTTTTCATTGTCTCCTAAATTATGGACAGATGATCACACATCAGCATGTTCTATTTATGTTTTGAGCCACCTTAACCCAGTGGTAGTATGTGTTACTATGTGCTTGTTTGTGTTGTACTTACCCGGTGTCCAAATTGCAAGAAGGTATGAGCATGGGTCATCTGGTTCTCGATTGTCCAACTGTAATTTTAGCAAGTCCATTGAGTGAGAAAATGCATCTAGACAGGTAAGAGACCGAAAATATATTTCTCGAAATGTAATGCTATTTTTGATGTAGATGCATTAATACTAACCCCTTCAAGTAGAGGATGCGAATCTGGAAGCTCGTAGCTGCAGAATGTAGAATAAGCAATTGATACAAGTTAGTTAGGATCAACACTCCATTACATTTCAGGGAAGAGAGTTCAGTTGTTAAGTGTGATTTCTCGATAATTTTTTAACTTTCCCTCGTCAATTTGACGTAAAAATTTCTCCTCATGGCTGGTAAATGGACTATAACATTGAAAATGACTTGGCTATCTGGTCATATTAGTTCTCTTGTATTGTCCATATGCTTTTGCTTAAGCTTCACAAGTTATTATCTGAGACTCTTATGAGCAGTGATGCTCTCTTTATGTGGCTATGAGAAGTCATAATCTATCCAGTAAAAGGTAACGGGACCGGTGATAGCATGAATGCTTTGCTAATCCTTAGGAGATGCAGGATGTGGTTACTCACACTTGGTGCTCTGTTCTTAGCCGGTTAATGTATTTAAGTTTAGGCGTAGGGATTGAAGCAGCTTCTGGAGTTAAAGCTACTAAAGCCTTTGAGATATCACCCTCTTGAAGTTCCATGTTCTGTTTCATGTAGTGTTGCAAATTTTGGGTGAACTCTTCAATATCAAGTTTGATCATAGGAATTTCCTCAGTATCCTCATAGAATGCATCCTCAATGTCTCTTTCTAGTACTTCTGGTTCTTCAAGCTCTGGTGTTTCAGGGACTTCAATGATAGGCTCTGGTGTTGCTGGCATTTCAACAATAGGCTCACAGTTGTTGATTTGAGACTCTGTTTGCAGTTGTTGATTAGCCTGAGGTAGAGGTAGCTGCAATGGTTTCATAACCTCCACAGGGTTTTGATTAGCTGCTTTGCTTTCAGTTGAATTCACTAAACTTTTCTCCTCAGGCCCTGGTAGGGCAAGCCTTGCACTGCATTCAACATGGTTCATTAGTGAGTCATTTAGTATTTCATATCATGCCTAATGTAGATTTTATGGATTTGGTTTTTGGGACACTATATTGGACTTTTGGTACTCTAAGCTTCTGTTATCAGAACCATAGGATTAAATATATGTATTCAATTTGATGCATCAGGCTAAAAATTCATATTCGTGTAGTGAATCGCAGGAACACACATATGATACCATTAGCTATACATGTCATACGATTTGGTTCGATACACCTAAAAAATTGATTTACTTCAAAAATATGTTTCAGTTAAATAAGGAATATTGGAAATCATCAAATGAATGTTTGAAGAAGTTTGGCAATTGGAGTATGAAAGACATTTGAGGTAATTTGTAGGATTACATAAACAGCAAAACCGAATCTATTGAATCCACATCTCTTGCAATACAAGGAAGGTTCTCCCTATTATACCATGAGATCCTAAATTGTCAATTCATCACTTAAGCTTCTTATTTACTTGGGCAGAAAATAATAAGTCTTCCGAATCATAAATTGAATAGAATCGCGAACTTCGATTCAATATGATTTCTAGAATATTGTTGAAATATATATTTGTGCCTTTCAACAGAACCATTTCGGTTCTTGGTTCTATTCACGACTTGAAAACTGTGTTCTAAGTCAAGACGGAGTATTTAGATAACCAGAAGGACTTGTTTATGTAGACAGAATGAAGTTGCAAGTTTCCTATATACTCAACAATTGCCAGAAAAATGGCCACTGGGCCACTGGCTTTAAATAAATATGATATATTGCCATTAAAATACAATCTGGAGATGCAGTTACTTTTCTTGTGTATTTTTATCTTTTATAACGGAACATCTCTGTAGACACGCGCAAACACATGTGTGCCTTAGTGAATGTATGTGTTAATGTATCATGAGCACTGAATCCGTATTTTGCACCTGCAAGAAGTATGATTATCATTAACCTAGTTGTAGTTTTTCATCTCCGATGTCATTTTGGTGGAACATTGAAAAGTGAACAAACAAAATTTTTTGAGATCCCAGATGGATTCTCCGGCCAAATATCAGGCGCATGATTGGCTTTTTTTCACTCGATATACAGATAATGGCTTAGTGGTGGTTTAGTTTGAGATATGTTACGGATGAGGGCAAACCTTGCAAATGCACTTGCAAAGTGACGGCATTCTCCTCTCATCGGACAAGCATTGCAATTTGGTTTGCTTTTTGTACAGAAAACCTGCAAAAAATTTTGTGAATGCCTGTCAGCCTTGTGTGCAATAATCATAGTTGGGGGGAAATCAGTGGATATTTCCTGAGAATACTACGTACCTTTCCAAAAGTTATCATCTGATAATGTAACTCATACCTGTGGCAATATAGCATCATTAGACGATGTAACCATAAATTCTTATATTTCAACCAAGTCATACATCTGAAAAGTATGCAGCTATAGATTATGTTATATATGTAATCACAAACGTCCTGACAATGTTCTTTGGTCAAGCTTGCAAAGTCGCGGCCAGAGATATCTCTGAATTGATTCCAGCACCGGGTACCTATGTAGGAACAACAACATTAGCTTTTCTTTTGTTATTGACTAATTTAGTTGCGGTAAATCTATTGGCAGTTCATACTTACAGTTCTAAAAGATGCAATTGAAGTGACTCGGGCAGCGGCTGAAGAGGTACCCATCCTAGTCTTACAGCTATTCTTCCAACATTTGTATCGACCTTATAGCAGATTTACAAGTATAATATTTGTGAGCGATATCAGATTTATCTATTATTTGAGATGTCATGCACTTCAAAATATAGCTTACCGGGAAAGCAAGATGGTGAAGTGTCAAAAGCCGCACACACTCCACGCTTTTCAAACCCAACCCTCTTACACTCAACAAATACTCTCTGCAATTATAATAGAAAGTTATTTTATTCTTTTGCCCATTTAGGAAACCTGAAACTATTTTTTCCATTCAGTAGTATTGTAGAACAATATGACCTTGTTATACTTTAGATAGTTCCATAATAGGTATCAATAATCTGAATTTTTTTCTGTAGGCTTACTTCGCTTTGTCAGGTGGAACATCTCTTAGCCATTCAAGATCAATGCTTCCATGGTCTTGGACTAGCCGGTTCAGGAAATCCTGCACTCTCTCAATCATTATCAGTTAAATGGCTTTCTTATATCAACTCCTACAAACATAAGTACGCTATCTCCAACTAAATGATTGGATACTTGATTTTCTGGTCAAAGTAATATTTGTACCTTAATTCTCTCTGCTAGCCTGTTGTTCATTCCTCTTTCTCTGATGGTGTAAGCAATCTCGTTAACATCTGCACACCGCACTGCTTCCCAGTCCAATGAGTCCATTGTGTTGATAGTTCTCTCTCTCGTCTTACCTTTGGTTTCCGCCTGCAATCTTAAGCTATCCCAGTCTTCTGTGTTCTGTTTCTGCTCTCCAATCCTTCCTTTCTTCACTGTGGAACTATCTGAACTTGTTCCACTCATTGTGGTACCAGGATGATATCCATGGTCTATCAAGCATGACTCAACATCCTTATGCTCAGTGTTTTTTGGTTTGATAATTGTGCTGGTGCTCTCTGTGGTATCCAAGGTCTCTCTTGAAAGGTTTGACACCTCCTGAACTTGCTGATTTTGTGTATCATGTTCTGTACAGGGGTGGTCATTTGCTTTATAAGATAATACATTTCCGGTTTTATCATTGTAAAGTCTTTCTTCTTGCCTTTTCAATAGCTCCATAAAAGAAGAGCCAACACTGTTGGGGTTTAGCCTCAATGCGGGATCTGATGCTTCTGAGTTGTCCTGAAAGAATGATCCTATTCTCTCAGCAGTTGGAGCCATTGACGAGTTCACAGAATTTTGAGAGGAACTGCTGGAATACTGACAAGAAAATACGTCTTCCATGTCGGTATTATCTCCTGTGGAACTTGCTACTGCTTGTTTGAGCAGAACGGCTTTCTCATCTGCTGTTGATTCATCGTATATCTCTAGACCATCTCCAGAAATATCTGAGGTTTTACATTCCAAATTATCAACCGACTTTTCACCACCACTGCTGCTTCCAATAGATTCATTGTTGTTGGCAATTTTTTCTGAAAAATAGTCATTGTCAAGGAATGTTACGGAACTCCTGTTGCAGGCAGGCTGATCTGACTTCTCTTCATGCCATTTCCATTTTATGATATCCTCTGGATCCATTATACACACTTCTGTTTCTTTTTCCAATACAATTGTCTCTCCATAGCATGGCCTTTCATTGCTCTTTGACTTGAGGGGAAACCGTGCAGCAAGAGACATAAAGGCGGAACTGAAAAAGAAGAAGAATTATAGAGATTTCGAGTACAAATGGTTTAAAATTCACTGTTTATTTAGAAAATCTAATTGACCTAGAAAGATGGTCTGAGACGTTTTGAGTGAGGAAAACTCCAATCACCGAGTCTAAGACCGATCCTTTCCATGGAGAGAAGCGTCTATCCCCTGCATACAATTGCGTTGCACTGTAAATTTAGCAAAAAAATAGAATGACTGAATATAAATATTTCTATCATGCTAGGGGTAGGAGAAAAGCAAGAGGATGCCCTGAAGTGTTTTCGGAGGCAAGGAGTGTTTTTTCAGTTCGGCTTGGAAACCTTTTTCTTTCAGGTAAAAGAAAATGGGTAGGTTCCTTAATAAAGGATATTTGAAATTATTACCCTGTAACCAGTTATTGATGCCTTCTCGGTTAGTAATAATTAGTTTAAGTGAACATAATTTTTACCCCTTGAGTTGCTTATTGGCTATGCTTCAGGTCTAATACAGCTCCAGATCAGACATGGCATTAGCTGTAGCTTGTCCCTATAGTTTCAGAAACCTCTTACATTTTATGTTCCTCCCACCAGTTGCAAAGGGAATATGGCTTTGGTAAGCTAGTTACTTACATTTCAATGTTGGTTTACCCAGTATCCAGAGCTGTTTCAACTTTTTGGGTGTTCACTTCTTGTCATTGATGGTATTCTAGTATATCCAATGCCAAGTTTAGATAAGGAAAGAATACTAGAAACCAGAAAAGGAAAAGAAAACGAAATGGATATATATGAAACAAAGGAAGCCATTGTTAGGAAACTTCTTATCTCGCTTTCTTCAAGGAACTATTCAGTGTTTCTTTAAATGGTAACAGTACTAGGCTACTAGCTGTGAATTAAGTTTCTTGTTCATACTTCATATGCTTCTTTTCACCTTTTCACTTCCGTTCTCCATGGTCAGGTATGGTACTTGGCATGTTTGAATTCACCAGTCAGCCAAGAGATTTTCCACTATAGCTATGGACTGTTTCTCTGTGCATGGGCCCACGTGGTTTGTTGCATGTGTAGTTTAGACCACATAAGAAGTTCAGTAACATCCTTTCCCAGATAGAGTAACTTGCCTTCCTATTGAAATTGCAGCAACTGCCAGCTAAACGAACACACACACACATGTATGTATTTATATTTAGTACGGAGCAAATTCTGTATCTATCTTGCCACAATGATGAATGTCTTTTTAGATTCCTAAATGACGACTTGAGAAACAACATATGTATCACAATGATACTTATACTGGTACCTTGGACGAGATGCATGCGAGCGATGAAGGAGTCAGCCCGCCCTCGAAACACTCTTCTTTCTTCTTCCCACCATTTTGCTTTCTCTTCATCTGTCCCGTCAATACCTTCACTATTTATATTTTCCAAAAGAAGCTTCCATACTCTATTTGTCTCTTCATCAAGGTCAACTTTAGGTCGTGGTTTTCGTTTCTTGACTGGATTAAATGAACCTTCAAAAGGCACAACAGTCCCATGTCTTTGATAAACTACTAGGGCATTTTGGTCTTCGTATCTGATATAGTAAGGAACAAGTGAATGCTGCTCTTGATTTGTGATGTGTAGACTCTTTAACTGCTCAGCAATTTCGTTAACAGATGGGATTTTCTTCTGAATTATCTCTGTAAGATCATGCATCAAACATGTCAGGGTATTTAGACAAGGCGTAACTTTAACAGTCTAGAAGACATAGGATCAGTAAAAAGACACATTCGCAAATTTATATGGTCATGCCAACTGGAGAAAAGTTGAAATAAAATAGGCCAATTTGGTTTGATCACATACAATGGAGACCAGCAGATGCGGCAATTAATAAAAGCAATGAGATTGTCATTAATGGCATTGCTAGGGCTAGAGGAAGGCCTAAATAATCATGGAAATCGGTTGTAAAAAGATAATACGGCTTTAATGAATTTCAAGGACTATATGGCCTTTGATAGAGCAGAATACAGAAAGGATTCATGTAGCCGATCTTATTTGATTGATAACATATCTTAATTTCGTCAGGTTTGGTAGTCACTTCAACAGAAAGGGAGTCACCTCTCCTATTACAACAGTTGAAGAAAACAAAACTACGACTGGCACAGATAAAACCACACTTCTCTGTACAAAAGTACCTGTACCGGCAAAAGAGTTTCTTTTAGTCTGATTTTTTATCTTCATTGTTGCATCCATGCATGTGGGAGGGTGGTTCAAAAGTTCATACCCTTGCATAACACCCCTAGTTGTACCTCCTTCAGCAAGAAAAGTTGGCCTCTGTCTACATTCAACAAACTCTATCAGTGAGCCAAAGTTGCCCCTCGGAGTAGAACCCTTTGTTCTCTTCTTTGATATCCTTCCTTTCTGGTTCAAAGCGAGTTTACATGCAAAAGTTTTTTCTTTCCCTTGAGCACCTATAACTGATGCAGTTTTAGTTGAGATGCAGCTCGACGTAAATTGAGCAGTCACAAGACTGCAGGCTGCACATGCATTGTTCATAGACCAGGGTATTCCTTGTCTCACAGTATTTTCTGCAACAGTCACAGTAGACAATGTGCTTGATGTGTTTGAACTCTGCCCTTTCTCAATTCTCTTTCTCTTGTAATTTGCAGGGAAGTACATGCCAGGAATTTCAATAGTGTTATGTATATGTGCTGGGAACATGGTCTGGTATTGAGGCAAGGCATTGTAACGACCTCCACTCACATTTATGCTGCTGCGATTCGCCTCATAAGTCATGCATGAGTTTCCTCTCTCTAATTGCTTTCCTTGTTCTCCCTCATAACTCATCCCTTGTGTGATAATTTCCCATTTGTCAAGTGTTTCATCTGAGAAAACAATCTGGCATTTTCCTTCTATAGGGGCATTTTGGTCATGAGCCTTCAAATTTTCCTGAAGTGGGTCAGCTCTGGTAGGGGTCTGCGGACTCGGTGCTCTTCTTTCTTGGATTGATGTGCACTGTTCAACCACTTTGCTCATGGAACATGTGAGTTCGTAGGCAATGCCTACTCGTGTCTGATCATTCGAATTTGATTCACCTCTGGCATGTGATTCTGATTCTGCATTGTTTGACTGCAGTGCAGATGAAGAGCATTTTTTTCTTGTCATTTGGCATTCGGAGTCAAAATTCAATTTTCTTTTGCAGAACTTGGCTGCAGGTGCTGCTGGTTCTGGATCAGTAGTTCTGCTTGTTGCCACTGCTCGTGTCTGATCATTTGAATTTGATTCACCTCTGGCATGTGATTCTGATTCTGCATTGTTTGACTGCAGTGCAGATGAAGAGCATTTTTTTCTTGTCATTTGGCATTCGGAGTCAAAATTCAATTTTCTTTTGCAGAACTTGGCTGCAGGTGCTGCTGGTTCTGGATCAGTAGTTCTGCTTGTTGCCACTGCTGTCGAATTGCCTGGGGTTTTGTCAAGTTTGTTTTTCCGGACATATTTCCTCTTTACCTTTGGGGTGTCCGCGGGACCAGCAGTCTTTCGGATCTTTTTTGGCTGCCCTTCTATAACCACTTTTGGCCTATGTTTTCTTTTTCTGGGTTTCTGTTGTGGTGTACTGTTCAGGTCAATTGCAAGGTTGCCTGCCTTGTCAGGGTTGTGATTCTCATGCAATTGTGTGGAAACAGCAGCACTGGACAGATCTTTTGGCAGCTCCTCAACTTCGCATTCTGAGGCATCAACAACATTGTTCTCTTGCTTCTCACTTTCCTGATTTGCTCTTTCGTCGTTTAAAATTAGGACATGCTGAGCTTCCTTGTTTTCTGCTCTCTTGGACTGATCTGGTGTTACTGGTGAAAACTGTGAGGAGATATTCCTGCTTGAGTATGTTGTTGTTCTAGGTAGGGAATTGAGATCATAGCCAGGTCTGAGAGGACTACGACTTCCATCTGTAGGATCCAAGCCTTACACATAACATCAGTTCAAGGATTGAATAGAAACAAAAGCAGATGTTGTATTTGGTAGCACTAGAAAAGTTAATGCACATGTTAAAGAGAATACGGTGGTTTGTTCAAATCTGCATATATGTTTTCTATAAGCCTCACTCTAGTTCGACAAAAATACATTTCCTTAATGGCCAAGATGCTGAAATGGTCTCAAATAACATATATATCTCTTGATTTTTTCCATGACTTATCCAGAAGTGGATATGCAAACCTAACCGCACGAGAGTGTTGAACTGCATCTCAGTTTGACCCTTAACTGGAGTACTTGTTATACGCATTTTTGTTTCTCCTAAGCCATACAGAAGATAATTAGTACGATCCAAAGTTTAGACTGACACTTACATAGAGGTGTAGCTGGTGCATGGCTGCCGTAACTCTGCATGTTTGATGCAGGTGAGATACCTTTGTCTGCTAGCGACATACCTGTGCACGTGGCCTCCAACTGATTGTCTTCACACGTAGGTTCAAAAATCGGAATGATAGAACTGCTTGCTGCATTAAAATTCTCTTTCTTAATGGCACGTGCAGAATTCTTCTCAACATCTACAAGGGTTCTCAAATTTGCGAAAGGGCCAGATTTTAATCTGTTTGGCTCCATGAACAACTCACTGCAATTCTTAACGCCACTGGAAATTTGTGATATCGCGTCTAAATTTGCCTCCCAATTTGCAAAATCACTGTCTATGTCAATTGATTTTAATGATTCGCAATGAGCAGCTATTCTATGAGCTAGAGTTTCTTGGCTTATCTGTTTTTCTCGTCTCTCTGTGCAGGTTACCTGTGGTCTCTGGACAATGTGCTTCACTGGTGTCACTGGAACACAAGAACTGTGGGCCTGGAATTCTTTCATCTTTGGGACTGAGCTTTCCCTGCTGACATCCATTTCTGTATCTGTAGAAAATGGCAAGATTCCAATTTCTCCTTTATCAGCTCTTCTAGGCATTGATTCTGTCAAATTGGCTCAAAAAGTCTCGATTTCCTCTGCACAAGGTAAATCACAGAATAAATTTCAGAATGTAGGAGTGATTTCTCAGTATCAATCCCATCCTCTATAATATGTGTCTAATACAGAAAAGAGTCATGCTAGTAACAGCCACAGGAAGTGGTTATTACAAATAATGTCCAAAGATTAGAACTTTAAGATACATTTCAGTGCACTTTCACCTAGTCCTATTCGCTATTCAATGTTCATGCTCTTTTGGTTCGACTTGATTATTTGCTTATTGTTTTGGAATTTTTTTCCTCTCTAGTATGCTTGTCACAATCTAGTCCAAGTAATTCGTATTCAAGAAAGGAATGTGAAAGCAAGAAAAAGAAAGAATTTTCCCATATGATCTAACATTTTTTTCAGGTTTCTGGAGGAATAAAAAATAAAAATAAATCTAAAATTGACCAAAATATGAGAAAAGCTCAAGAAAAATGTAGAAAATTAAGCAAATGAGGGAGGCAAATCAAAATGGCGACATGCTTTTTTGCACCTAATCCACCGCCCAGTAAGCTATTTTTTAAGTGTTGTTAAAGAAAAAACAATAGAAATTAGAGGAGACATGCAAAAGCTCAGAAGCAGAGGGCCAACATTGACCTAAAGCCGAGAACAGCTATACGAAACAGATCTCTCAAAACACACACATACCCTGGTACCCGGTTGCTTTCTCATGGTAGATACAGTAAGATTGTGGTTAGAAAATGGAAGAACACAAGCATTGAAGATATCATGGAAAAATTCGTTTATAAACATGTGATAATGAATTTAGGGTTAATAGATAACAGATTTCCCATAACAAACATAACAAAACCCCCTCAGAATCTGTGATCTCTCCCGAAGTTAATGCCACTTTATTCTAATTTTCTATTTCTAAGTTTTATACATACAAATAGGGGTGTATAAATTAAAATAGATGTAGATTAGATGGGACCTTGTGGAGAAAGGTTACCGGAAAAGTGGGTCATTGCCGGAGATCTGGTTAAGAGAACTGAGCGGCAGAGAAATGGAGGACTGTTGAGGTGTTTTCGTAGAGGAGAGAGAAAGTAGGAAATGAAACCCAACAGAAAGACCGAGGCTGATGACTTCTTCACCTGGTATACCACAAATAAAACAATTAATATAACAAGACTCATAATTTATTCCTGTCTCTATATCCGGTGTTAAAAGACACGTATGTACACATATACATATATTATTGTCACGTTTCATAACTGTTATAGGTTATAGGTTATAGATTCTGGGTTGACTAGAATTGTTAATCTCGTAGGACCCGTATGAATTGACATTCATATGATGCCACTATTATTAAATTTTCAACACATAAAAAAATGAGAAATTTTCACTCACGATAGAATCGTATCAAGAATCTCTTTTGAGCTCTTATCTTTTTTTTGTTTTATGATTGAAATAACCAGGCATATTTAATGTGGTATCAGGTAAAATTTAAATAAAAATTATATATTGTTTTTTTTAAAATAATTTAGTCATTTCGACGAAAGAATTCTCTCACACGTCGACATGTGTGCCGATCACGTGAGGGCATAGCCGACCTGAAGAAGATGATTCTTATTATATCTGAGCCGACAAGGCTGGATCAAAGACTGATTGAACTGAGAAGGGCGGTTTTATATGTTGCCGACCTGAAAATGGCAGTCTAAGATATCACTAGTCTAAGAAGGGCGATAGACAGTCTCAAATCTAAGATAAGACAGAACTTCAAGTAAGTCGGGATAAGGTTTTAATCAGATATAGATGAGAAGTCCAAGGCTAATTCAACTTATATGAGAAATAATAGGTTGAATGAAACTCTAATGGTAGAAGATAATTTTTTTGATAAGAATCAAGTTAGAATTATCTTATTAGTGGCTAATCAGAAAGCAATCCAACTCCAACTTCGATTGGGAATCAGTGTCATAAGAGAATTATAAAGATTAAGCCACAAAGTCTATAAATAAAGGTCCAAATTCATAAAGAAAGGTCCGCACTAACTCAAGCGCTAATAGAGAATATTGTTTGATTTATATTCATTCTTATGAGCGTTGTTTGACTTAATCATCGGAGTACTTTCCTGTCACAACAATGGTAGATTCTTTGATCGGTTATCGTCTTGTAGGTTACATATCATGATATTGAGAACATTATTCTGCTAGATAATGAGGTTCTAGTTTTCTTCCCTAATTGAGAAAATCAACCCACTCGTAGTATCTTATGACACGTGCTATTTACAAGTGAAAAATTCATAAAGATGAAATTGTAAGAGATGTTGATGCTAAATTAAAAAAATAGAGAAAAACATTAATGATTTAGGATGAGTAAAAATAAAATGGAGTACATAAAATGTATGTTTAATAATAGTCAAAATACTAATCTTGATAAGGTGACCCTTCAAAACAAAAAGTTGTCAAGAAGTGCGTTTGATAGCATCTTGGCTTATATGATAGTAAGCAAATGAGGTAAAGCGTAAATAAATATTATTCAGTTTTTCTTAAATTTTTAATTGAGTTTGGCAGAGAAGTGCTATTCAAAATGTGCGAATGTGTCGATCATGTGAAGGTAGAGTCAACTTGAGAAGGGCGGTTTGGTGATCGGCTGACCTAAGAAAGGCGGTCTGATATATGGCTGACTTGGTAGGGGCAATGCTCATTACTACTGACCTAAAGAACGCAGTAAAATGAAACCCCAAATAGTTCGACATAAGTTCTATTAAGATAAAGATGAGGAATACAATACCACTTAGAACGAGGAGTTTGAGGTGAAATGAAACTCTAATGATAGAAGATAATTTCCTAAAAAGTCTAGGATGATTTTATCTCATTAGTGGTCAATCACAAGACAGTCCTACTTTGATTCTAATGAGGAATTAGAGTTCAAAGCAAATTAGAAGATTAAGTCACAAAATCTATAAATAAAGATTTAAATCCATGGTGAAAGGTACACATTGACTCAAAGGCTAATAGAGAATATTAGCATCAGCTTACAGATATTTTAGTAATCATTTTCTGACTTAATTATCGGAGTGCATTCTCACTACAACGACGGATGATTCTTAGATGATTTATTGTCTTGCATGATACTATTCTAGAGAGACAGAATGTATTTCTTGCTGAATAGTGAGGTAATAATTCTCGTTAGATTGAGAAAATCACCCTACTTACTTTTTGCGTCGTCTATGGGAAAAACAGATCTGTCAGGAACGGTAGCAATCTGATCAGTAAAGCTCGACAAGTACAATATTCGTTCTCTCTCTAAAATAGCAGTCAAGGGGCAAATACTAGCAAATTGTGTAACTGAGTTCTCACATTGTAACGTCTCGAATTTCGGGCACGTTAATTTAAAAGAGTTAAGTAACTAAAATACTATAATTTCATTGAAATATGAGTTTGATACAGGAAATAGTTGAAATACGTTCAAAAATACTGTTTTACATCAAAAGAGACTTTTAAACAAAGTCAGAGCAGTTTAAGAACTAATCTAAGTAAACCACAGCTCTATCGTGTCTTCTGTGGGGTAAGCGTCATCGTACGGTGTATCTTCTGGTCCAGCTCTATCGTCGTTAATACATGGTATGAAACACTAGGGATAAAAGGAAGTTACGCCATGAGTTTTGATACTCAATAAGTTACCCTACCCTTAAGTTTCCTTTTGAATGTTTTAGCATAATAACATAATGTGGAATGTAAAAGAGTATGAATTCAATGTCTAATCATACGATAAGAAAAGTGCAAAAACAGTAAGTATATATTTTTAATTGAAATAACATAAATTAGAATCATCAGAATAATTATCACAGTGAGTATGAGTTCTAAACGTTCCATGAGTCCTTGACTTGAATCTAATATTCTAATGTATGACCTCAACATGTAATTTTATCAATTATTCCAAGAATGACCTCGTCATTATATTCGAATAAGATTTTCTAAATCAATGACTTTGTCATGTATATTTCGAATTAACATTTCTAAATCCACAGTTTCAACCATATGGTGCTTCCGAACGATAACGATCCCGACCACCCGACTAACCGTGCTTTTCAATCACATTGCTCTCCAACCACATTGTTTTTCGATCATCATGTTCCCAATTAATATGCTATTCCTAGCATTATATCCTGTCATTACCATGTCAGAACAATATGAGTTTAAATTTTATACTAAAAAATCGTTAGCCTGAAAATGACACGATAGGACTAGATATAGCTTCGGCTCAAGCGTAAATTGGCGAAATGCATGACATGGCTAAATTACAGCGCTTGGATAATACAAAACTTGGGTCTATCCAACCTCTGGTTAAAGTCAAAACTCGCTTCAAGTCGCATCACAACTACCACATAATATTCTCACAGAGAATATATCTACAACCACTAATCGTATATCATTATTATTATGTTTGACGTTTGAATATTCTACGGGATATCCTGAGTATCAAAAATGAATCATCATCCAAGTAATCAGAGTAGAATTCACAATATCTCATGCCTAGCAAATATTTAAACGATTTAACGGTAATTACACAACAATAAGATTGATGTGTACTAAATAGATTTTTAATGAACTAAACAAAAAAGTTTATTTAATAATACACATTACAACAGATATATTTATAAAACGAGTTATAATTTTTATGAGTTTTTAAAAAGAATGAAAATGTAAGTAATTGAAAAAAATGATAATTGATCAAATAATTTACTCTTTAATGAACTAAGAAAAGTTTAATAATCCTACTAATAATAATATAAATTTACGATTTATTTTTAACAGGGGTTCCATATGCAATTAAATAAAACTATAGGGTAAAATCGTATATATTAAAACCAAATTTAATTTCAGTCAAAACCCCATCTAGAAGTCCATATGGTCATGGATCCGGCCGGGGATCCGATCTTCCGGACTGAAAATTGGATTGAAATCCAGGTAGAAATCTAGCTCTGGAAAAATTCGGTAGCTCTACAACTGCCTCGTTCTTCTCTGGTGATGCATCGTTAAGACTAATATTATACAAAAACATTTGAAATGGATTCAAGAGTAGGCGCTTACAGTTGGTTTGAAGATTCGTGGAGTTTTGAACGGGTTTCGAGCATTGGCTCTGTTCGACGGAATTCTTTCTCCTTTTTTTTTCTTCCTTCTTTCCTTCCCTTCTCCTCTTTTCTTCTTGAGAGTTGGTGGGAGTTCTTGTGTGATTTTGTAGGAGGGGAGAGCTTCTTTTATAGCCAAAGGAGGGGGAGTGATGGAGAAGATTTGCTTGGAGGAATCCAACGGGTGAGGGAGGTGTAGCCATTGATGAAGATTGTAGAGAATGGTGACTGTAGCAGGGTAGGTTGGAGAGAGAGGTTATAAGTATATAACATCATAATAAAATAAAAACACATAACATATGAATTATAATATACATAGTAATTATACCGATATACATATACATGCATATGTAATTAAAATTATACATGCGGAGTATTAATAAAATGCTTGAACTATTCATTAAAATCTTGGGTCATTATACACATGACCAGCTAAAGTGATTTAGGCAATCGTAGAGACATCTATTTCTGTGCAAACAATGTAAGAAGATCCTGAAGCTGACAAGACTATTTGCTAGAAATTATTTATAGATGACTTTGCGTGCCCCAAAGGTTCTGGAGTAGGCATAATTTTCGTAGAACCAGATGGGTGCTATTTTGAGAAGTCAATTCGTCTAAACTTCAATGTTCCAAAAAATGTTGCGGAATACGAAGCATTGATCCATAGGCTCATGGTGTGCAAATAAACGGGGCAACAGAGATAGAGGTACACTACGACTCCCAACTGGTAATCAATCAATTGTTAGGCGAGTACGCAACCCGAGATGACAGGATGACCTTTTATGCCAAGAAGGCAAAAGAGGAGTGGAAGAAATTCACTAAGGCCAAGATGGTTCAATTCAGCTCAAGGCAAAATGAACATGCAAACGCCTTGGCATGTTTGGCCTCGACAATCCCAAGAAACAGACACCAAATGATATGCCTAAGATAAAATAATATGGATGAATATAAATGCTCACAAATAAGAAGAAGAAGAAGAAGAAGAAGAAGAAAAAGAAGAAGAAGAAGAAGAAGAAGGAAATTCTTTTTATTATTCAATTAAAATTTTAGGATCCTTACATTGTCGTAATGCACAAAAAATGTAAGTGTCCATACACAAATGTAAATACAAATACATAAACCGATATCGTATCCGAGAGCTATCCTTTATCCTATATGATTTTATTTGGGTTTCTCACTAGGTAAAATGTTATAATTAATGAAGTTTTATTGTGTGAAATCTACCCATTTTTTAAATCCATATACAGCTTTCAAGCATATACTTAAAATTTACTTCATCAACAATTTAAATTTCATGCACATATTTCATTATTGGATATGAAGTAAGTCCTTGCATTTACTCAATCTCTCATGTTCTTATTTTAGATTTCACATATAAGTTTTTTGCTAGAGATGCAGTAAATGATGAAAAGTTTGTTAAAGAACACTGTAAAAATTTAAAAAACAAGGTGAAGAGATGCTAAATTTATTGATTTTGGTAAAGATGAGATGGATCGAATGAGTACAACGTGGAAGAGAGAGAGAAATAATTGTCTAGTGCAAAAAAAATTATGAAGGCTATAACATATAAATAAAAAATTTAGGGTTCACTAAAAGTATTTTTTCTTTTCTTTTTTTCCTTTACCTTTTGTTTTTGGACTAGTAGAGCAATTAATTTAAAAATATTTAACTAAAAAACTATTAATACAATTTAGGATTCAACGAAATATAAATACCTCTTTCTAAAAATAATATGCTTCCTACTATGGAGCATGTAGTAAAAAAAATACACTTTGTATGAAACTTTCGTATTTCAATCAATGTACTACTCCCATGTAATAGTCGTTAGCATACTTAGAGTTTTTAAATTTTGACTATGGGTCATATTATGTTAGTAAATAACTTTGGAATTTTGGAATATTATATATTGTGTGATTCAAATTTTAAATTTTTTCTTACCATTGTTTTCTTTTTGAAGGTAAAGAGCTTTTCGCAAAAAGTCATCCTGCAACACTATATAGTTTTGATAAGGCGTGAGAGTCTAGGGACACGAATACTTGTGTAATCCAAAGGGATTGTTCGAGTGGTAGAGCAGTTGAGTTGTAAACCCAGACATCATGCGGTCGAAACTCGAGAACTTAATACTTTTGGCCACTGGGAGATTTGTCTGGTCGTTTTCACCTAGAGCCCTGAGGACTAATCGGTAATTTACGTAGAGACTCCTCCAAATTTTATCCTAACTTGGTCCAAAACCGACCAGATTTCTCAGTTATAAAAAAACACACAATTACTTGTGTGTAGTTTGTGTAGCCTTGCACTGTTACAAATTTGCATAAATATTTGTGAAAAATGCTAATCACCGCCCACTAGGCTGTGGATAATAAATAAAAAGTACATCGATATACATAAAATATGTATTGATATACGAGTTCGTTGATGCATAACCACCACCTAGTGGATGGTAGTTAGAAAGATCCAATATTTATATAAAAGTATTTGTGTCATTGTCATTCGAAACTCTAGACTCTGTTTGTTATGTTTCTTAGCACCCAGAATTGGACTCATAGTCAGGTGGGGCCAAAAAATAGGTGTTTGTTTTGCATAATTGGGTCGGAATTATTATGCCCAAGGGACTATGCGTGAGGCCACTAGGTAGGTTTCGTAGTGGCCTGTTGGAGGTATTACTAACAATCCAGTCCAACCATATCCATTATCTCGAGTGGCCTTTTGGAGGTGTATAAAAAACATATTCTAAGCTCATCATCTCTCTTGCAAATAAACACTTGTCATGGACTATTAGTCCAATCTCGAGTCCTAAACAAACATGATCATGGATTTTAGACATGGTATTAATAATCACCTGGTTTTACGAATCATATTCTAATCCTATCACTTTACGATTACATGATTTTTAAGCCATTTATCAAACGGGGCCTAGGTTGACTTGAAACTTTCAAAAGTGGTTGTACTTGTCGTCACCTCATATATTCTTGTAAAAATGATCTTTTAAATGATTGATGTTGTCGTTATTGTTGCTGTTGTTGCCACCACATGCGTCATGTCTGCTTTTATACTTTCTTGCACAAGTTATGGGTTCATTTGGCTTGTGGTGCTTATTGAATTCTTATTTTTTATATTTATTTAATTTTTTTATAATTTTTTATTTTGCGCCAATTTCTTATTAATTATTGATTAGCCTCGACAGGAGATTTCAGAAAAGTACAAAATCATGCCTAAAAATTAATTTCTTTGCAGAAAAGACCAAAAATAAGTCAAAATAGGAATGACTTATTTTTTATCTTTAGTAATTGTTTTTAGTTTTTGGACATAATTTTATTTTTTAGATTTTTTTCGTCGAGACGATAATAAACCCCACAAAAATTAATAAAAAATAACATATTTTTCTGAATAAAAACAAAAAATGTAGATAATTTAAGCCATTTGAAAAATTGTTCAATGCACATTGATATTGATGTAAAACTTCAGATAAATAAATAAATATAAATATATACATACATACATACATATATATATATATATATATATATATATATATATATATATATATATATATGGGAAAGGTTCAAGAGACCAACACTCTTTTGAACCAACATTTAAACTCTTCATTCCTAATTGAATTTTAATGATCCGAACCATTCAATGTGTTTAAAACATATTTTTAAGAGTACCTGCGAGAAATCAGCTCAAAATATTACCAGAAATGACTTGATCCAAACAGTGGCTTATAAAACAGTTCTTGTCAGCATTTTAAACCACTGCTTGGATCAAGCCTTTTTCGATAATATTTTGAACTGATTTCTCGCGGGTATTCTTAAAAACATGCTTGAAACATATTGAACGGTTCGAATCATTAAAATTTAATCAAGAATGAAGAATTTAGATGTTGATTTAATATTGGTCTAACAAAGTGTTGGTCTATAGAACCGGCCCCTATATATATATATATATTGATGTTCTAGTGGGGAGAATTTTTAAAGCACTGTTTCAAAAGTATTGAATCACGTGTAGCTAGGCTAGGTTTGTGGTGCCCTATAAGTTGACCTATTTTAAATTTGAAAAATATTAATCACCGTCTATTAGGCGGTGGATAATGTACAAAAAACATAATTAGACTAAGTATAAAAATATAGTTATATAACACACATATAATATATATATATATATATATATATATATATATATATATATTGATGTTCTAGTGGGGAGAATTTTTAAAGCACTGTTTCAAAAGTATTGAATCACGTGTCGCTAGGCTAGGTTTGTGGTGCCCTATAAGTTGACCTATTTTAAATTTGAAAAATATTAATCACCGTCTATTAGGCAGTGGATAATGTATAAAAAATATATTACTATCCTAAAATTGTGTATTGATATCTGTGAATATGCATTGATATTCGTAAAATGTGTATCAATATTCTTGTTTGTTTGACATTTTGTATATATTATCCACCGCCCATTACACGATGGTTAACAAGACCCTTTAAATTTTATCGTATTTTTCATATTTTTGTAGATTCTTGGCTTTAAGAATTGGAGACGCGCAAAAAATTTGGATTTAGTATGGAGAAATTCACTAAAAGCATAGAAATAATTTTCTTGACTTTCATGATTTAATACCTTTACTATGGGTTTCTGGATTTTTTAAGTTTTTTTTGTGACTTATTAGCGTACGAATAACTTTATTGACTTTCATCATTTAACACCTTTAGCATAGGTTTCTGGATTTTTTATTTTATTTTTTGTGACTTATTTGTATAGCATTTATATGGTTCCTTTTACCTCTATCATTGACTTATTAGAGATTTTTCGGGGCACAAAGCGAGAAGTTAATTCTGCATCTAATTATGCATTACCACGTAATTGAACAAACTCTTATGTCGACAGAATGAAAAGGGGAGGTTAGAAAATTTTGTTTGGAGTTTGACATTGAGGATAAAATTCGATTTAAAAAAATGGAGGATTAGACTTATCTAATTAAGTATCAATAACCTTGAAGAGCGAGAATTGTTATTGAGAAGCTAGTGGTTAGAAGAAATTCCAAGACACTAAGAAAAAACTTCTATATAACCAGAACCCTAGATAAAGGTATACTCTAATATTTACTACACACATTAGTGATGAGCCTGATTTGGCTCGGCTCACATTCGGTCACTCAACGCTCGATTACTTTTACCGGTCGTCAATTACTCAATCACTCAGCAAAAATCGGCTCACTTAAATAACCACTTAGCTGCTAGGGGCGCAACACGATGTTACCTGCAAACACCCAACTGCTCAGCGCATCTGAGTGCTTGGAATCCCGGAGATGAAACACTCATTTAATACTCCGCTCCTCCCAGTATGGAAAGAGGAGAAGCGTGATTTGTGGCCACAAGCCCTCCAAGAATCTGACCCTTCTCTACCATATTTTAGGCGTCAGAAGGCAAAGGATCAAGTACGCTTTCGCTCCTATCACTCATATTTTCTTGCATACACCACCTCTTAATCGATTGTTGACTGATCGTCAGGCGATCCTTGGTCGAAAAACTACCTCGGTCCTAGAATTGCATGTAGGAACCAATGCAAGAGTGCCAAGGCAACTGTCAAGCTTTTGGCATCATCAATTTGACATTGTCTGTGGAAACAATTTTTAGTTTTTTCCTATTAAACAAGTTCAACTGAGTTAACTAAATATTTTTGCCATCATTAGCTTAACCATTGTCTGTGGAAATTTTAGTTTTTTCCTATTAAACAAATTCAACTGAGTTAACCGAAAACACGATGGCGAGTAACAAATCAACCTAAGGAGGCTGCTGGGAGAAGGAAACTTCCCAAAACCCTAGCCCCTGGAGGTGCAGGTGCAGAGCCTAGCGCAACTTGTGACCATATTGGTGGAGCAAAAAAAAAACTTTTGTCTAGTAGCTACAGGCATGATCCCAACCACAATCACCGAATGTTAATTGGCTAGTGGCAGAACCCAACGAGGAACTTGTGGTCCAAGAGGAAGATGGTGGCGGGAGGAAGTTAACATTCATGCGACATAACAAAAAAGGAAAAACCGTTAGAGGTCAAGAAGGCTTGTATCACAGAGGATTCAGCGGCCCAGTGAGTGGAGATCAAGGAGCTCTATGAGAAGTTGGAGCTCATGAAATAAATGGAGGAAAGAAGGGAGTGATGAGCGATGGCCAGACGCACAAGTTTAGCTTGCTATTTATAGAGGCGGTGATGGCAACACCCCAAATAAATCTTTTCACAATTCGGGAGATCCTCTGGACCATTTGGAGACGTACAAGACATACATGACGATGCACGCTACCCCAACGAGATCATGTGCCGAGCTTTTCCCAGCACTCTCAAGGGCTCAACTAGGGTCTGTTAGGGAAATTCAAGTCTAGAACCATTAACGGATTTAACCAGCGCAACAAGCTGTTAATCAACCATTTCTATAGTGGTCCTCGTCGTCCTCGTCGATCGACCGCTTATCTCAAGTGCTTCAACGACGAAGCCTTGATGGTTGATAAAGTTGATGAAAAGATCGCCTTCACAGTCTTTACGGGGGGTTTCACCATCCTATAGTATGGTCAAGTTGATAGTCAGAGATCAAAAACACGTGAATGTAGAGGACATGATGATGACTTGGAGGATCAAATGAAAGAATGAGCAGGAAGAGGCTTGAGTCAGAATTGATTAGGCAACAAAAGGAAATGAGTGAGCCCCATGAGTGCTTGAGACAAGCGAAGAATAATCAGAGACCTATTTGATTGATTTACTCTACTCACCGTCCAAAGATAGCCAATGATCCAAAAATACAATGGCCAAAGAGAATGATATCCGATCCAAAGAAGAAGAATGAGAGCAAGTCTGATGGTTCCACAAGGATCACTGCCATGACATAATAGAGTGTTTCAATTTAAAGAGGTAGATCAAAGAAATGATCAAGAGAGTTCATGGCAAGTCAGCAAAAATCAATATGAACAAAAGAGGCCCAAGGAGCATAGGAAAGATTGACCAAGGGAACCAACAGTCACAAGGAGACTTAGGACTGAAGGTGCTTCAAAGATTCTGACAGTAGGCCATGATGGGGCACTTTCTTTAAGCATAATACTGTATCGTTTCTATTCTATTTAATTGGACATCTTTGTACTTAAGGTCAAATCTATAGATATTTTCCTTTCGATCAAGCGTCTAACTACATGAATTAACTCCATTCATGAAACGAGAAAACAATTAATATTACATGAAAGATAGACAAGTGTGATTGCAAAAAAAGATCTCAAGCGCGGCTTGAGTGACGTATTATAAGACTTTAATGTCCCAAAACATAATAAATATCTTCTCATCACAGGTCACCAATGTTGGATTATATCAAAATTTGGTGAAATGAAAGAGTTTGTTACCCATGTGGCAACCCAAGAGGGGGGTGAATTGGATTTATAAAAATTATTTGCCAATAAAAATTATTTAGAATTAATTCAAGATTAAATCAAAATAGATATAATGACAAGTATACAAAATAATCAACAAGTAAATAAAGAGATATGGAAGAGAGTATGCAGACAATGTATAGTGGTTCAGTCTAACCGTATCCACTGCCCAGCCTAGTCCACTTTCTAAGAGTCACGCGATCTACTAGAAATTTGAACGATTTTGGGTGTCGTACAAACCCTTACAAATTTTTCTTCCCATTATCCAACGAGCTAACCGATCCGCCGAGTTTTTATCCCCAAAATTCGATTCTCCAAGGTTTGCAATCCACAAATTTCTCAAATGATCTACTGCTATAGATTGGTGAAGAAGACTACAACAAATGGTCTTCAACGATATAATGAAGAAGAAGATAAATATAACAGTGAAGTACAATGACCAATTACTCTTCTTCTCTCTCTAATACCTCACTAAAAAATGAATACAAATTTAATCAAGGTAAGAGGAACTTGGAATTTGCAAAAGATGACACTTATTAGTTTGAATATTATTTGGGTCAAAGCGCTCTCTCTCTGATTGGCAGCCAAGGGTTTTGTATAACCTTAGAAATCAAAATCAAATCTCTAAGGAGCATCAATCAAATCAAATCTTCTCAATCAACTTATAACCTTCCAAAGGCATAATTTCGAATGTCTAGAGTCCAAAAGGAAATGTTGAATCAAATTTAAACCCAGCAAAAAATAAGTCAGAAGATTTTCGAACAAAACAGTGACTGGTCAACCGCACGATGGTGTCGGTCAACCTCTTGTCCGGTCGACCACATGACTTGTCCGGTCAACCTCTCGCGCAGTCAATCGCCAGACAGTGCTGGTCAACAGCAACTTGCATGTTTTGTATCCTGTGATGTGTATTCAATCCATATTGAAATGAAACTTTGTAAGAACGCTATTCAACATGTAATACATCAAAATATGTGATCAAAACTATTTTCAAAACGCATTACATGATAAATGCATACTTGGTGAATTTTGTCAACCGGTGACATATATAACAAGTTTCAAACTTAATCCACTTTTATCAAATTACCATCTTCAATATAGGCAATATCAACAACACAAATCAAGAGGATATTTCTCGCGATGGCATATTATGATCGAGGCTATTTTTCATGAAACATTGCATAGGAACATAGCAACATGTTATCATGATAAATCATGCTTTAAATTGCATAACCATTAACGAGAGTTCGGATGATAATATTATAAATGACAGATGTTATTCTCAAGAATTCAATTCTAATTTATATTTTATAAAATACATCATCAAAACATAATCAAGTGAATGTTTCACATAATAGCATTATTTCCAACATAATTAATAAGATGTTAAATCCTAACGGTTCAGATCGAGCATCACAAGAATTGGCTCCGCAATTGCCTTTTAATTTCATACATTCAACCTACTTGTTTATAAACTAAGTCTTGTGTTGTTATTGATTGTGTAGTAGTTAGACGATCGAGGCTGTTAATGTTTTTGCGCTTGTCAATTGTAACATTCTCGTAAATTTTGAGTTTGGTCGGGTATAGAAAGCCTCTTTATTGAACCACAATTTTATTATGAGAATGATATTACTTAATTTCTAGCCGATGATTTTGGTCCAAAATTTCCTCCTTGCTACTATGGAGATGATTCCATTATTATGCCATAGTCATAGCCCCAAATGTATTTAGATCGTTTCACTCTTTGTAGCTTGTCAAGTAATTAACGAGGCATTACCTTTTTAATAGGGTACTTTCTTTCTTGGAGACATAATACTACGTCATTTTGCTATATTCTCCTATCTCTCTCTCTCTCTCTCTCTCTCTCTCTCTCTCAGTCTCTCGGATTTGGGCGATCTTGGGATGGTTCACACTCTCCATTGTGGGCGTCCTTATGGAAAGGACAAAGTTCACAGTCTCGGGACCTAGTGTTGGTGGGAAGAAGGATGAAGTCCCAAAGGAAAAAGGAAGGTGGAGGGTAGTTCTGAGATGAACAAGAGAAAGAAAGGAGACGAAAATAAGGTGCACTAGCAAGAAAAGTGGGAGAAGACCATTGAAACCGGGGGTATGCCATGCAAAAGATGGTTGATTGAACCAACATTGGCCCAAACCTGGTCATTAGCTGGATAAATCAGAGAGTTTTGCATTTCTTCTTCAACTCTATTAGTGGTTATGTGCACTCTTTAATTGTTGTTTTCTATGCCAAAATGATGGTGGATGTTGGCAATGAGAGAATTGAATACTTGGTATGGAACAAGAAAGCTGTAGTGACCCCGACTGGGAATGCCTCGTACCTTCTTCACGAGAGCCCCCCCAAAAGTGCATGGACTTTCCATAGAGATGGTGATGTTCTTGATCTACCCATGCATGTGAACGAATTGTACACTAGTCGCGCTGATTTTAATGGCACTTTCGTTAATGAAGGATAACTACTCGCTTTTGGATAAAATCATTCACTACAACCTCTATCCCCATGGGACTGAGAAGAAGCTGGGAGCCTGAGAAGTTGAATTTTTATATGCATTTATGCATGAGGAGGTTATCAATTTTGCCTTTTATATTTTTGCCGAATTAGTTAAAGTCCATACGACAGCAAGTTTGAAAGCTAATATACCTTTCTTCCAAATGATAACCAATATTACAAAGATGGTAAGATGAAAGGGACTCTCAGTGATCATGTCACAAACGGTGAAACGAGATCTATCATGGCCACCTTAGAAAGTAGAAGCAAAGTCATGTTCAAACTTCTCCCACAAGAAGCTCATTTTAAGTCCAAATAAAAAAAAATTTAGAAAAGAATGGTCGAATGTCATTTTATGTCATTAAACCAAACATCATTAAGGAGCAAAAGTGGATACGTAGGAGAGTGGATTATTGTGTGACGAACTTGGAAGAGCAACTCAGGAACCATATGTCTCGGATAAAGAGGAAGAGAATGTTCTCCATGTCCAAGGGGATGATGAAGAGGAAGAGGTGTTTGAAGAAAGTGATAAAATTGAGGAGGAGGATGACTAGAACATAGTGGTTTAGTAGTAGTTAGCAATGTAGTAGTAATAGTCTAGTATATGCTTTGAATAGTATAGATTTGTAGTAGCAGCCACTGGGTAGTTGTTCCAAAGCTAATATATGGTCGTTGCTCATTTTAATTTTCTTTCCATTATACCCAAAGATATTATAATCTAATGAAGTCCTTAGTTTAGTTGATCCTTTAGTACGTCTTGATTCCACATGTTTGATATCTAATGTGCTTAAGTTATGACTTATTCACTTATTTTCCATGCTTGTACCTAATAGCTTTCTATTCTATTCCTAGCGCTTTTATCAATGAAATACTAACATTTGTGTCATGTTATTGCAGTACCTTTAAGCGCTTGTCATGGGATGTGTTTTTGCCTTACTTTGAAGTGATTTCATTTGTGAGTGACGTCCTTATAAGTCTTGGAATTGAAACTCGTTGTGGTTTAACTTGCTTGCTTACTGTCAATAGCTAAGTTTGTTCATCTTAGTTCATGGCATATTTGTGGATGAGGTTGTGCATAACATCTTTTTAAAGTTTTCTTTAGACTCTTGTTACCTTTTTAAGTTTTGCGAATATGATCTGTACCTTGTAAGTTTGGAAAGGTTGTTCATTTTCTAGTTTGCTAGGGACTAGCAAAAAGTCCAAGTTGGGGATGCACATGGTATGCTTAACAAATTCATTTATCATGCTTGCATAGATACACTCCTTAAGTTTATATGATATTGCACACAAGGTATCTTTTTGTTCTTTACAGGTAATTTGATTTCAACAAAAGAATTGTGTTGCTTTTTAACTTTTTGTAAGGGACACGTAGGATACTCTTAGGATATTTTATAGGCTATACAAATTGAAAATCATCGGATCTTTTAGGAAAAATCTTGAACTTTAATTTCTCTCGCTACATCCCTCTTAGCTTAGGAGGTAAGATTCTTATTTCTCTCTCTTATTCTTCTTTATTTTACCTTGTAATTTTCTCAAACACTGTAAGTACTTGTTGTTTTAATCTAAGTCTTACTTCACAGTCTAGTTTATCTACATCTTTTGTGTTATTATCTAAGTATTATTTCCAGTTCTTCATCCATGGTAGGCTAAAAATCCATATCTCGGTCCTAGCGTGATTTTCATCCTATGGCTTGGGTGATTTGCACACTTCTCACTCTTAATCTTCAAAGCTACTAGAGTTATTAAATCGCTACTTATATGTCAACAATAACCTTGGTACACATAATACTTAGAACGTCTCTATATTCGTTAAAAATCTCAGGAGGAGTCGGTGCAAATTATTCTAGAATATGTGGTGATTTATTTTATAAATGGGCTGAGTTAGTAAATTTTGAGTAGATGAATTTAAATGAGTTCATGAGTGAACCACGATTGCACATAAGCGAGTCTCTCACAGGAAAGAAAGCGAAACCGGTGCAATGGGTCAAACGCACGCACTTTATCCCCTCTCTATCTCTCTCTTTGGTTATTAATATATTGAGACTGGGAAAGCAATCTTATCAGTGTGCTTGTAGTAAGTAACTGTAGGTACCACTTGTCTTTGGTGCCTCATTACCTCCAATCGACGCGTGTATGACACGTGAAGCAGTTTGTTTGCACCGTCCGTCTTGTTGGTGGGCCACTTATGGGGAGATTACGGGTCCATTTGGCGTGACTGGATTATTGGATTATTCACTGTTTAGTTTTTTGTCCTTATTTGAAATTTTTCTTTAATTTTTTATTTTTCATCAATTTTTTGATGATTGTTGGTTCGTCTCGACAAGAGCTTTCAGAAAAGTTCTCAATCATCGGCTACATTTGAAAAAAGTTCAGAAAAGACAAAAAATAAGCCAAAAACAGCGTCCGTTTTGGCTTATTTTTCGTCTTTAGTGACTTTTTTTTAACTTTTGGACATAATTTTATACTTTTTAGATTCGGTTCGTCGATACGAACCAATAATCCACAAAAAAATGACATAAAAATAACAAATACAAAAAAAATTTGAATAAAGACAAAAAAATTACGCCGGATAATCTAGTCAATACAGTTTGCCCAAATAGAGCCTACATATCTGAGGAATTGCTAAGTCAGATTGAAAATTACTCTTCCATGGAGTTAAAGTTGTGAAATATCCTAATTATCCTTCTGGGCCTCTCTAAACTTCTCTCAATCAATGATAAACATGCCTAATCCTCCTCTTTTTCCGTGTTTCTTTTTTCTCTCCCCCATTCTCATCTCTCATGTTACACCACACGCGCACGCACAAAAACACGTCTTTTTTGGTTCTTTCTTTTCTTTATCTAATTAACATTACATTCTTTCTCTTTTTATTTTTTAATAATCAAATTACGAAAAATTATCTTTTTTTGTCCTAATTAAAAAAAGTAATATTTTGACATGAAAATAATAGACAATTTTTTTTAAAAAAGTCTAAAATAATAAAAGTGAACGAATAAACTAAGACTTAAAAGAGTCTTAAAAAAAACAAAATCAAGAAACAATCTAAACAAGATAGTTAGTAATTTTTTGCAATGAAAAATACCTTTTTTGTTTCCTTAGAAAAACCTTTTGAAAAAAGAGAGGAGATTAACTGATTAACAATTCGTATTCTCCATCTGCTCTACAATCTCCTTCAATACAACTGATTTATAGTATTATCGATGTAATCAATTCATTCAAACAAAGAGAATATATTTGACATAATTGACTTACCTCAATTAATAATTGACTACTAACACTCTCAATTTATTCAATGTTTACCATAAAGATAAATAATTTACAGGACAAAAAAATCAGTTAATTTTAGAAAGTTTTATCCATAATAAACAAGAAATAGTGAATTACAATACATACGAATGTATTATAGTGTACAAGCCTTTTACAAAAGTGTGCAAATTAATTTTTTGTTTTTGTGTACGGTGTTATAAACAGAGTGCAATTCATTTGTTATATAGAGAACTAATTACTTAAGTTAATGGTGTCGGTGAATTATTTTATACAAAATTAACTATATCGGTTTATTTTAAATTAACGGTATCGGGGTACGAAATAAATAATCATTCACTGAGCCACAATAGTCCCATTCGTGATGCACATCATTTACAACAGGGTGCAAGTTAGGGGAGGGGTCCCACTTCCACCTAAAAATTTGTAAAAGGACGGGGGGTTCGGGCCCCACTCCTTGCAAAATAGCATTTCCGTACCCACAAAGTCAGATGTAGTTTAGAACTTTTAACTGGACCAGGATCCTGCTGTGCGCAGCGCACAGTAATGGATAACGTTATTTTAATATGCAAAATACTGTTCCAATAGTAAAAAATTAACCGAACAATTTTCGATCAGTATTTTACGGGATAAAACGATATTGTTTTGACCCGCAGTACACCCTACTATGCACTGCGCATTGCAAGACCTCCATTTCCCTTTTAACTGCAAGATTCCATATTTTGGTAATGGATAAACACATCAAATGATACATCGTGTCTACGTAGCATGTTACTTTAATTATAAAGTATAAAAACAAGTCTTATAAATTTTTGATATGTATTTAAATTAATGAATGTCACGTAAACATGATGTATAACTTGGGTTCCATTTAGTCTATTTTTTCGAGTATTCTTTTTCATTTCTATTCAATTTCTTTGTTTATTATTCTGGTCTCAATATTTTGTAGATTATTGATCCGTCTTGATAAAAGAAATCTAAAATATATAAATTTATTTTTAAAAGTTAAAAAATTATTATTAAAGACGGCGAGTAAGTCCCAAAAAACTCTATTTTTGAATTTTTTTTGTCTTTTTAAATTTTTTTCTAATTTGTTCCGTTTTTATAACTTTCTAAAAGCTCTTTTCGAAATGAACTAATAATTCACAAAATATTGACGAAAGACAAAAAATTATAAAAAAATAATTACATAAAAACAAAAAAATAATCTAATAATTTAGATAGGCTAAATGAAGTCAACGCGATGTGTTTTAATAGCATTACTCTTCGGTAATTGTAAAATTGACTATAATTTTCCTGGAAATAATTGCTCCAACTACTACTGACACGTAATTGCCCCTTCAATTGTTTTAAGTTGTGATAAGAAGATTCCTCGAACGCGGAGGTTGCCCTTTTACCACTCAATTTTTCCGGATCGCATGACATTTGTAGGTGTCATATACAGCTACGCATCGGTGGATAATTTTGTATAATTATCTTATACTTACTAGACTAGATGAAAAGTTGTGCTATCCACGGAACCAAACCATGATGTCATGGTATAATTTAATTATAAGGGTATCGGTATAAATGAAATTATACAAATTACGTACAAATATGAGAGGGAGTCGGTCTTTTAGGCTTTTATCCCCCTCCTCTCTCCTCTTTCTCTCTCTTCCACTTTCATATTTGTATATGATTTGTACAATTTCATTTGTACTTATAGCAAAATTCAAAAGGCACCGACCTCATGAGGTTTTGAAAAAGGATAAATCTACTAACACATCAAGTTATACATTAAAATGTATATCATGCCTACTTAACATATTATTATAAGAAAAAAATATAAAAATAGGTCTCACAAATTTTGATATGTATTCAAATTATTGAATGCTACATAGGCATGATGTGCAATGTGATGTGTAATTTGATGTGTTAGTAGCATTGCTCTTTAAAAAATGCAATGACCTCTCCTACTTTATAAACTATTTAATTGATTTTCTCTTGTTGTTAACTTCTTACAAACATCATTAGTTTTGATAAATAAAATACCAAAATATACTCATTAGGCTTTTTATCTCTTTTTTTATATGCTTAGTTTAATTATGTGTGCGTGTAAAATATATTATATAATGATATTTATATATTATATATATGTGTGTTATATAACTATATTTATTATATTAGATTTTACGTATTTTGTAATCAAGTTTGTGCAAATAAATATACATCTTATATTCTGACAACTATTTTCTATTAAAAAATCATATTTACCACTTAATGTATGTTGTTATATTTTTATTTTCTATGCATATTTTACATATTTAAAGCACATATACATTTTAGCCTATCTTATAAAATAATTATTATGACTTTTAATTTTATTTTTCTTTAATTTTTCAATTTCTTTTATCTTATTTGAGCTTTAAATGATGAATTAAATTAAATTTGAGTCATATTAGTCAATTTGTAAAATTACTTACTCATATTAAATTTTGAGTAAAATATTTACTTCATCCCTAAACTATGCTAAAATTTTTTAAAATGTCATTCAACTATTAATTTCATTTACTTAGTTCCTAAACTATCAATTTTGATTTTATTTAGTCCAATTACTAACATTCGTATAAGATCTGTTAGGAGGAGAGTTTAATTTTAATTCCAATCCATTAAGAGAGGGCTAAGTGTAATTTTAGTCCTCAAATATTTTACTCGTCCGGTGATAAAAATAAATAACTGTCACATAATTTTGATTGTTAATTTCAAAGTTGATTTCTTTTGGGAATTTTTGGAATTTGATTTGGTGTTGACTTTTGTTGTAGCTCAATTTGTTTAATTGTGTTAGATTTCGCCAAAGATTTGGTTTTTAAATTGGGTTTTATGTAAACTTGGAATGTCTCTTTTGCCCAAAAGCATTCAATCCAAATCCAAGATGTTTGGAACAACAATTGGGAGAAAGAGTTCACGTTGTGAGATAAGATGTTTTATTAATCATAAAACCGTGGTATAATTTATGAATTCTGATATAAAGATAATCATAAATGACATCTTGAAACACGATAAAATCTTGAGAGTAAGAAAAATGGTGATTCGGAATAAGTGAGCCTCCCACAATCAGGTGACTTCGGGTGACGTCATGCCTGTTATTCATATTACATTAAGGGTCGCTCCCTACACTAGTTCCAGCATACATTGTTGGTTAAATTTTGAATGTCAAAACATAAGTTAATATTAAACTATTTACATTACATAACCTACAGGTTACGAAAATTGTGATTATATCTTGTTATGTCCTTAGACACGTCCCATGGATCAATTCACGCACATTGATGATATATTATTTTAAATACAATAAATAAGATTAGAACATGTGAAACCTGTAAAGTTTGTGTATCTAGATTCGTACTAACTTTGTGCTAATAAATATTACTATGCAACATGCTAGGTCATGAGTAGGATCCAGGCAGACGTTAAGGACAGACAGAGACCACAACACCTTTTTTGGGTTACATAAGTATATACGTATCTATTTATAGTATTTTTTTGAACAGGCGACAACTGGTCATTTTTGATGATATAATATAAACAATGTTTTGTTTTCTTAATCTTGAATTACAGATCCACGCACTTGTGAGTTATTTCGTTTAATTAGTTTTAAGTTTTCGCTACTCTGATTAACTTTTATGATATAACTTAGTAGACAAATAGGATTCATAAACTTTTATTTACATAGAGGTCTTAACGAGTTAGACTCACTGATCAATCACTAATTCACCCTAATTCTAGATCGTGACAGATTTGAGTTAATGGGCAGATTGGATCCTACTCTTGACAAATGCATGAGGTTGAGTGTGAGGAATAATTATGTAATAAATTAGATTGCAAATGAACTACTCAATATCCTATTAAAGACTAACTCATATACAATCTACCCGAACTTACCTAATTAATGCACCTGTCTAAGATTCCGTACAATTACGTGCCTTTTAATATAGGAAAATACTAATAACATGCCGTAATGGAGGTATAATCAATCCGGTTTGGTCTGATTTAGAGGAAAAACTCGGATCAAACTAGAAATTTTGATTTAAAATTTTTTAATTTAAAACCAAACCAAATTACTTTGGTTTGGTTTCTTTGATTTTGGTTCGGTTCGGTAATACAACTGTAGTGCAGTTTCTTATAGGACACGTATAGTGAGAATAAAACAACGTAATTTTGTCTATTTTGTTGTCAAAACTACATCATTTTAACTTATTACGAGAATTATTATCAAATGCATGGTGAATCAAAATGATGTAATTTCAAGCAAAAAGCGGGCAACACGACATCGTTTTGCAAGCATTACACAAATTCTACGAAAAACTGCACTGCAACCTTCCTAAATAGCATTGTGCTATCTGAATTTTTTAATTTCGGTCTATATTTTATTTTTTGATTCATCTTGTGAGTCAAATAACGAAATGCAAAAATTTAACGAAAAGTTGTAATTAACAACAAAATAGCAAAACATCATACAATATTTAATATATTTAAATATAAATAATTTACTCCAAACTCAATCTTACTCCATGCACAAAGAGACATTGTGTTTTGTTAAATGACAGGAATAATTTTCACACATAGGCAAATGGTGGCATCACGGTATCTCTATAGGACTAATAAAACAATGTCCAAAGGCACTGATTAAATTTTTCAGTGACACGTGACTAATTGATAGAATTACATTTGTTGGAAGAATTGCACGTGACTAAGATAAGATATCGCGAAACCCGATATCCCATTTTCACAATTTTTGTTATTTTAATGTAGCCAAATAATTTTTTTAACCTAAAGTTCACGAATATATAATATACTTTTCATTAATCCCAAAATACAAATATAATCTGGCTCTGACCCAGATAAATCTTATGGAAGTTGCCAACGTTTACTAGTATGTAAATTGTAAAATATTAATGCTGTATTTATCAGTTGAAGTGTTTGTCATATGAAAAAATATTAAAAGTAATAATTTGATTTTTATGCATTTATTAAATAAAAATAAAATAATATTTTGTTATTGTCGGTGGATTAATATCTCCCCGCAGCTAAGCCAAGAAGCATCAAAGCAATCTCAACTCCTTTTGTTGACCAATCACTGTCAACATGTGGTTTTTGGTATCTACGTGTATTGGAGCAACGTCGTGGTGACTCGATATTTACTTAATACAAATTTATACATGAACTCATATGGTTAATAGTTAAGCACACATAAATACATAATTAAAAAAAACTGAGTTTGGACTAAATTAATATTTTTTCAAAGAGACACAATATTACTTGATATTTATAATTTTGAGCATAATTTTTTTTATTATTTTAATTTTATTTCATTTGTTTTGATGAGAAAAATAAAAAAAATTTAAAAAAAGATAAGATAAGACTGCACTGTAAATAGTAAAAAATCATATTTTAATTTGTTTTGTCTTTAATAAACTTTTTAAAAAAATTGCTGATGTATTTTTTATTTTTTATTTTTTCCGTTAAGATAAATAATTAATTTAAAATTTTAACATGAATTTAATAAAAATTAAAAAAATGACCTCTCAATATTACCTAATAATTTTTTGAACAATAGTGTTTTGTTTTTTTAACGGCCCGTTTGTTAGCGGTAAAAATTATGAAATGAACATGAGGGATAAATGAACATGAGGGATATAGTAGAATGAGAGTTTTTATTATAAATTAATGAATAGTTATAAGGGATTTATTGGAGTATTTTTTAAGGAAAATAGATATGAGTATATGAATTGCATTCTCATAGTTAATAATGGTATTCTTTTAATTAATAATAAAATTCACGTAAATAATAGTAAATATAAAAGGAAGATAAGATATGAATAAAAAGAAGAGTTTTAAAATGCCATCCTCATCTAAGCGGATAAAATTTATACTCCAAATATTATATTCAGAGTTCAAAATTACTAACAAACTCTAGATATGATAACCCAAATTATTATATATGTGGTCCAAAATTTTATATCCATCATTTAACCTCTAACAAATTGGGCCAAAAAAAAAAACACTCGATAGTCTTATCGAGTGAAAGTGGGGTCCTTTCATAAAGTGACGTTTTGTTATCAATCTGCTCCCACTGTCTTGGAAAAGGATAAAATTATTCTTTATTATCTATGGCCTCTTGATTCTTTCCTTCTGACACAAGAAATAAGAACATACTTTAATGAAAATTGGGATGACGGTTGTGCATTGTGCACATTAGCTTTTGTTGCGCACTAAATGATGTATAAAATAATAATTAAAATTTATTCGATCAGTATTAACTATTCAGGTGATGTTTTGCGTGCCAAAACTACGCCGTCTTAGTGCGCAGCAAGAGCTGCTGTGCACAATACACAGTAAGATCCACATTAATGAGTCTTGCTATAGGTAAACGACATGTAGGTACCAATTAAGTAATAGAACAATGTTATTGACACTCTACAAATTATTTTATTTTATACTACATGCTTAGGTGATAAATAACCATAAAGAATTAAAACTTACCCCACTTATTTAAATACTCTCTTCTCTCTCTGGCTCACTTTTTATTCTCATGCCTCAACTTGATCTTTTTGCCTAAACTATTTGATATTAATGTTAATATTTTTTAATCATTTTTTAAACTTTTATTAAATTCCTATCAAATATTTTATAAATCAGAAAAGTAAAAACAAAATGATTAAAATAATTAATCTTGAAATTTTTTAAATCACCAGTTATTTTTTAAAAACAAATTGCAGATAAAATTTAGACAACACGATTGAAAGAGGTTTTAATGAACAGAGTCAGACACTCTTTTTAATGGAGCAGCAGAAAAAGTAAAAAGAAAAAAAAATATGCCTACTCAACCACCGTCTCACTAAAACAAAGTGACCAACACTGCTTATTTGGATTTCTTTCGGTTGAAATATTAGTTAAAAAATATTTCAACCGAAAAGAATTCAAATGAGCTTTATCGGTTGCTTTTTTAAGTAAGGCGATGGCTGAGTGGGCATATTTTTTTGCTTTTATTTTTATTTTTGTCATTGCCCCATTAAAAAAAGTGACTAATACAGATTATTTGAACTCATTTCGGTTGTACTATCTAGATTTTATTCTAGAGAAAGTTTTAAATATTAACCGTTGACTTAAAAAATATTTTAAGAGTATCTGCGAACTCGAAATTTTAAAATAAAACTTTGTTAATGAGAGAATGGCCTAAGAAGAGAAATGCCAAACTGCGTCATTTTTAAATTTCTTTAATTGAAAAGATAGTGAGATTAAGAAAGTAACTAAAAAGACAATAACATTATTTTTCAGATTTCTTTAGTGAACTTTTTCTTTTCTTTTTTTTTACTTTTTAGATTTATAAAATATTTGATATGAATTTAATAAAATTAAAAAATTAACATTAATATCAAATAGTTTAGGGTAAAATGCACTTACCTCCCCTAAGGTTTCTAACAATTACAGGAACCTCTCCTGTGCTTTCAAAAAATGCACTCACTTCCCCTGTTTTTGAAGGTATTGCACTGTTTTTCCCTGCCGTTAATTTTAGGCAAATAACGTTTATTTTACTTATAAAATGACCCTTTCACTCTTAATTATATACAAGCAATCTAGAGTCATTGTTGAAATTTTGAGTTCGCGATTAATCTTGAAATTTGTTTTTAGTCAACAGTAAATTTTTAGAATTTTTTTAAGAATAAAATCCAAATTCTACGACTAAAAGGGGTTTAAAAGAGCAGTATTATTCACTTTTATTTTTTAAGGGTGCAATAACTGAATAAAAATATTCTTGTCTTTATCTTTGTGTTTTCTTTTTGTATTTTTTAAATTTATTATTATTTTGACATATTAATCTCAATTCGTTAATATATTATTTTTAACTCATAAATTTTATTATTATTTTTTAAATAAAATAATTTTTTTTATAAAAGTGGGTCATAGTGATGTTTAATCATAATTTGTCACTATTTTTTCGTTCAATTGTTAGGAAATGATAAAAAGTAATAAAAAAAATTAAATTTTGATATTTTTTATGGCTTCGCTTACTAAAAAAGTAATCAATTGCACACTTAAAATTTTTATGTTAGAATTTATATCACGAAAAATATTAAAGAAGTAAAAAAAAATCTCTAATTCTTTATGCTCAATTCAACCTAATTTTCTCATTTGTAATTTTTTTTTGTCATTGTTTAATTATTTTTGTATTTGTTGTTTTTGCCTCCATTTTTTTTGTAAATTATTAGTTCGTCTTAATGAAATGAATCTAAAAGGTATAAAATTATGTTTAAAAAATTCACTAAAGACGAATAAATAATCTACAAAAAGTTGGTGTGCCCGTTTTGTCTCAATTTTTATGGACACCCATATTCCAGAACCATATAAGCCTGTTACATGAAATGCATTAATTTTTCTTGACGAAACGAATTTAAAAAGTATAAAATTATGTCTAAAAGTTAAAAAAATATGAAAGATAAAAAATAAGTCCAGATAGTTACTACTTTTAAATTACTTCTGTTTTTTCTAAATTTTTTTTAAATTTTGTTCGTATTTTTGAATTTTTTTAAACCTCTAGTCGAGATAATTTTAAATTTATTTTCAGCTTATATTTTTAATACCTTTAGATACTTCCTTTATTTTTTGGTGAGTTGAAGAGATATACAAGGTGCCTTAAAATTTTTTGGCAGCATTCTTATATCATGTCCAAGGATTTTTTGGCCATTTTTTAAAAGAATTCTAAACATTAGCAAAAGGTAACCTATGTTTAACATATTTGGACGGCAGAGAGAAATAGTACAATATTTTCAAAAGCATGAGAGATAAGTGTATGTTTTAAAACTACAAGAGATGTCCTTTTAATTGTTAAAAACCTCAGGGAGATCAGTGCATTTTACCGAATAGTTTAAGGAAAAAACTATCAAGTTGAGGCGTGAGTACCTAGAGAGAAGAGAGAGAAAAGGGAGTGGGATCCATTATTTAATCTAGTAATTTGTAGCCAATCAATATTTACATGTTCGTACCTATAGCAAGATTCGTACTGTAATTTCTTGGATTCAGAACTAAATGATTTGACCTACTTTTCTCGTCAATTATTGACAGTGGTAAACGACCCAAAATAATTTGATTATAATTCAATTCGTGACGATCATAAATAGAAAATTCATATTCTTCCGTCATTGATAAAGAATTTGTTGGACAATACTCAACACAATTGCCGCAAAATATACAGATTCTGAAATCAATATTGTAATTAAACAACTATTTCTTTTGAATATTAGTTTCTAATTTCCAATCAACAACGTGTAAATCTATAGGACATACACGAATACATACTTCACAAGCAATGCATTTATGAAATTCAAAGTGGATTCAACCCTGAAATGGTTCGGATGTGATTAATTTTTCATAAGGATATTGAATAGTTACAGGGAAACGATTGACATGGGATAAAGTAATCGTGAAACTTTGAACAATGTACCTTGCAGTTCGTACTGTTTGTTGACCGTAATTCATGAACCCAATTACCATAGGGAACATATTGTAAATATCTATAAAAAAAAATTTCTTTCTTTCTTTCTCTTGTTCGACGTACAACGATATGTTCAACAACTTCAACAAGTCTGCGCGTGAGATATCCAGCGTTTGATGTTCGTACGACAATATCCACAACCTTTTTGCGGGATCCATAGTAAGAAATGATATATTCTGTTAAAGAGAGTCATTCACGTAAATTGCCTTGAATGGCTAAATCAATCATTTGTCCTTAGGGATCCAACATAAATCCTCTCATACCTATTAATTGATGTACCTGAGATGCATTTCCTCTAGCTCCCGAAAAAGACATTATATGAACTGGATTAAAAGGATCAACCACCTAAAATTTAGATTCATTTCTTGTCGTAAATATTCACTTGTAACATACCATATTTCAATGTATTGACGTAATCTTTCTACTGTGTCTACATTCCCATAATGGTGATGTTTTTTCTAAAATAAAACTTTGTTGTACAACATCTTGAACTATTTATTACAACTACTTGAAATGCGTTTGGATAACATCTTTTTTTGATTGAGTATGGCTTCGACTATTCCCCAAGCTCGACAATTAGTTAACCATAGACATGTTTAGTTAATGGTTGTATAGTCGATTTACCAAGTTATCGTTGCAAACCCTGAGAGCCAAAGTGTTCATTGTCTAAATGAATGAGAAGCGTTACTTGACCGATTGGCCCCTTGGCTTTGCCAGCAATACGAACATATTTAAGTAATTTTCGTTCTGTAAGACCATAATGAAAACGTAATTTTTGTTTTTCTTCTAGATGAATACGATATTTAAATTTTTTTTTCGAAACACAGTTGGTTTCTAAAAGCAGTTCCGATTCTAGGCCTTTTATTAGTTAGTCCTGAGATGTGAATACTTAGAGAGAAGAGAGGGAGAGAGAAAGAAGGGAGTGGGATCCATTATTTAATCTAATAATTTGTAGCCAATCAATACCTACATGTTGGTACCCATAGCAAGACCGGTACTGTAATTTCTTGGATTCAGAACTAAATGATTTGACCTAAGACTTGATTTTATCTACTTTTCTTTTTCAATGTTCTTTATTTTTATTTAAAACATTTTTTATTTCTTAATTTTATGTCAAGTTATTATAGATTATTAGTTCATCTTGATAAAAAAATATTCAAGTTATATTTTTAAAAAGTTTAAAAAGACAAAAATAACTAAAAAATATGTTTATTTTGAATTATTTTTGTCTTTGGTGAATATTTTATTTTTTATTTTTTATTTTTAAATTTCTCTTATCAAGACAAACTAATAAATTATAATAATTTAACGCAAAATTAGAGAATGTGATAACAATTTGAAAAACGATCAAATAATAGTAATACAGAATTTCAGATTTGGCCAAATTTAGCCTAAGTTTTATTACTTTAAATGATAAATATTTTTAATATTTAATTAGGTTCTCAATTGTTTGTGAAAATATTTATTCAGTTTGATAGGATGAATTCAAAATTAAATAAAAATAAGAACCAAAGTTCAAGAAAATTAATTTTAAAAAAAAGATTTTGAAAATTAAAAAGAAAATGGGATTTGCAGCCAATGAAAGGCTAACTGATTATCACATCATATGGTAGGAGTAGGAAGACAACCAAAAGCCCCGTATTCAGCTTCTGTTGATGAAGAAGTAACAGTGGGCTGCTTTTTGGCGCACCAAGACACAAGATTTCCACCAAAATAAACAGCAAAACCAGTTGTGGATCTCCTATCTTGGCTATCTCCAACCCAGTCTGCATTTGAAAAACCTTCTAACAACAAAGGGCCAAAGGAAAAATGAAGATCTTCAGCTAAGGTCCCTTGATATATCATAGGATCCTTTTGAAAGTCACAAAATTACTCAAATTTTGGAGAATGCATATGTTGGCAAGCTATATTGACAGGGTGAGCTATCTCTGGTCGAGTAAGAGTCAGGTATTGAAGACCCCCAATAATGGTTCGATACAAAGAAATGTCCTCAAGCAATGGATCTTGAACCAAAGATGATTGTTTATTAGAAAGGGAGATTGACTAGGCTTGCAGTCAATCACGCCTGATCTTACAAGTAGATCATTAGCGTATTTATGCTGACTTAAAAACAAACCAAATTTAGAAGTTGATTGATGCACTTCAACGCCCAGAAAATAGTGCAAATTTCCAAGATCCTTCATAAGAAATTGAGAACTAAGAAGTGCAATTAAGTCATCAATTTTGGGGGAATTGTTGCATGTGATGATTATATCATCCATATACACCAAAATGTACGCAATGCAATCCTTAGTAGTCAAAACCAACAGAAAATGATCAGCCTTACTATTCTCAAAACCAAGCTTCAAAAGTTAACTAGAAAATATAGAAAGGCATGCCCTAGGGGCTTGTTTCAACCCATACAAAGCCTTATTGAGTTTGCACACATAATTAAGATGTGTCACACTACGGTACCCCATTGGTTGTTTCATAAAAACTTCTTCATCAAGAACCCTATGAAGAAATGCATTAGACACGTCTAATTGTCTTAAGGACCACTTATAGTAGGTTGTTTGACAACAGGACTAAATGTCTCTGCACAGCCTAACCCTTCTTCTTGTTGATTACCATTGGCTACAAGCCTAACTTTGTATCGAGCTATGGTGCCATCAGAATGTTTCTTGACCTTGTATATACATTGATAATTAATTACCTGACCATGAGAAGGAAGAGGAACTAATGACCATGTACCTTGTACCTTGTTCCATCAAAGCTTTATATTCTTCTGCCATAGCTTGTTTCCAAACAAACTATTTTATAGCTTCTCCAAAGTGTTTTGGTTCAATTATAGGAGACTCATAAGAGGAGAAAACAGAAAGTAGAGAAAAAGAATGTTCTGATTTTGAAATACTAGATTTTGATCTTGTAATAATATGATGGGAGGAAGACACACCAGATGAGACAAGAACAAGATCATCAAATATGGGTGAATGGGAAGACTGTTGTGCAACAAAAGAAGCAATATCATAAGTAGTACGCACAAAAGCATTTTAGGATAAGGGAGACTCAGATAAAGAATATGGAAAGGAAAGTTGAAACTCTAAAAAGGAAGTAAGTGGAACCTTAAAAGTGGGAGTATCAGGAGTTATGGATTGAGATGGGTTAACAATTGGCAAATAAGGAAACTGATCCTTAATGAATTTAACTTCTGAGGTATAGACTGTATTGGTTTGAGGATTATAACACCTATATCCCTTAGTATTGTCATAGTAACCTAGAAGAATACGCAAAGCAGATTTAGGACATAGTTTATTGGGACTATATGGTTTCAACCACGGACAACAAGCACAACCAAATGGTTTAAGAACAATATAATCTGGTTTTGTATGAAATAGCATGGTATAGGGAACATGATATCCAAGAGAAGAATGTGAAAGTCTGTTGACTTCCAACAAAAAAGAAAATGATAAAGAAGCTTGAGTGAGTAAGCAACAATGGTCTCAATCAAATGCCGATGTTTCCTTTCCACCAAACCATCCCGTTTTAAAGTGTAAGGACATGAAGCTTGATGAATATGCCAGCAATAAAAAATAACTGAGTAAGAAAGTAGTTTACAAACTCCTTACCATTGTGTGCTCTAACATTCTTTACAGTGAAACCAAATTGTGAGAACATAAGATTTGAAATGACTAATAACAGTCTTGACTTCAGATTTAAAACGAAGAGGAAACAACCAACAAAATCTGACATGATCATAAATAATGAAGAGATAGTACCTATACCCTTTAAAAGAGTTAATAGGGGCAAGTCCCCACACATCCAAATGTAATAGTTCAAAAGGTGAATTAGTACAAGAAGTGGATCTAGAAAATGAAATTTTGTGACTTTCGGAGACATGACAACAGTAACAATCCAGTTGTAACGGCTTAGAAATAGGTAACTCATACTGATTTACAAAAGACTGAGATAAAGGAAAACTTGGATGTCAAAGTTTATGATGCCAAAGTAGAGTAGAAGTAAATACCAGTACATGCGGCTTAGAAGTACTACACCGGTTTTGAATTGGGTAGAGACACTTGTGACATGGACCCCTGAATATGATTTGGCTGGGTTCTTTGTTCTGAATAGCAAAGCCAGAAGAATAAAAAAATGATGTTGCAATTGTTATCTTGTGCAAGCTGAGGAATAGGCAACATATTGTGAGATATATAAAGAGTGTGTTAAATGGTATTCAAACTTAATGTACCAGAGGAAAAGGAAGAGTTAGAAGAGTTAATCTCGACAAGCTGTCGAGAAGTTTCGTTTAAGTCCATGTCTTGCAGCGGTAGGGCCAGAGCGAAGACGGAATGGGAAGCCTCTAAGAGTTGTTGGCTGCTGGTCCAACGGTCAAGAGGAGGAACTTAAGAAGAATCTTCCAAGGAGCGACGGAAGAAGGTAAACAAGCGAGAGGCCGAACAGGTCGGAGAAAAGACCCCAGCAAAAGTTAACGCAACTGGAGGTTCAGGGTGCATCGACGAAAAGTGATGATGAGAGGAGAGCGAAAAGGAAGTTCAACTAGAGAAAGAGTTCAATGAAAAGAAGATTAGAAAAAAGGCAAAAGTGAACATTAGAACAAAGCAACCCCCCCGCTGGCGTTTTCAGAATATTTCTGGAAACGGGAACGACGCCTCGATCCTGACTATGGGGAACGATTGGGATGAGCGACAAGAATGGAGCCACATCGTCGTGGTTGCTGTGCACTTGAACATAACCGCCAGGCGTGGGCACATTCCTCGAAAGGCCCGTGGATCGCTACATGTGGACGTCTTGATTGCTGCACTTGGAGAATGAAAGGACAAGGCATTAAATGCTAGCAATAACCATTGCCTTTCAGTCAGGGGAATGAATTCCTATGCTTCAATTTGCTCTTCGACAAGGGAATGAGGGATAACTGATGAGTCCATTCTGGACCCAAGACCAATCGACTGAAGACACCTGCTCAGTGGCACATCGACGAAAGACACCTGTTCAGCAGCACGCACTCGAGTGCACCCCACCAACCACACGTAATTTATGACCGAACAATTGTCCCAGGCAGGACGACCTGAGCAGAACAAGAAGGTTGTAACTCGCTCAATTTCCATAACACTCGGGCGATCCAAGGGATGACGTTCCTGATTGTTCAGTATCCTGTAGACTGCGCACTAGAACAGAAGGCAATTGTCCCAATAAGGCAAGGAGAACACTAATGACTAATCTTGACTGATAGGTTGTGCCAGAGCGGGGGACGACATTCCCAAAACATCACGATGCCAGTCTGGTAAAAAGAGGTAGGTACGCAACTACACAATTGCACATTTTTGCCATACAATTTTCTATTTTACCACAATACGGTTCTAACTTGATCGTCGGAGGATCCACGGCTGGACCACACAACCCCTCATGTTTTTGCACCAAATAGTCGCAACGAGTGAACTTGAATTTTGTAAGAAAATATTATGTGAAATTACAACTTTGACAACTTAAAAAACTCTCAAACTCGCTCTAATGCCTTTTTTTTTTTCTCTCTCTCTCTTTATGTCTATGACTTTATGATTCAAACACTCCACAAAAGAAAAATGAGGGGAAATATCTTAAGACCGACTGTTCTTTATTTTTTTTATCATTGTGTCTATAAGATATCACTTTCATCACAATTAAAAAGGGTGGGTTAAAGCCTAAAGGTCAGGAGTCTAAGACACTCTAAACTTGTTTTACATAACAAATTCTGAAATTTATAAATACCATACATATGTGTGCGTGTCTGCATACGCACTTGCATGCATCTAACTGTTTTTCATTGACCTAACCACACAAATCTGCTTAGTTTTCTCTTGCCATGAAAACGAGCACAACTACTAGATCATCGAGTATGCTAGGTTCAAAGCCATAACTCAAAGCTTTGATGATTTAATTCGTTTATTTTTTTATCCATGTATATAAAAAAAATCATAAAACATTTTTTTTTTTAAAAAAGACAAGATGAGGATGACCAATACCTCGGTGTTTTTTTTTTGGCAAAAGAAAGACCAATCATTTCTTTGATCCATGTATATAAACTTTCCAAAGGATACAACAACCAGATACCTAAAATAATGACCAGAGACAGAGACAGGACATGTCCAATCTTCTCTCCATTTCGGAGAGGCTAGTCCATATCATCCAGCCTCAGAAATCATAGAAATCGTGATAACCGCTACGGAAAGTTAAAAATAATGATAACACTAATATCGAACATAAGATTTTCGCCATATTGCATTTTTATCTGATGTCCAAGGTTATCGATTTGACAATAGATAAAAACAATGATTTCCTTAAGAACCCACAATTGGCTTTTCAGATTTTCACAACAACCAGTCATTAGAGTAAACATACATTTTGCTATTCGCAAGGAAACCCGCAAAGAATCGCACAGAGATCACCAATTCCTCATCTAGTGTGCCAAGTACAAACAGTCTGAAATTTTTCCAACATGCATGATGCTTATCGCAATTGGTGCCTAGACTGCATTCTCGACACAACACTACAGGCCACCACGACAAAATTGGCAACTGCCCAGGATTTTAAATCTAGGTCAAATAAATTGGTCAATAAACATATGGTAATATCCTCCATGGAACAAGTTTACAGTACTCTGCCCATACGTCTTTATACTTCTGCGCGCAACGAGCTTCATCTCTTCTCTCTCTCCATACTAGCAGAATAAGAAGATAAATCGGGTAGAAGTATGGGATTGGGGAACTGCAAAGATACATTAAACCTTATACTCATTGCTTTTTCCTGGATTGGATTTTGTAAGCATCCCAATAAACAATGTAGTATATGATAGGAACTTACATTATCCCACACGGTAAACTGAAGGATGAAGCCAGTAGTAAGTCCCCGAGGTAATTACAGTGCCTTGCAATTCCCCTAGGGAGAGACACAGAAAGAGAGAGGGTTAAATGAGATGGCACTTGAACATTAAAATAAATTCATAAATTTTGCAAGCCGTGATTCATCTAATTGATAATGGAAACAGTTACTAAAGTCTGTATACACACTCGTGGAAAGTAGACACCATTTTGTCCGTAAGAACAATATCAAATGTGAAACAATCAATCCAGTGGAGACGACATTCAATTGGACCAAAACGAGTATCCACAGCTTTCCAGTATAACAAGAGGTCGATGTAATTTTATATAAATCAATTGATATGAGATGATGACTGTTAGGATTATTGATACCATGAGACCCTCCTCCATCCTGCAACAGTTCAAAAAAATGCAAAACTAAGTTATTAAAATGGTTGCATGGCTACAATATTCATGTGCCGCCGTAATTCATGAACAAAAAAATAGCTACAACTAGCTACATTCTCCATAGCATAAACTACAGACTATGCAAGATGTATTTGTCCAAACTGCAAACTGTCCCATATAAACGTTACATTGTAGTTTGTGAAGTTGACACTTGGGGCTCACTGGTTTTTGAACTAAAACGATAGTTATAGGAAAACGATACCAATTCTACTTCAGCCTCTCAGACACCCTTTCTTTCTCTCAAACTCTCACAAGGGGAGTGCAAGAAATTATAGAGCATGAATAGATTTCCTCAATATACTACTCAACTTTCATGCACAAGACTTCCATTACACAATCCAACATATGTGCATGAAATGTTGGACAGTTCGTGAAATAATCCCTGTATCTGCATAACAAGTGCCTATTCAGACATGCGTGTACTGCTATTGACATGAAAGGCATACAGAAGAAGGAAGTTATCGAACCTATTTATTCCCAAATCCATCATGAAGTTAGTTGCCCTGCCTGTACCAAATCGTTTCTAGAGAAAATTGACTGATGATCAGTGTGAGTCATTTCGTATCTTTAGTTCCCATTGTTTCACATTCTAAATTCCGCTAGCCAAAAGAAATCACCTCCTCTTTTTTCTCTTTGACAGACAATAGGAATGTAGTCCCAGACTCCATTCATTGTTACGTAAAGTCGAGGACCCGATTACTGGGTACTCCCGGAGATTCATGTGGCATCACTTGCATGTTAATCTTGGTCAATGAGTAACAAGAATACATACTATGTCGTTCACTCACCGTCTATGTAGCACAGACACTCCTCAGAGGTAGCCGTACCCGTGTCGGACACTCTGGGGACATGGACATGCCGGGATATGCAGAAAAACATATGGGACACACCATTTGGTGTGTCCAATTAATTTAATTTGTTTTTTGAAGGGGGACACGGCGAGGACACGGATTAGGACATGGCAGGAGTAGATTTTTTTTTTTTTTTAATTTTTTGGGAAAAATATATTATTACATAATATATGGGTTAAAACTGCAATTAAAGATTTAAAACTCTAAAATACCCAAACAGATCTACGTTTTATCTCCATCCCCATAGCGATCTCTGGTACAGTGGTATGTTTCTTGCTTTATATATATGTTATTTTCTCAATATATTTAATCAACTCAAATATAATACACTCATCCAAGACATCTCTTTTATTTGTATTGATTGTGTTGTTTTGTTTGAGTAGCATTAATGATTGCTCATTCGTTAATCATTATATAATATGTATGTACGTATATAATATATAAAAAAAAATTCCATGTCCCTATCCCCATTTTTTTAAATCCCGTGTCCCGTGCCCGTATCTGTGTCTATGTCCATGTTATCATCTCTTAACAACCCAATAAAGGTGTGTTAATGTTCACCTACAAAAAAATCACTACTTCATGTGTTAAAAGTACCACATGAAAATACCACCAGATACTCCAAGAGCATTGAAAAATTACTCAACTAACCTCTGGAGCATTACTTTGACCAAGAAACAAGCAATTAGGAATACTTGCTGAATCAGTATTACCAATACAATATTTGGTATACTGTTTTAGTTCCATTTCTTTCAAAGATAAAGACGAGTTATCAAAATATAACCTCAAGAAAACCTTACCAGTAGCCAGAAGCAAGCAACTTCCCCCCAATAACTTTTGGAGGTCTACCCCATATTGGTGCTTTGGGGGTCTTTTTGAATACATGCTTCTGCTTGTTAGCACCTCTAAAAACTCCATACCTTCCCAATTCCCCAAAAAAAGAGCCATTTTAGGTTGAGAAGAAGAGTAAACTCATATTGATATATACATATGTGTGTGTGTGTAGAGAGAGAGAGAGAAAGAGTCAGAGTCTCTTTTTGATAAGGGACTCTGACTCAAATTTTGATATCCATACCGTTCAAATTTTGTTATAGTGCGAATCTCTTATTTCCTGATCAAATTTTGATATCCAAACCGTTCAATATGTTTAAAACATATTTTTAAGAGTTGACGCGAGAAATCAGCTCAAAATATTATCCGAAAAGGCTTGATCCATTCGATTTTTCATAAAACTGTTTCTGTCAGCATTTATCAAAAAAATATTTAGATCAAGCCCTTCTCAATATTGTTTTGAGCCAATTTCTTACAGGTACCCTTAAAAACATGTTTAAACACATTGAACAGTTCAGATCATCAAATTTTGATCGGGAAATAAGAGATCCGCGCTGTAGCAAAATAAGGAATCCTTTATTAGAAAAAGACTTTATATATATATATATATATATATATATATATATATATGTATATATATATATATATGCATATGTATATATACTTACGTATGTATTATATATATACTAGAGGTCGGGGGACACAATGTGTGTGCAAGTTGATCATCATTCAATATATGAGAAGTTGACAACAATTGTCGTGGGAGAGATTTGTTGAAGAACAGAAGAAGTGTGAGGCATTGATTGAAAAAGTGTGACCTTATTTGATAATGGTGATAGTGGGCGGTTATGTGGACCATTTGGTGGAAAATAAATTATTTTTTTTACCCTTATGGTTATGGGGCGATCAAGATAACTCAAAGGTAATTAGGAATGTTTTTTAGGGACAATGTATGAATTGAAAAATAGACACAATGACAAAATTGGGAGATACCAAACTGATGCTCTGCTATATATAAAACAAATGTTATGTATATGTACATATATATGTTCTATATATGTATATATATCTACATGTATAGATATATGTACGTATATACATGTACATACATATCTATGTATAATATATGTAGGCACGTAGCACCAAAGAGAAAAGAAAGGATACAGATTGCCAGGAAAAGAAAAGGAACATAATCAGAGTAATCTGGACAGTGATGAAGTCATTTACCCAATCAGAAAAATTACGCAGTTTGCAATAACAGCAGCTGTTGTTAGCTCCACCTTGTTACTCAAAAGCCACCAACCCTATGATAAAGAGAAATGTTCATCCAAATATTTCACAAGAGGATATAATGTTCACTCTATTTGAGTGGTCACACATTCAGGGTACACTAGAAGAAATATGGAAATTATAAGAACAAAATAGTAGCTATTTTCTCTTGTTTACTTGGATGCACCAAAGCGAATTCACCACCTGGAATGAACTTATATTGCAATCTACCTGGCAAGGGTCGAAGGCACTTGAAGCAATATGACTCTCCAACCCATTGTGGTTGCTAAAAGCTTATTTGGAATTACCTAAATCGACAGGAACCTGGATCGCGGTAAACACTGATAAGAAAAGTCCAACTTTTACTCAGTAGGGAGAACAAGATGATGACATGCCTTTAACTATACAACTGTATATTCCTCAATTCCTCTAGAACTATAAAAGCCAGTTTGACATAGGCCTTTTTTTCTGTTCTCAGTATGTTTGGAGATATGTTTCTAGAAATTACTTCTAGGTAAATTTTGTGGGAAAAAAAACCCTAATTTCAGGAAACGACAAAAAAAGTTGAAAACTATTTTGCACACAAAATAGGAACAATTGGAAACAATAAGTGTTTTCAAACTATTCTGTCAAAGTTTCCGGCAACATGACAAACTAAGATAAAGAAACAAAACCAACACCAAACGGATTTGTCTCTCCTTTCTTTAGTAACTGTGAAAAATGTGAAGTTCCTGTAAGGAATTAATAGCATTCTAACATGAGCATATACGGATCCAGCCATCCAGATTACAGGTGCCATTTTGCTATAACAGAAACATAGTTGGTTATCTTAAGATTACATCTGTTGTTGCAGAAAGGTGGTCGTGGGAATGGAAGTTAAACAGGCTCACTGTTTACAAGTTTCTATCAACGGCACTAAGCAGAAAACCACATCCAGCAATGTAAGGAGCAGTAAAGACTAATTGAGGAAATAAGTCAAAAGAAAAAGAATGAAAAGATGTCAGATTAGGAGATATGCAACCAACAAGAAGGCATCTAACTAAAACCTTGTATAGCATGAGCCAAGTAAGTTGTTTTCAAGTATTGGTCCACTGATGCCATCACCACCCCACAAAAGGGACCTAAATAGGTGATAAATTGGCAGCACCATGAAGGCGCAGACCACTGGTCAACTAATACCAGAAGCTGAAGCAAAATGCAGTCCATCAGTAATTTCGTAAAAGCAGACAGCTGCACCACAATTCACATTCCATCCTGAATGCAAATAATAAAGATGTCTGTGCATCGGTCCTGATACTAGGCTCAGGTTTTCAAAAACCAGGGAACTAGCATTTAAATTCAGTACTGGTCCTCCAGTTCCCTAAACACATCCAGGAAATAGCAGTACAGAATTTATCTCAGCAAGGAGATTAATGTAGAGATCCTGGTATGCATGATCTGTACATATTTTAGTTTGCATTCTTTTCATCCCTCCTGATATGACAAGAAACAATAATAGTTAATTCTGGTAATATGATGTAATAAGTGAGAGGTAACTACCTGGATACTAAAGGTGAAGGGAATCCAAACTAGATCCCCAAAAACTAGCATGAAGCCCAACTTTTCTGCAATTATATCCCACCTACATGTTATAACCATATAGAAAATGTCAGACTAGTAAACTGAATCATAATTGAATTGTAAAGTTGAAATCTTCACCCAAAAAAAAGTGCAAATTGAAAAGAAAAGGAATGGCAATTACAGGATGTAAATTGAACCACGACTTCTTAATCTCAGAAAATAATAAAATATTGACATAAAGTTGTGAGGAGCCAATGATTCTCTAGATTATGGATTACAGTTGGCAAAAAACCATAACCAGATTCTAATAAATTTGTATCCTCGATACATTTTTGTGCACTACCAGTTTCAGTAGGACCCAAGCTCTAGAACGACTGGTTAATAGCACTAAAACTGCCATCAGTAGGTACACTTTGATATGCAAAATTTAAGTACTAATGAAGAAACACTGAAAATAAGCAGCAATAGCAAATACTGCACCCATTTCTACGCCATTCTTTCACTTTTTGAAAAAGAAAAAAACTTATTATTGCCCCTTAATTCCACATATTTTTATACTTGCCAGCTTAATGCCAAAATTTGTCATTTCACCACTTTTCTCTCACTTGCGCCCCATTGCAACTGAACGAAACAGAGTACTGTCTTGCTTTGTCAGGGAGCCACCCATAAGTTTGCAAATCCATGACAAGGACAAAAAGATTCCAGTGGTTCAGTTTTGCTTCACTGAGGCACCACCTCGCCACCCAAACAACCATGTTCTTTGCTTCAATGCCTAGGATGTTCTTTTCACCACGAATCATTGAACTGAACAGTTCAAAAAAATGGTCACAACATCTTGGCAAAAGATCAGTTGCAGTGGAGCAGAAGTGTAACTGTTAAATAGGGCAAACATGAGGTTTTCTCTTTCAAATAGTATCTGATATTTCACCCACAGCAATAAGGGGTTTTCTTCCTCTAAATTATTCCCTCCAATCAATTATGACAAGTTCCAACACAAAATCAGATCACAACACAAAATACATATGTTGTGTGGTTTTAAATTCCGAACCATAACTCTTTAGACGAGATAGTGTAGTTGAAGAAAGAATCAAGAGGGTTTTAACACCACAAGATAGAAACATAGAATCCATCACCAGGCTGGTTGGCATACATGCATATCAAATTTATTCTAATGTGAGAATGGTGCAACTGACTTTGTTGAGTTGGGAGTTCTTCTTGATAGCAACAGAGAGTGCACTTACGTTGAGGTCATATACTCTTCATGGACAAAGTAGTCCAGGATGTACAACTGAAATGAGACGTAAAACAAAAACAACCAAGTAAATACCGAAGAGAAAAAAAACAAGAATGACTACGTGAGAACATTGATACGGAACATAGTTAGAAAACATGAAACCGTTCATCACCAAATTACCACACAAAATATCTGGTAGAGGATCATTGATTGGCTTAAGTTGGCTTCTTTAACACTTTTTGCCAAAATTGATAGATTGATAAGTAGCCATCCCATCATTCCAGCTCTAACAAAGAAAAATCTGTGAAGGAGGTTTCCACAATATTAAGAAGTAAAACATTCACCATATAATATGAATGGAATTTGTCACCAAACAAGTTCAGCTAAAACCAAGATGTTATGCCATACAGTCGGTAAGAAGCAAGCAAAGTTGGATCAAATAATTTTATGTTCTAAGAAAAAGGATTGAAAAAGAAATAATTTTTTCTTTAATATGGTCGCAGAAATTGCGATGCCATGCATGAAAGAAAAAAGAAAAAGAAAAGACTAGAAATTCACTACTGACCAGATTGCCAAGGAAAACAATCATGATAGTAAAAGAGCAGGAAAGAAAAAAATCGGTAAATGAGTTTTGACAACGTCTGCGGCAAAAATATTCTACAGCTTGAAAATGAGAAATCACTAAGGGGTTTTGAAAGCATAAAATCATGCCATATCTTCAATGCATGGTCTGGAAAAATACACTAAAAGACCTGCTACAAAACGAGATATGGCCAAATTGGAACATGGACTACGTACTTGAGGTCAATGCCCGTGAATTGAGGATTCAGCTGTATTCCAAACCACCTTTTAAATGACATAGTAAAACAGCAATATCAATAAGACTGCTGATAATGACAAAAATGTTCTTGAAGGAAGTTAAACAAACATGTACGTAATAATTTAATGACAAACATGGAAAACGAAATTCATATTTGACAAGTAAAGCATATCATTGAAAAGGTGCCAAGGGCGTGCAACATTTGTGAAACAAGGAAAACGCATAGAAAAACCTATAATCATCTATACACGAGGAATACAGTCCTTTCATTCCTGTATCTTTTCGTTTGCAAGCATTATCAATATTGGTGTTTTGGAAGACACAGATGCAATGAAAATATTGAAAATGCACAGGAACCATCAATATAAGTGTTGTTTACGTACTTTGACCTCAAAACAAGAAGTTATTTTGACGCTGCAGCGCTTAGCCATTCCTTAATGAAACCTAGGGTTTGTTATGCTAATGTTAAGAACACGACAATATAAGCATGTAGTTATTCACCAAGACGCAACACTAAAAGGACCAACATCTAGGACAATGTCTGCCAGCTGACTGCTCATTAGGAACACCATACTATATGAGTTAGCCATCACAAACTGTCTTGCTTTCATACCCCCCAAAAAAAGCTCAATACATGACATAGGTAATCAAGCACCAATAACCATGCCGCCTTCTATTCAACCTTCAAATTTTAAGTGCTCATAAATTCTTTTCAACTTCTCAGTAGGCAGTTTAGCTCTCTAACAACCCTGATATGCGTTCCTCAGGAACTGCATGGTACGCCTGCCACTGCCCTTTTCATGGCATGCCAGTGTGGAGACAAAAATTCAGAGTGATTTCCTTCTCACCTCAAGGACAAGGATCCTTAACAAGAAAATGCTTGCACATCTAATGGTTGCATTTAGAATCACGTGGGACATATGCCCTTGTACCACAAGTTTCTTGTGATTGACCTCCAACAAGTTGGACTGGAAAATAAGTAAATTATTCTCACTTGAGACTAATAGGCCTCTAAGAAGCTTGAGATTGGATAGTTGGAGAAAATGAAAGTCTAAAATTACAAGATCCTCCAATGATTTTTCAGTAGGACTAGGAAAACAGCAACTATTGACTTGGGTAAACATACTACAAGTTACTTTTTTCTAAAATCCATTCACTTCGAGATCGGTAGTCCACTTGAGTATGCACGCAACCACAAATATACTTACAGGGGCCAAGAATAATCTTACGAGGAACAAAAAGTAAATTAAAATAAGCAGCAACATTCGTATTTGAAAGTGGCCCATAGTCAATCTTAGCATCGATGTAAAAACTCATCCTACAAAAACCAAAACAAGGTACCAGTCATGAATTAGGTTTCCAGTGACATGAGGCTTCAGGGATGAACCCTGATCTTGCGATCTGCAACCAGCAACATAAAGTAACAATGTTACCTGGAATTTAGACATAAAAAGAAAAATAAGAGAAGTGAGACAATAGTTTCAAAAAATGGAAAGCAAAACTATCCTTCTGTGGATAGTGGGCTTTTATAAATCATGGGTGCAATCAGTAACTGTAATCAACATTTGACAGGAGATTCAGAGATTGCAAAGGCTTGGATTGATCGAGCCACTAAGTAAATGGTCATCAACTAACCCAATCAAATTATTTGAATTATCGGTGGAATAAGGGTACATCAACACAATAGGCTATCTCGTGGTTCACAGATTACAATGAAGCAACATCTGATCAAGCCAAGTATTTAACATATGGAAGCACCAATCACCTTGACCAAGGAAACAATGTTGTGATAGACCCACCAAATAAGTACCACCGATTTGAACGCTCAATGTAATATGGCTCAGAAGCCTTAAATTCGCATAACAATGGTACCATTTCAAAATTCAACTAAACCACACCACTATACTAGCAACTCTCACAAAAGACCAATAATAGGCTCCCATCAAGAATCCAATGTTAGTGTACCAATTGAAGTTGCCAACGTCTACAAGATAGCTACAACTCGGAGACGACGGTATTTCAAGTAATGAGACTTAATACACAAGAAGATTCGAAGTAGGGCCTGATAGAATTTAGACTTACAACTCCTACACGAAAAGAATCAAAGTACAGATAAGAGAAACACTTACAATGAAACTAAATGTAAAAGTTGCTGACAAAAGCTCAAGTCCTTTATCTGCTATTGCCTGCACATATAAGTGATTTAGTGTCACTAGAGTAAAATCAACTATGTTAAAAACTTTTGTCCAAGTGTATCTACACCAACACCAGATTATAAGAAAAGATGTGACCACAATATATTAGCAAAATTATCCTCTCTGCCCATCAATTTGTTGTTCCAAATGGTAGCCAACTCTGATACTAGTGCTACTTAGTTGGGAAGAAAAATAGGCACCGAAGTTTACATAAAGGTACTACTAAGACTAGGTGGATGCCTGATAGTGGTTAAAAAAATTGCAAAGAAACAATTGGACAACCATCTAAAGCAATAAAAATTTATCCCGCCCATTAAAACTTGCTACAAGTTTGGATGCAATTTAGCAGTTTTTCATGTCAAATGAAGTGAGGAGAGGGAAAACTCAAGAACAAAATCACGTTGTTAAAGAAAGCTCCATACACTTCACAATAAACCTGTTTCTGCGTTTGCTTAAATAAAATTTTCATGTTGATACGATACATTGGGAATTTAGTCACAATGTATTTATTGACTAGGGCCTTATGTTACTAACCAGTCTATTAAGGAATATATGCCTTATTCACTTATCTTGATATATGTGAGGAGGATAAAATCCATTGTTTGTTGAAGCACCATTTGTGGACACAAGAAGAAGTAACTATCGTCCCATTTGATTGATCAGACTACGACTCATAGGATAAGTAATATAACCATTTATCAATGGGTAGGGGTGTAAATGAACCAAGTGGAGCTAAAAAATTAGTTCTTTAAGCCTGGTTCAAAACTTAGCTTAAGAATGTGCAAAAGTTTGATTTATTCATTAAACGGCCCAAACTTTGACAGAGCTGAGCTCGGGTACTTCAAGCACGGTTTGAAAAAGTCAACACGTTTTAAACATTTAATCTGGGTTTATATATGTGACAAACCAATCTCAAACGAATTTGTAAGGAACCAAACATGAGTCTAACTCGAGTACCTTCATTAAAAAGCCATGCCTATGGAATATTTTTCCAAATCCCAAGTCTAATTCGACCAATCAAACAGTGCCGACGAGCCATAAATAGAAAGAGTGACCATCAAATAGAGAGCATGACTTGAGTACATACAGTGGGAGAAATGAAACTCATCCGAACCCCGAGTCCTAGTAGCGCAACCAGCAAAATAAGTGTGAACAACCCTGAAATCTCAGGACCAAAAAAAATGATAATACTCTTTCAAAGCAACTAGATACTCATCAGAGCACAGATATGACGTACACGGGAAGCATGAATTGAGTGAGAGAGATGAGAGAAGGTACCATTGCAGCGGTAATGAAGACGAGTGCCGTCAGATAAAATCACACCCGGTACAATCTTTCCCGGTATAAAGGATCCAGCAATTGCCAAGTAAGCGAAGAACCCCAGTAGCATAGAAACCTAGTTCACCAATCGACGGGGATAATATTGCATATATAGATTATGTAAGAAGGTTCAGCAAATATTTGTGTACACATGCGAAGGAATACATATATATATATATATATATAGAGAGAGAGATGGAGGGATTACTCACAGAGGTCGAAGAAGGAAGTAGGGCGTGGAGGGTAGAATTCAGATCCATTCTTGGTTACTATCTGTGTGTGTAAATCTTAGTCAACAGTAGTTGCAGATGTGGAAGAGTTCACTCCTAGGGAGTCCTCTGCACTCTGCTTCTCTCTCTTTCCATTGAGAGTTCACTCTTAGGCTTTGTTTATTGAGCAAATTGCGCTGACCTCCCCTGAGTTTCCTAATAAATGCAGAGAACTGATTTTGAGAAATGCAATAGCCACTCCTGTTTTACAAACTATTTAACCAATTCCCTTTCACCATTAACTAATTACAAACACTGTTAGTTTGAATAAATAAAAGATCAAAATAGCCTCATTAGTCTTTTTATCTCTTTTTTTATATATACTTAGTCTATTTGTGTGTGTATAATAAAGTATAATAAAATTTACATAAGATATATGTGTGTGTTGTATAATATTTTTTTCATTATATTAGACTTTATTTATTTTTTAATCAAATTCGTGTAAATAAACATGCATTTTATATTTTTACAACTATTTTTCATAAATATTATATTTACTACTTAATGTATCTCGTTATATTTGTATTTTTTATGTACATTTTATCTAATTAAAGCACATATACATGTTATCCTATTCATAGAATAATTATTATGACTTAATTAAAAAAAAATTTAATAATTCAATTATTTTCTCTTATATGAGTTTTAAATGATGAATTAAATTAAATTTGAATTATATTAATCAATTTATAAAATTAATTAACTTCTTAAATTTTTAGTAATTGTTATTTAATTTTATAAAAAGAATTCTTAATGAATATCATTATTTTCTCATCTTATATATGTATTTTATCTAATAAAAAACACATAATATCAAAAAAAAATTCTCATAATTTTGTTTTAAAAAGTAATATAACTTAACTTTAACATAATATTTTATTAGAACTTTAAACTTAACTTTGGTTAATTTTGTATAATTTTACCAATATATGATATTTTAGTAATTGGAATAAATATTTTTTACTTTATTTGCTTAATTAATTTTATTTCTTACATGTATTTTATCTACGGGAAGTATATATATATTATTAACTCATCATACTTGATTTTCTTGCATTGTAAATGTCAACCAGAGAACTAAATATTTTTACGTATATTTTAAAAAATATTTTTTACTATCTTAAGTGTATTTAGCATCATCTTATCATAATTTTTGCAATTTCAATCCATATTTTTATGATTTTTTTATTCTCTGTTTGCGACAAATAAAAAATATAAAAAAAAAGTTTAACAAAAAATTATATAAAAAATTGTGAAACAAAATATAATATCCACACTAATACATTTTGTTCCTAACCTAGGGACGCTTTCTGTATTAGAAAATGACAGAGCCATATACGAATAAAAATAATTTACATTGATAAATAAAAATAATGTAATTTGCCCCACAATGACATATTTTGTTCATAGACATAAGGACGCTTCTAGTACTAGAAGACATGTCTATAACTTGAGAAAAAATAAATTACATCAATAAATGAAGAAATAATTACTAATGCATTTGTTAAAAAAATACTAAAATAAAAGAAATTGCATATCTCCAGTGAGTTGAGAAGAAACATAAAAATTGTGCGCCTTAGAGAGAGTTTTTTCCATTCTTATAGCCATTACTAAGGATTTTTTAGGCATTTTACAAAAGTAATATGGTGACATGAAAAAAAACTAACTATTTTCTAACAGCAACTAACAGCAAGGGTAAGAGTATAATAGTTTCAAAAGTAAGAGAGGTGATTATATATTTTCGAAACATTATAAGAGATCCTTGTAATTGTTAGAAACCTGATTACTGCATTTTACCCTAGTTTATTTGATTGTTTTATACTTACTGTATATAAAGTAAAGGAAAAATTACGGATAGTAAGGACCCAAAATAATCCCCGCATTCATGTTGTCGAGTTTCAAAATTACGAATATAATGGTAAGTACAAATTTTTTTTTTACGAAAACATGGTGAGCATACAGGTTTCCTGATCGATCAAGACTTGCACACTGACTTGCACAATGACTTACACCCTCGAACATACGACCTCAAATCACCCTTATCCAACTATCAGCGATAGCACTCCACCTTCGTTATTGAGCTCAAACACAGGACAATCCAAAATCACTTCGGCACGGGGACGGAGCCAAGAACTTCATACGCAGGGGCAAATATATATTCACTATTATTTGAATTTGTTTTCCAAAATATTTAGCAGGAACGAGCCTATATACTTCTTAAAAAAATTTTTGTTTTTCTATATAATAATAGAGGTATTTTTTTTCTTGCAAGGGCGATTGCCCCTACTGACCTCTCCCTAGTTTCATCTCTGGCTTCGGGTGGGGGTAACATATCTATACTGACAAGAAAGGGAAGACTGAGGACTTGCACTTTGAGAAAGATTAACTTGCACCCTTGGGTGCGTTGACTTGCACCCTCGAACAAAATAACTTTTACCTTGGAGGATTCTGACTTGCACCTTGAGAAATTGACTTGCACCCTAGAATTCTGTGATCGGTTAAGATTTGCACTCTTGAATGAATTGACTTATAACTTGGAGATTTCTAACTTGTATCTTGAGGCAAATTGACTTACACGCTAAAGTTTCCTAATCGGTCATAAAATGTGTATGATTGCCATGTTTTTAGAAATTATTTTTCTAAAAATCATGTTTTGATAATTTCGAAATTGTGGACCATAAATGTAAGAATTATTTTGAATCAACTTAATTTTTCCTTATCCTTAAGTAAAAAGGGTTCACTTAGCGACGAGCCCTTGCAATGAGGCCGCCCAAGTATTGGCTTACTATTGGTCATATTTTCTTAATTAGTTTACAAAAATAAAATCAAAATTAAAATAAAACTGATAATAGAAAGATAAACATTAATAGGACTCTATCTACTTGTATCTATTATTCAAATTCAAATTTTCGATCATACTTTTCTAACTTTGGATAGTCTATTGGATTAACAAAATTTTACATTAAAAGAAAAGTTATCAATTTTGTACCAACAGGCGTACCATTTTTTACCGGTACAGTACATAATAGTAACAGTGTGTTCTGATGTACCCGTATCGGATTTATCACTAAAAAATAATATATATTTTTCAAACAATATTTTTTAACAAAAAGTCACATTGGACATATAAAATAAAACCTCATAGCTTAAAAATAAATAACCAAATATAAAAAAAATAATTTTAGTCACAATTTACATATAATTATCCAAAAAATTATCGCCTAAAAATTTAAAAAAGAAAATTGTTCAGTCTCGTATGATGGCCGAAATGGTACAAGGGTAGACTGATACCACTATGAGGCTGGCACAATACATAATACCAAAACCCCAAGGGGTTGTCCTGGTGGTTAACGTTTGAGACTTAGAGGTATGCTCCTTCTTAGGTCTCAGGTTCGAAACCTCTCAGGTATTATCAACTCCTTTGGGGTCAGTCCATCCAAGATAAAATGCTCTAGCTTTAATTACGGCCCCCACAAGTGGACAGTGGGATTGGTCTCCCTAGGACTAGTCGGCGTTAGGTTGGGAGTAATTCCAAAACCATCCGAATACCTCGGCTATAAAAAAAAAACAGTACATAATACTAATTGATAGCAACCTAGAGGGGGGTGACAGTTGGTATCTTGTTTTTTGTTTTGCAAATAACTCAAACAATTAACGAGTACAACAGAATGATACAGTACGAGTACTAAAAGTAGAATAATTAGGAGACAATGACTTTTATAGTGGTTGAACGATATGCTTAGTCTATTCGTTTGTGATGTTCTCTTGAACTATTAGTGTAGCCACTATGATTCAGTACTTACATTCCGCTAGTTTATAAGACCAACTCCTCTTTTATGACACAACATTACCAATACACGTAGACTATTTTTACTTCTTGGTACATGCAAACTAAGTTCATAATAGCCTTACTTAGCTATTAGCACACGCGGACTAGTGCTAAGAACAAATATGATGAATAGTCATGAATAGTGTCGCACCCAAAATAACAGTGAACAAAACCTACTGTATCACAATATAGTTGGTTCACTCTCTCAAGAGGTAGGACTTGTGGTGTGTGATGGAGTTCTTGAGAACTTACAAGCATGTAACTCAAAACACTAATAGAGAGAGAAAATATGCAAGCGTAAAATACTCTCTTGAAGAAGACAAATAGTAGAAGTTTTTGTAGGTTTGTAGCTCAGGTTCACTTTCTTCAGTAGTCTTTTCCTGGGCAGATAAAGCTTGTTTATATAGAAAAGCTTTCAATGTACACAAGCCTCTTAAAATTAATTATCTTGTCTTGTAGAGTATCCATGACATCATGTTCTGTTACCTTGAGCTCCCAAAAGAACCCAAAAGTCTTGATTTGGTCTCTTAGGACTAAAGATTGCAACTCAATATTAAATAAAGTGTCCAACAACTAAAATAATAAGAGGCTACAAAATTTACCACAAAATGTTAATCTAACAGGCAAGTTTTTATCTTAAGACGTCATAAATAAATCCTTATGGCTGATATGTAAGGGGTTGAATCAAACCAGAAAATCATAACAGGCTGGATGGTTAGCCAGTTTGACAGACAGTCGGCCGGTACTATACCCAAATCCCAATTGGATAGGACAAAGAGCAAATGTTGAGATACTATAAGCTCCCTCTATTTTGGTCTATTTTGGGCTTCAAATGGAACATGCTAAAACGCCTTGATTTCATCCAAAACAAGTACGTCATATAGTTAATCCATTTTAAATCATCAATGACATTATTGTCACGACCCATTCCAATTTGGAATAGATTAGTAACTGGCCAACGAGCTAATCCCGTTAAGGCCTATAATGAACACAGTTAAGGATCTCCAACCTGCCACGTAAAAATCTAAGCCAAAATTAATCAGAGTAAATGGAAACGTGTATTTACAACCTCAAAACAAACACCAGGGAAGTGTACGTGTTAAACTGAGCATACAGACATCCTATAACATCATCCTCAAAAATATCAGCCTAACAGGTGGCCGAACAAGTCCTAGCGATCAAACAAAATTAAACATACTATCTATGCAATATATACAACCAAAAGTCCTTTATCTCCCTCCTGTCCATGGCTCGCCTCCTCAGAACCTGTTAATCTGTTATGTTGTTTAACAACATCATTAGCACAACGCTAGTGTGAATTCAAATATGAAATTCTACGTGTTTGCCATGTTATTCATATGCACAATGCATGTAACATAATGATCTTGATAAACATAATTAACAGCATAGTCCAAAAGGTCAAGTCTAGGACTTTGTTCAAGCTTATCTCATTTAGTTCAATTTAAACGGTTGCCAATTGTTCGTAGGTGGGAGCTACCCCCTTATGCATCATCGCATACGTGGAATGACGTCATCCATAAACCACATTGGCCGTGGTTAACAACCTTGTTTCACGCCTCTCGCTATATTCTAATCCCCTAGCGGTCGGGGTACCGTTTGAACTACTTATCAACGTATTAATCAATGTTTTCTTAATTAACACATGGTCTAAGTATGAACAATTCAATATGATCTAGCATGGCATTTTCATGCTTAAAACAACATATAACATTGAAATATCTCATGCTTTCATGCTTTTAAAATTGTACGCGTAACAAGTCATATTTGAACTCACCTCTTGCTATGTCTCGTGGACTTGCTAATATGTCACCACTTTCACTTCTCGTTCTCTATACCTCGTTTCCTATATCATCAAGGATATCTTACTCAACAACTAAAGTTTAACGCTTAAAGATAAACTCAAATCTCAAGTGTATTCCTTATAATTCGAGTAACCGACTTTCTTAATCCATCAACAAAAATATCTCACGCTATGGATTGAGACTCATACAAGGTTATAATTAGTCTCCTAATATTAGAATATCTATATTAAATGGTTTGAGAGATCACGGGGTCAAATAAAAAGGTTTGAGGTTCAAAATCATCAAAGTGAAGCTTGTAACAGATTCTCAGAAATTTATGCTGATAGAAATCAGTTTGGAAACCCCATCAAAACATGTCCAAAATTTACCAAATTTGACAGGGTGGTAGTTTAGGGTATTGGGAACATTCAATATGAAGAACCCAAGACTTGGAATAGCTTCTAAGTAACGTAAAAACTCAGTATAACAGAACTGGTAGAAAATCGTCACAGTTTACCAAACATGCTTTTTCTTCAAATCTAACCGTTAGAATTTAGTGATTCAAATTGGAAATGTTAACTAAGACATTAATCTAGCTGTGTTCCAAATTTCATGACGATCCGAGATATTAACAGGCCTAGGGAAGCTTTTGAAGTCAGAGGAAAAATCTGCCTTACAGCAGCAGTTGAATGCTACCAGACTAACCATAGCAGATTCGGTTTCTTCCTCTCGAACTTCGAATTTTTATAATTCCAGACCCTAAACTAACTTACTTAAGCCGTATAAATCCAAAATAAACACTAATCTATGTTAGGTTCACAGAAAATTCTTACCCAGATTCAGTACAAGAAGTAGAGGTACAATCACTAATTTTTCTTCTTCTTCTTCTTCTTCTTCTCCTCACCTTTTCTCTTTCTTCTTATTTTTTTCCTTCTCTGTTTTCCTTTGGCTGATCCCCCGTAATTCTATTGTAGAAATGGAGAAGATTTGAGCAGCTTGGTAGGGTAAATATATCACAAAAACCATAGCAAGAGGTGTAAACATTGCAAGCTCCTTAGTGTCCTTTTTTGGTAAAACTTAGGATGACAATGCAAAGGCCAAGTCTATCTCTAATTCCTTAACGTAAAAGTGAAAATATCCTACCATGCATATCTATTTTATCTAAGTTATATTATATATAAATCTCTCAGTAAAAAAAAAGGTAATAAATTAGTTTTAGGGACCTCTAATCTCGACCGATTGCTCCCTTAGAGTAATATTTGGTTTAATCTTCAGTTATCACTTATGCTTAAAATAATTTATTGAACCACCCTTCGGTCTCCAATTATGATCCGATCCAACTTCAAACATCCCTAAATAATTCCGGGATATCTCCTCGTTCACCCAATAGTCATCGAAACAACTTCGAAAAGTTTCCATTTAGTAATTCGATCGAATTTTTAAATTCACCAATTTTTTCCTACTTTCTTTATATTTTCTTTATTTTGGATCGGGGTCTCACAATTATAGAATAGGATTAAGGAACATAAGAGTCAACAATTTAAGCATCAAGGTACTAAACCATATTCTAAAACTTAACGCAACATTAAACGTAACCTTATATAATATTTTGCAATATATCCAACATCATCAAAAAAATCATCAAAATCAAATAGCACTTTCAAGTGTGGCAACATAATAATTCCTTTTGTTGACTTTGCCTTGGCCTTTGAGAGTTTTTAGGGGTTTTCTCGTACCCAATAAATAGGTCTTTTGGGGCCACGAATTTTAGAATTTTAGCTAGAAATAAAGGAAGTAAGTTAGGATTTTGGGTTCCAAGTTCCATTTCCAAGAGTTGGTAAGGATAACAACACAAGAGTGAGGTTATGTTTTCACTTTCTTAGCTTACTTTCATTGTTAGATTTTATTGAACTTGTGATATCTTGTATTTTGAGTTCCTAATTTAATCTTAACTTAGTTTTCTTTCATGTTTACCATGTTTTTCATTTTTTACTCAATTTCTATTTCAAGCATGTTAGGCAAACCATTTATGACATGGTCCTAGGATGATTTTCATCCTATGACCTAGTCCAGTTGATATCTTCTCATGTGTTTTACAAAGCTTCTTATGGAATGGTTAATGTTCTTATTTTAGAACCTAACAAGAAGTGTTAAAACTTTAATTAGGTATGAACAATGAACCTTGATACATCTAATATTTAGATCCATGTCCTTCTTGGTGTTGACCAAATGTTTATTGGACCAAAACATTTCCTCTTTTATTTCTAAATAGTTTTCATTGAAATAATTTCCGATCAAGAACATTTGACCTCTTCTTGATTGACTTAAAAATAAAAGATTTTACTAGCCTATGTTTTGGGTGAATTTATTCCATAAACTATGTTTTTTTGTTAATTTGATAACTTCTTGTCATTAGTAAACTTGCATCTTAGTTTCGATAGATAATTTCATTGAAAATGATTGACATGCCTAAATGCTACATCTGCAAAATTACTTGTCAAAGCCTATATTCATTCCATGAGAACTGACACTCAAACTCACTGCTATACATTTTCCTTACCTGCAACAGAAAGAGTTTTGATTATTAAATATTGACACAACTTCACAACGACATTTATATCTCCTAGTATCAAGCCGAATGTTGTCAAAGTGACTCATTCGTTGATTTTGTAGGCCGAAAAAAGCATCGACCTCTTTTTTTTTATTGAGTGCTTGTAACAAACAAAGCAAAAAATGCGATGAATAGTTCCTTGAAAGAGCAGGTGGAGGTAGTCGGGAACTTGTAAAACCATAGAAGCTCGAGCTCGCCTAAACTCGAGGGGAAAAGCTTACACATCAAACTATCATCTGAGTTATAAAGTGACGTCATCTGGCAAAAGTGTACCACATGCATGTAGGCATCCGTTTTTGGTCTTATTTCTGGAATCTAGTGGATTGAACCCACAGGGTGGCATTCCAAACTTGATCTCCCTGTAGAAGGGGAGAGAGATAAGTTGTTCGTGTATGGCACTGGTATGTGATCTTGTCGACCAAGTTGTTGACTCGATCGCTCTCCTCCTCTTGTTCTCCAAGTGCTCCTTAAGGTCTTGTCATATATTTCTGTTATTTCATAAAGTACTTGAAATGATAAGGTTTTAGCTTGATCTTAAAAAAAAATAGCCTAAGTTGCTTTGAATTTTTTTTTTTAAGGCTTTTTAGGTACTGGCTGGTAGTTAGACCGATCTTCATATCAACCGGACGGTAGTCATATCATCCAGTAAGTAGGCTTGTCAACTGGTAGTGTCTATTGGTAGTTGTACAATCCTGCAGTTGGTCAACCGGTTAAGGGAATTTTTGCTAGCAGCTTTTGGACCAACAGGCAAAAACGCATTAAATGAGCTCTCAACTACTCCTAACGAATAAAATGAGTAGAAGAGTATTTATAACTTGTCTTGATGCATTTACGAAGATACAACAATTATCTAAGAGCAGTGAATCAAACATTGAAGTGATCCTTAACCTTTAAATCCCCTCTCTAGAAATCTCATTGTACTTTCACTTCCGAACCTACTCAACTAGGATTGATCAATTTGTATTGAGCTACAATTTTTCATACACAAACCATCATAAGTATTTGATTGAGTGTTCAAGAGAAAAATACTTGTAGAGTAAAAGAGCCAAAGTAGGATTCACTTTGGTGAAGATTAAAAGATCAAACTTGTAGCGATTCACTAGCTCATCGGGAAAGCTAGAGGTTGTAATTGACATCATAACTAGTGGAACTCCAGATATGTATCTTGAAGAAGTGGACTAGAGATTCAAATCGGTAAATTGCCGAACAACTATTAAGTTTTTTTTGTATCTCTTATCTTATTTACTTATTTGCACTCTAGGTGTTTGATAAAATTCATAACTTTATTTTTAATTGGTAGTTTTTACTTAGCAAACCCAATACAACACAACCCCCCCCCCCTCGGGTTGCGTTTGGGATAATACTTATGTTTCTCCCGCCTAGGCAATATTTCCCTATGTTGATCTCATCCCTCCAACCATTCTTCCTTGCGTCTCCATTCATCACGAAGCCTGTGACACTCCATCTGGCTTTTGTATGTGACTGTCTGGTTGTTGGTCGTATCAAAAGTATAGATGGACAAAGAGTTGTCTACTTACGGTTCCCCACTATGAGATGCTTAGAATGCAGAGGTGTTTGCGATGCTCATAACGAGATGCTGATATGGTGTGGGACTTTGCTCTCCAAAGAGTCTGCCTCTTCCACTATCAAGGTGTCGTGTTCACCCAGTCTGTCCTTTAATGAAATTCTTCTTTCTATCCAGTGTCTCTCTAGAGTCGGTGATCGATAACGGCAATCGTGATGAGCGACATAGTGAGATCCATCACTGGATCGTTGAGAGTGGACCCTCATCTTGAGTCAGCTTATTTCTTCTTGGATGCTAAGGATAAGCCTATCCTTCTTGTTCATTCTCACCTCCAACTTCTTGTGAGCCTAGTCGGACGTCGGTCTGGCCCACTAGTTTGGCCCATCACTATTTGCTGATTCACCCCACTACATATTATTCTTGATACACAAGGATAAGAAATTCTAAGCCAAGTTGACTTATAATGAAGAATTAACAGTTAAATTAAACTCAAAGCACAAGAGATAAGGATTTAAATATTCTAGATAAGACTTATATTGTTAACAGCCACCAATTGCAAGAAAGTTTAATTCGTCTCTAATGAGGCGGAACTAAAAGTGTACTGTAATTTACTATTATTTACACGCATCAGATAGATAGTTTAATTGGTTAAGTAGTGCATTCCTATTAACTAGAGGCGAATAGTCTTTTAATGATTTGTTATTTTGCAGAGCTAAGTTTCGGTCGAGTTATGGAGTTCGTATGTTCCAAAATAGATAGAGAAACTAGTTTTTTCGGTAATAAATTTGTATCCACTAACAAATACGATTAAATGAAACTTATTGGGAAATTATATTTTCTAAATCATATTTTTGCAAGCATAATAGTTTATAATCACTACATTATTAATATTCAATCAAACATGATTTTTTTTTGACAGAAATTATCTTTTTAGTGATCTCTACAAAATAAGCAGTACATATTAAATTCTTAAATTAGAAATAATACGGATATTTAGGGGGACCAGCTCGAATTAAAGCGGGGCCTTGTCGTGGAAGTAAACATTTTAGCGCCACCATATTTTTTCCTTCCAGAATGATCGATTACGTTTAAACGTTTCCATCCCACAGTTCTACTTCACTCCCTCACTCCCATTCTCTCTCGCCCCTTCAAAACCCTAATTTATCGGTCTAGAAAACTGCATCCTCGCAACTTCTCTTCCGCACGTCGATCAATGGACTTTTGGGGTAGTTTTCTCTTATTTTCGCTGTATATTACTTTGTTCGTTTGTTTCTGTTGGAGCTTCTTGTGTATCAGGATTATTGCTCGCTTTCGCACGTTGTGGATATAGTATTGATATAGCTAAAATTATGTTCGTCGATTGTGCTCGTAGTTGTTTTCCTTTCTGTCCACTTGTATTGTACAAATTTCCTTCTCACAATCGAGTGTGCGTTTGATTTCATCCTTATTAATTTAAAATTTTCATGTCAAAATCAAGTCTATGTGTGTTTATGTGCATTTTCGATGGTAGCTGTCCAAACGCGGAAATACAAGTTTGTTAACTAATAAGACAGCAAAATTTGTACAATTAGATGAAAAACAAAAGAAAAATCCAAGATATGTACCTCCCGTAGCCAGTCCTGTTCATGGCTACCCTGTTCACTACCTCGTCGAACCTGTGACTGATCCAGGATTCTAACTGTGAGAGTGCAATCACGTGTAATTTCACTATTATCTTACGAAGTACTAGTATGGTGCTGCTGGTACTCATAGGAAGATCCAGCTTTATGAGTTAGAGTAAGGAATGATGCCTATGACCATAGTTATTAAAGGCGAGCGGCGCAAAGGTCAGCTGGAGCCTAGGCGCAAGGTGAGGCGAGGGCTTTATTGATGCAAGGCACACCTAGTCAAGAAAAAAAACAAATAAGGCACATACAAATACTTAAACTAGTAAACACCATTACAAAGTGTATCCCTAATTCCCTACATTACAAAGTGTAGCATAGCACATACAAATAGTGTCCTTATATATATATATATATATATATATATATCAGTATATGACTATTTTACTTTATACAGTGCATATTCAACAGGTTATTGGTGGCCAGTGCATATTGCTATAACAGTACTGTATTGTATACTATATAGTATATACACATACACTATATACACTAAATCATATAGACAGAGCATATATACAGTAGATAGAGCATATATACATATTCAGTACATAGAGCATATATATACATATTTAGTACAGTATATATACAACATATATACATATTCAGTACATAGACAGAGCATATATACATATATCATATACCTGGAAACTTACTAAAACCGAGAGAGAGGATTGCAGAGAGAGTCGGGTATACTTAAATTCGAACAAGCAAGCACCTTTCGCGCCTCGCGCCTCGTGCCTAGGCTCATAAAGCCCGCGCTTAGTTGAAGTTGCCTCACCTAGGACCATGACAAGAGCGTGGGTTGAGCCTTGGTGTGCCTTGCGCCTAGGCTCACCTTTCACAACTATGCCTATGACAACGCAAAAATCTTACAAGAAAATGATGAAAAAAGGGTACACAACCAAACAATTCTCCGAAAGTCTTTTCACCATGGTCAAAAGGTCCTCCTATACAACTTTCGTTTGCATCTCTTTCTGGGTAAGTTGCGGCTTCACTGGTCTGACCCCTTTACAGTTCGTACTATTTATTTTCATGAGGCTGTTGAAGTTGAAAATCCAAAAAATTGTAATGTTTTCTAGTGAATGGCAAACTTTTGAAACCATTTTTTGAATTGTCAAGTTTGGAAGTTGATGTTCTTGAAAGATCCCGTTTATCGAGATTGAAATCTTGTTATTTGTCGCGCTTGTGTAGTCTTGTGCACATATTTATGTTATTGTGAATTCTCCTTTGCTTTAAAGCTTCATCATTTATTTCAGTTTTTCAAGTATTATATTGCCACTAGTCTTTGTGTGTGTGTGTGTGTACTGAATTCGTTGTACGTGTCCTAAAAAAGGTATTTTTTTTGAAAAAACTGTGTTTTTGTCCTTGTGTAATCCTAGTGTTATGTCTTGTGTACGTGTATCTTTGAAGAACTAGCGGATGATGATACTTTGGATCACATTACGATATGATGTCTTCAAATCTGATTTTAAAGGGTTTTGCTATTCGCAAGGAACCCCGCAAGGAATCGTGTAGGGATTACATAGCGGGGGACGGGGGTGAAAAAAAAAAGAATCTTTTCCAAGCAAAGAAAGACCCCCGTCATGTAATCCATGCGTGATTCCCTGCAGATTACTTGCGAATAGCAATTCTTGATTTTAAAAGACCACTGTCATATTATATTCTATAAAAAAACAAAAAGAGAAGATTTATTCAAAAAAGCATATAATAAGTGTTTTATTTTTTGTGGTTTTTTTAAGTTAAGAATATTTTTCATTCAAAGCATGTTATTTGATTTGAATTTGAATTTTTATTACCTAAGTTTAAGTATCATATTGAAGTTCATTGTACTTGCCTCTTTGTAAAGTATTCTAGGTGTTCATATTTGGAAATCATTGCACTGCACTGTAGCCCTTGATCATTTTTCTTAGTGGATAAGTGAACATGATTTGGTGATCTTGATGAAAATTACTAAAGATTAATAGCCCTTATGAGTTTTTGAGCCATTCTTTTTCTTGGAGAGTAATTACAGCTACTCTTGAATTTTCTTGTGGAAGCTCATTAAATTCGTTGTTTGGTCTCATTATTTCTTTATTTTGGTTGAATGATGAGAATGCATAAGAATGTTGCACTGCTTTCCCTGTAGAATCACGAAAGTTGACAGACTATACTACTTGGGGGATGATTTTAGGCTACTTCCACTTTCTCATCTCTTTAGATTTGGTTTTGATAGAAAGCATTTTGATTGATGAAAAATGGTTACAAAGGTATCACCTGTGCCCATCTACATATAGCCATGCCATACACATGAAATATTTTTTGTGTCAAATTCCCGTTGCTAAAGTAGCCTGCAATCATAGTTCATAAACGTGTATGTGGATGAATAATAGGATGTGACTGAATTTCACACTTGTTGGTGGCAAAAAGACATTGAAGTTACATTTTGGCAAAATAACTTTTAGCTTACCTGATCTGCTGATTGGGGGCGGAGACAGAAATGCGGCCTTGGCGCTGCGGTAAGGTTGCACCAATGTGACCTAGTGATCACGAGCTCGAGTTGTAGAAATAGTATCTCTGGCTGTGAGGGCAAGGTTGACTACATCCAACTCTTTCCTAGATCCCACAGTAGTGGGAGCCTTGTGCACTGGGTAGCTCTTTTTTAATCAGGGACAGAGACAGGATTGGTGGGCAGTGAGGTCAAATACCTAGAGCCTTTTAAGGATGTAGTCAAGTTTGATAATGATAAAGGGCAATAATTGTAGTTTTAGTAGGGTCCTTTAGGAATTTGTTGATACTTGTGTGGTCAAATGTATCAAAAACCAATCAAAGTTGTAAGTATCCAAGCGGTTTTTCCAACTCAGTGGGTCGCTTGACAGCCTTTTCACTACTTCCCTTTGCCATTTTAAATAATAGATTGTAAGTCTCTAAGTATACATGCACACTTGTCTTATTTGGCTAATAACAGCCACTGGTTGGCTTTATATTCATAGAGTGGTACAATCCTGTCAAATTTCGTTAACATGCTGATAACAGACACTGGTAAGCTTTTCATATGTAGACTAGTACGATTATGTAAAGAATTTCTGCTTGCTTAATGAATTGCTAAGATGCATGTGTCAATTTTTGGTTATCATGTGTTTTTGCCTTTTCTGTTATTTATATTCAGAGACAACGATCTTTTCTCCTAAGTACTGGTTTGTCAAATTCATTTTCTGGAGAATTCTCAATGTGTTATGATTACACAGGAGTCGAGGTGAAAAGTGGTGAGCCTTACCCAGTAGAAGCCGGGGAAGGCAGGGTCCTGCATCTTTCGCAGGTTGTAGTCCAAGATGCAGAATTTTTTTTGTAGTTATTCTTTATTACTCAATTTGTTATGTTTGCATACATCCCATTTACGTCAACACTCCACAGGCTTGTCTTGGTGAGGTCAAGAAGGACAAAGCGAAGGAGCCCGTTTACCTTTATGTCACTGTTGATGGAAAGAAGCTTGTCCTTGGATCACTTTCCTCTGACAAGTTTCCTCAGCTACAGTTTGACTTGTTGTTCAACAACAAATTTGAGCTATCCCACAGCTGGAAAAATGGCAGTGTCTGCTTCTATGGATATAGATGTGATAATCCAACTGATGAATATCCCTTGCTTTTCTTACTGTTATTTAGTTGGCGTTATTTCTGCTCCATACATTTTTGGTTCTTGTTGTTGACATTGTTGGTGTTGTTCTTTGTTTTTATCTTCCTTGACTGCCTGCTCTTTTTATTATCATGGTTGAGAATGACTCTGGTAAGTTTATTAGCATCCACTGCTCTGCTATTTTTTACTTCCTTTTATTGCCATTGCACTCATGCCCGTTTTTTTCTTAGAGGATGATTCTGAGGAGGATTTGCCTATTGATTTTGCAAACAATGGTATAGAGTCTATGGACAGTGTATTTCTACTTCCAATTCTTCATTCATGTTTCATGGGGCGCCTGACATTTATTTTGTTAATTTGTTTTCCTTCGAAAATAAGAGTCACAAGCTACACGTGAGAAATTTCCTGCAACTCCGAGTGCAAATACTGCAAAACCTGATTCAGCTGCAGCAAAGAAAAAGGTGAAGATAGTGGAGCCAAAGGATAGTGAAAAAACTACCGAGGAAGATGGTAGTAGTGAGGATGATTTTGATGCAGATACTTCTGAGGATGAATCTGATTCACAGGAGGTATTTTTTCAGTCAAAAGTTTTTCATTGCTCTTTTGCACATGTTTCAGCTATGTACTTTTAAATTAGACAACCCACATTGTTTGTTTGATTCTACATATATTTGCATGCTTGTATGTGCATGCTATGGTGTTTTTTATTGTGCTGTGTTCTTATAGATGGAATTGGTAGAAGTGGAAACATATTGCAGTATTTTATTTTTCTTACTTCTTATGCACAACTGTAGCTGGTACCTTTCTTTTGGTTTAGGATGAAGATGGCGATTCGGAGAGTGGAGAAGGTGAGACGGAAGATGACAGCAACAGCGACGAAGACGACGACGACGACGACGATGAAGAGACTCCTAAGAAGGTAGATTAAGCCTCCACAACCGCCTGATTGAGAGATTGATTGGCTCTGTATAAAATAATAAGGACTTCTACTTATCCTATTTGTGGCTAATTCATATTCGTTTCTTATTATAAAGGTTGAACTAAGCAAGAAGAGACCTGCAGTATCTGCTACTGAAACTCGTGGTCCTGATAAAAAGGCGAAATTCATTACTCCTCAAAAGACTGGTAATTGACCCTTCTTATTTTTTAGCCTCAACTGCTTATAAATCCTCCTGGATGGTGGCAGCAGACCTCCATGATGGTTGAGCTATCTAGTTTAGTTTATTCTGCATGGGAAAGCTAACTACTGATTTTAGATTTATGGAAAAATGGAAATCAATAGAGCGCATATCAGTTTGATAATTTACAGATGATGAAGCTAGGAATTTATATGTTCCAGATTCAATTTGGGTGATTTATCATTCAAATCTCCTCTCTTGCAAAAAGATCGTTTTCACGTTGGAAGCACGAAGTTGGGTTTTACTTGCAAAATTTCTGTTACTTATCTGAGTGATTCGTGTAGGCTAAAATAAGTCATAAATGATGATCTATAACTCTAGTGAGGATGCAACATTTTGGAACACTACGTGAGATGTCACTCTTAGCTTTTATCCCCTTATTGATGTTTACTGCTGACATTACTTTAACCTACTACAGTGATTTTTTTAGTGATGTCATTCCTCTGCGCACTCAATTTGTTGCCCTTGATTTCACTCCTGGGACTTACTTTCCTCTACTTATTTTAGTGTTACTGAAGTTGTGGGCATTATTTCACTCCTGGGGCTTATTTTGTCAATTTTGTATTCTTGGCAGTGAAATTATTTCACCTCTTACACAACTTAAAAATGTGTCCACGATATATTTTCAACGTACATAATTATCTCCATCTGCTCATAGTTCAACTCTAATTAGTCAGACCAATTTGTTTGCGTGGGCAAACTTTTGTATTTTTTTATGGAAGGTTGTGTGGACAATTTAATGATCAAAGGTTCATCCTTATGTTGGTTCAGAGATGAAGAAAGGCGGGGCTCATGTGGACACACCTTACCCGTCAAAAGTGGCTGGAAAAACTCCTGCCAATCAGTTGAAACAGCAGACTCCAATACCAGCTGGATCTCATCCTTGCAAGTCTTGTAACAGGTACATATATTATTCAAATTTTCCAAGTTTTTGGAATTGGAAGAGTTACTGATACCAACTTTGCGTGTGTGCGTGCTCGCTTTTAAATCGCAGGTCATTTAACTCAGAAAATGCTTTGGATTCTCATACGAAGGCCAAGCATACTCCAGGGAAGTAAGTGGGTTTGAAGAAGCTACACTGTCCTCCGTGGGCTGTGTTGTCTCCGTTTGGCATGGACGATTTGAAGAGAAAACCAGCTATTCGGTTGGGTACTTTTTTCTTATGGTTTATCTTAGAAAATGTTTAATTTTTTTTAGGTTCTGGTACTCAAATAGTATTTGCTGGGGTGAATTGCATACAAAGTCGACCATCTGATCTCTCTATTATGGTAGTTCTTTTGCTCTCACTTTTGAAAGTAGTTTTCTCTTTCGTTGGTGATTAGTTAGTTAAAACTGAGACCCCCTGCAGACAAGAAAGTTCATTTTCATTAATATTTGTTAAGAAAAACCGAGTGTTCTCTTCTTTCTGAGCTGGGAAAGTAAAATGTACAAGAGCCGATTATGTGTTACCCCATTTTCATGCTTCTGACATGAAAACTAAAGTGGCATTTCCCATTGCATTCAGCAATTCTTAAGTGGGGCTGTAGAAAACAAAAGGTAGGAAGACGACTTGAACTCGGGTTCATTTGAAAATACGCTTTTTTTTTTTTTTTTTCTGGCTTTGGAGAGCTCAGGTGGCACTCTAATCTTAATTGCAAACCATGCTATTCAAGAAACTTGGTGCATATTGCTTACCAAAAAGAACAAAATAAAGCGACCTTGGACTTCAAATGTTCAAGACTATGATCTAAGAAAGACCTCCTTATTACTATTTGCTACGTTACATATCAAAGCACGAGTGAAAAAAAAGAGGGAAACATACCCTTTTAGAATGGAGTAATGTTACAAACACATTACGTTGTATATTTAATTGCACATCATATCTATATGGCATGACACGTAATTTATGAGACTTGTTAAATTAAGCATATAATCAAAATTCTTGTGATTCGTTTTTACACTTTATACTTAAAACACGAGTGGCGGCATGTCATATAAACATTCAATTAAAAATTGAATGTAGAGTTTGATGTGTTAGTAAATTTATTCTATAAAAAAACGGATCCAGAAACTCCAACCCCGACAGCCAGGACTTTCCACAAAAGCATTCCCATTCACCTTGATTCATCCTGGAGCATGAGGAATCCATTTAACCATTACCAACTAGAGGGTTTCCCATTCACTACTTGCTTTGCTTCCACAATTCGAGACCCCTAAAACAAAAATAATGACTATTACCATGCTCTGCAATATGTCTTTTCTTGCTCTCATTTTCTTAACTTCTATCATTCCTCTCATCATGATAAGCCAATAATCCTTACAGATGTAAAACTATGTTACCCTGTTCTTCCCACAATGGGGAAAAAAAGGCCTCCAACCAAAGTTGACAAATTCTGAAGAACCAAAGCGATAGAGTCCAAATTCGAGGCAGCAACTTCAAGCGAGGTAACCATTCATTAGAAACACATCCTAGTATAAAATGACTACTACTTCCATAAACAAAGAGATGGACATGATATTTCCCGACCTCTGTGATAACGAGTAAGGAAGAAGAAAATGCAAGGGGGATCGTTCCTATAAATCAGCTTCGACCTTTTGATAGGAATTGGACTATTAAAGTCACCATCCTGCAAAGAGATACTGTCAAAGCATATTCTACCTCAAAGGATTTGGCAACATCACACTTATGGATGAGCAAGTATGCGAATGTTGTTTGATGTTCCATATCTGTAACTGAAGTAAAGGACAATGTGAAAATCTGGAATGTTTGGATTCAGTTGTGATAGTTAAGTTCTTAATGCTTCGATTGCTATGGGGTGATCTATCACAGCTGAGGCAAAGACGGTCCAGATCTATAAGAATAACATAGTGTTTTGATGCTCACATATCTGAAGTTATTCTTCTCACACTATGGGGTGATCTGGCAAAAAAATGGAGGAGTAGTAGAATGTATATCAAAATAGAAACCACCCATTGCTGTGTCAAAAACAAAAGTTACAACAAGATATTCAGATATTTTTCAGCGTGTATTTTTCATCAGTAAATTTGCAGGATGGAATGAGACTATTAAAAAACCTCTGTAGTTTGCAACTATGGAGAAGCTGCTTCATATCCAGTGGCGTAACTCGTGCACGCATCTTAGTCTACTCCATAACAAAGAATGCCAAGGATGACCATCAATGGTCTGACAATCTTCGACGAGGAAAACGTAAGTACAGTATACTCATTCTAAAAAGAGCATGATCACCATATTTTCACATTCAATTTGCCAAGTAACTATGAGCATTAGTAGGTGAATTTTATTTTGACGTATCTGCTTTTGGTACTTATGTTAAAATAAAGAACAGTGGAACGGAAGCAGCAAGAAAATTACTCATATCATACGCATGGACCTTTAAACAGTATCAAATACCTTGCAATGTTTCTAGAGATACTATTTGCATGTAACCAACATGGACAAAAGATCTCATAACCCACCAAGGCAAACACCCCCAATTCGTCACTATTTGTAACACATAATGGTAAAACACATGAAAAAATAATGCCGCAAAACCACTAGTACATACAAAGGTTCTTCTTCATGAAAGAGTCATAAATGCAGAATTGCTGTTGTTTCTAAGGCTTCAAGGGCTAATAATCTAAAGATACATGACGAATATCACAAGGGCAAATGAGCTTCAGTGAGTTGTCAGTTTGCAGCTGAGAGCTGCTTCAGTTGTGCTGGCACCTAAACATGCTGATCCTGTAAACTTGCTCTGCAGACAATTACACCAAACCTGTATACAAATATCATGGTAAGCTGCCATACAAAAATGAGGATCAATCCTTGCAGCAGGAATACCTGAACCTGCAAAACTTCTGAAAATTTGTAAGATCAATGGAAATAAAGCGAGGAGGGTGACACTGGGGCCCCAGAAATATCAATTTACAGATTGCCACTGTAAGTGGTTCTTTTCTGAGCGCAATTAGTATTTACCTATACCAAAGGAGGAATGATTATCCCGATGTGAGGGTTGACTATGGACTTCCCTGTCATATCACCATACTGCACTTGATTTTGCAAAAAAATCCTGGTATTTTGATTCTTATTGTAAGAGGGTAGCAAAAGTTGGGAATCCAAAATAGCATTTCTCACCAAAAATTATTTGACACAGAGTCAATTTTCATCCAGGCGGACTCTTTCCTTTGCTCTCAAGAGAATGAATTAGCTAGAGAAATTAGCAAAGCTAAAAGAACAAATAGAAAACACCGGTGCATAAATTTGAGCAAGCAACTTGTCTTTTATTGGTAAGAGAAGCGCCTACCAAACAGAATATGTGGAAGTGATCCCAAATGTTCTTTCCACTGTGTTCCAGAAGCTATTTTGTTCCAATCAAGCTATTTGGTGAGGCATATCACCTAAGTATGTTAATAAGTTTAAATAAGTGTAAACAAGTTTTCCCGAGGAAAAATTGTGGATCGACACTACAAAGATCTTGAAAATCTACAAAATCCTTTCTTGAGAGAATATGGAAAAGGTCCAAGGGGGATTAAAAACTAAAGACTAGAGGGGGCCCTAACCAGAATTCAAGTATTAACGAGTTCTCTTCATCTTCTCATTAAAATTCAACACAAGTTTCTCGTATCTGCTGGGAGGACTAAAAGGATAAAAATAGTTTTTACTTTATCATAAAGATAATGAACCTGTACTCCACCTGCAAAGTGGAAAATCGACAGTAAACTGTCTTTTTCTGGAAAGGAAATTTTTTCCACAAAATATAAAAGAAGCTAAGGCTCCGTTTGTTTCCACAAAACTATATCACATAAAAAAGGATGTTTGCATAATGATTTTGCCAGACAAATATTATTGTTTGTGTTTTTTCCGCTGTTTGGTTGACACTTGATAAATATTTTCAAGAAAAGAGACTAAGGTCATTTCCAGTTCCCACCTGAATCACACAAATATAAAGTGTAAATGGACAAAAAAGAATAAAAGGTATCACTCAAGTAGCCAAGTGGGATATGCAATTCAAACTAAAGCAACTATGAGGCTCAATCTCAGCCTCATGTTCCCATAGTTGCCTAATTTTAATAAAAATAATACCACCTTGGATCTGGATTTGCTGACAAGAAATAGCGGTCAGTCAAGCGGTTGCTGACTTCTCGTCGATTTTGTAACGAAAAACCTTTTTTGGCCCAACGGTGGCAAAAGTTTTACACAAAATGTTTTGCTTGCCTTTTATCCAACCGAAAACCGGAAAATGGATAAAATATTTACAGGAATATATTTTATGACAAACAAACGGAGGCTAAATGTATATCATTTAAATTTCAAGGAGCAAGAGTATTGAATAATCACACAAGAAAAAGGTAGGAGACAAACCGGACAATACCACTAGGATCAGTAGTCGTAACCTCCATCCTGCTTTTGAGGGTCATCGTGCCGTTCTCCATTCTGTGCAATGCGGTTGTTATTGTTGTCATCATCACCATTGTCACTGTAGCCATACTTGTTAGCAGATTCCGCTTGTTCCCTTTCCCTATTCCACTGTTCAATTTTTGCTCTTCTCTCAGCACTACCTTCCCTAACTGGGCTCCTGTTTCTCTGTTCCCTAGGGCTTCTGCTTCGTCCTCTGCTTCGTCCTGGACTCCTGCTTCTAGGCCTCCTCCCCCTGTCCTGGTGGCGACGATCTCTATCATCACCTTTCCTACCTCCATAGCCTCGCCCGCCCCCATGTGGACGCTCCTCACGATTGTCACGCCCTTGTGGGCTACGGCTGTGCCTTCGCCTACCACTCCTCCCAAATAACTGCCTCCTCAACTCTCTATATTAGAAGAAAAAGGAAAAAAATCAACAATTTATAAAGAAGAGAGAAACAAGTACTGCCTCCAGCCCTCTTTCTTAGTCCAATTTTTTACTTTTGGTCCTGTAAAGAATGTCCACACTTTTAAACATCAATTAGCAAAATTTACCAACGCTACTCTTCTTCTCCTCCCTGTTGACAACTGAAAGTGCACATGGGAAAATATTGAAGGAAAACATGAGAAAGTTGACACGTTTAATATTTATGCCTCATTAGTTGGATTGCCCAAAATTGACTCACAATGAGGGAATGAGGGAGTACTAAACATTCAAAGCAAAAAAACAGGGAGCATTGGACATGAAAGGCGAGAAACCCACCTGCTGATCTTTTTTAGATGCATGAAGTTGCAATAGCCACCCCTATTGCATATATCTTCCTCATATTGCCTACAAGTGGCTTCACGGAAATCCGTCACCGGTGAGAAGTCAACAATAATGGGATTCCCTAAAGAGCAAGGAGTTCATAATGTCAGCTGGACAGTGAATAAAGATCCTATAAGTGTTTCGTTTTACTTCGCTTTATTTTTCTGGAGAACTTGACATAGAGACAAGCATAACAAAGTAGCTTAAAGATTTTACTTCATCTCCATTTTACAGGGACGTTCAAATATCTCTATACAGTTCATACACTTGCATATTTCAATGTTCTGGTTTAGGGTTAATTACATTTCACCCCTTCCAATTATCCTGTTTATCACTTACCAACTTAAACTATAAACCTTACAACTTACCCTTTGAACTGCGGATAATTTCTGATCCCCTTATGCTGTTAACGGAAATATGCACTAAATAATGGGTTATTACATTTTACCCTCTTCAACTCTCAAAATTTATCACTTAACCACCTTTAAGTATAAAATCCAACAACTTATCCCATTTATTTGGCTTCACACATCTCCACTTTAGACCCAAATCCTTGAATTAACAGATACTGATTTTCAATCATTCTTGTCAACTGTTCAATGCTACTTCTCAAGTTATTGTGTTCCGCTTTCAAATTCTTATTTTTCTTATTAACTGTTTTTCAAACTACTTGCCTCTTATAGGTTGGTGAGTTCATCTAAACAAAAAAAAAAATCATGCCCGTTCCCTATCTGCAGTAGATACTTCCACAAATATACCTTGAAAAGTTGACATGAACTCACCTAATTGTTCAAGCATCGAAAGAATCTCTTTTAGGGTTATTATCAGTTTAGAATGATTTGAGCAGGGTTTCAAATTGCAATACAACATGCTATGTTGGGGCAGGATTGGTAGCTCAAAATCCAAAGCTGCTAGTTTTTAATGTAAAAAAAGAGGCGCGCAAAGATTCATACAGAAAAATAATGACTTGAGAAGAAACAATGAAGAGTTGACAAGAATAATTAAATATCAAAAACTGTAAATCCAAGGGATGAAGTCTTAAGTAGAGATGTGTAAAGTTGAGAAGGGGTAAGGGGTAAAGTTTTATAGTTGAAGGTGGTTAAATAAAAAAAATTAATAATTGAAGGGGGTAAAATGTAATCACTCATTTTTATAAGTTTTCCGTTAACTGCATAAGGTGGTTTTGTTCATAGTTCAAGGGATAAGTCGTAACGTTTTATAGTTCAAGGGAGTTGAGAGATAAACCATGATAATTGAAGGGGCTACAATGTAATTGACCCTTTGCTTTATGAACTTCTTCAATGTTTAAAATGGAAAAAACCAACTATCAAAAAAGGGAAAAAGAAAAAGAAAAATTAGAGGGAGGATATTTAACTTAAGGGATAATCTAACAACAGCCCTTAGGGCGCCTGTTAAGGTGGCCCAAGAAGAACTGTGGCACTGTCACCAAGAGTACGCCAGATAAGAAAATGCAAGGCCTAGTTTTATTACCAAATTGACCCTACGCAATATTAGAAAAAGCAAAGCCTATAGCTCAATTACCAAACTAACCCTTACTATTCTCTCTCTCTCTCTCTCTCTCTCAATCTCTCTCAAAATAACCCCTTTTTTTCACAGAATAACCCCTCTCTCTCCCAAACCCAATCCACCACAACCCCCCCCCCCCCCCGCGCAAACACAATCCATCATCGACGGTCTTAGGGTTTTTTCCCTCTTCACTAGCAGAGCTTCTTCAACTGAATTCCTCCATGTTTCAGCCCCACACGCCGACATAAACCTCCGCCCACCGCCGGTCTCGCCTCAAAAATCCTCAAATCCCACTAGATTTTATATCTTTTTATTTTCTACCTTGGAAAGTTTTCGATCCCTCACAAATCTTCAAAGCTAGAAGGGTTGTGTATTCAATCCTGAATTTTTCTTTCCCCACTCTTGAAATTACTTTGTCCGCGTAGTAGGAACCTAGAAACCCATCTTCATTGCTGCAGATTTCAGCCTGCGGAAATATCCATACCTAGGTTTGAAAGGATTTCTTGAATCTTGCTTTTCCCTGTTTGTTTTTTTGGTCTTTGGAGGGGAGAAAATTTGGGATTTTAAAGAAGAGTAAAAAATTGTGTTTGAGAAAGAATGCTGTTGAAATTTCTGTGGGCTTTAAAGCTAGTAGGTTTGGTGAATCTGTTTGATGAAATGCCGATGAGAAGATGAGATAGATTTTTGCAAGGAGTGGGAGTTATGGATCGGGTTTTCGGGGGTTTAGAGATTTAGGAGGGGTTAGAGGGACGATGTGAAGAGAATGAGGACTCACCTTCGGTTGTGGTGATGGCAGTCGTGAGCGTGTGGTGTATGTCCAGAGACTAGATTTGTGGGCTCTCTCAGAGAGAGAGACATTTTAGGGTCATTTTTTACTTTTGAGTTTCACTTGGAAGGTCAACTGGGTACTCTTTTTGATAAGAAAATAAGATGATTGATGGAGGTCAAAAAGTACAAAGTAATATGAGTAAATGGTAAAATAAAAAAACACTTCTCAACATTAACCACCGCCCTTTGGGCGCTCAATAGCTGGACCCTTAAATTAATGGTTGAGCTGAGTCTAAATCCAAATAGCTAGGTCTCTGTCCAAAAAAATCGCAGCAACCAGGAAAAAAGTAGCACATACCAACAGTTGGTCAGCACATGCAGCCCACTCAAAAGGATTACAGTATAGTTATTCTCCAATTAGAAGAAAAGTATTTCCATATCTATGTTTATTAAGTTTGTGTTGAAGTTAAAAGAGAAATAACAAAATAATAAAAATATAATCCAACTCGGTGGGAACCAAGAATAATTCAGAAAAGGTATTGTGAAAGGTGAAAGCTCATATAGTCTAAACAAAGGAAAAGTTTGAAATTTTCTGGGCATTAATATAAGTAGGAGCAAAATGTGACAGGAGTATTTTCCTCAAGACCATTAAAGACATCTGAACTAATAACTAAACTAGTGGAGGGGTAAGAAAAGGAGAAGTGGGTATGAAAGCAAAACTACTTGTTGGGAATGATGTTGCACCCCAGTCTTTTAGATTTACCCAGGCAAGACAGGTTGCCCCCTCCTTTGATCCATCAGATGGTGTAAAGAGGTGGTAAAGTCTACCTACGGTCTCATAATTTCATTATCCATTTACCAGAGAAGAGCTTACGTAGCTAATTAATGCCGTCCGTCGAGGATTCGAATGACCACAATCGTTGGTGAAGCCACATAACGGCTGGTTAAAGACCCAAGTATGCAGAACTCAGACTTATATAGTCAAATTCACTCAAATTTCCATGAGCCATAAGACTTAAAATCTAAGTTACATATACCCATATTAAGGTATCTAGGAAACTGTTGTGGTGTAATGGCCAACTGACCCATATGTTTAACAAACTTGCCTCATTTAGCCTATTCATGTTTGGAAGCATTGCTCAGGAATCATATTTGTTAGATATTATCAATTATCTCCAAGTAAAACATGCAGCATTTCATGTATCACAACATAGCAAACATTGACCAAGAGAAGATAGTGTATGGGTGTTAAACATTTGTATGTGTATGTGTGTATTCAGTACTATATACATTTGTCTGGTAGGTATACATCAGGATGAGAAGAAAACTAGCCTGCATAAAACCTTCCAGTCAAATTTTGGAGTGCATTAGCAGCATGTTCTTCTTCTCTAAACTGTACGTATACATTACCCACCTGCATAAATTCCCAAGAAATTAAGTGAGTCAACAAAATCAAATTAGATAAACTACTAGCCTTTAAGACAGCAGATACCATGTGGTCAGCCAAATTGTCACAAATATTTAAACTCTCAATCTCTCCATATTTGCTCAGCTCCTCAAACAGATCTTCATAGAAATCCTGCAGTCCAACATGCATATTAATTGGGTGAAAAAGAGAAGAGAAACAACAAGCAAACCATTCTTTCAGCAGCATATCCAAAAGTAGAAAAGGTGATTATTCTGATAACGAAACGGTTTTGGACAAGTCCAATAGATGACCTCGAAGTGGTTTTGGATCTTTTGGGGGTCGAGGGGCTGGCCCTGGGGGTCGACGCCGGGGGTGATCATATCGGGGCGCTGGTACATGTTGGAGAGGAGAAGCGTCGGGCTGATTGTAGGTTTGGTGTGGAGCCTCGAGCACCGATCTCCGTGCCTACACGCCCCGATCTTGAAGTAAAAAGGACAGTTCACCCTATCCTTCTCCGTTCCAAATATAGACGCCAAATGCTCCGCCATTTTTCCACCAGATCTCTAAGCTCAATTCGACGCACTAATCATCTACGACAAAATCCTCTCTCTCTCTCTCTACGTCGGCCTCGAATGATCTAGGGTTTCCTCCAGCTGAACGATTGTCGTTGGTAAGAACTGTGCTGGAGTTTAATTAAGTCGCACCGGTTCGAGCCTCATAGTTGTAGTTTAACTGCACGCGTGGCCAATGTTATCAGCGTACCATTAGCGGACGATACCCTACCGATTCGTAATTTATTTTTTAAATTTCAAATAATATTTTTGAATAAGTAAATATAATTTTGGACTAAAATCAACTCTTATATTTGATGATTTCTTTTTAAATTGTGAATTTTTATTTTATATATTTCATTTAATTTTTTATTTTTCATTAAAATATATTTTTTAAAATATTTATCTTAGTAATTAATCTAAAACTATATATCGATACACGCCGATATCAATATGTACCATATTAATAACAAAATTAGTACACTCACCAGTACAAAATTGATAACTTTATGCGTGACATATCTTTATTTGGTACAACTATCTCTCTTATCAAATTACGATTTAGTATTAAACTTGACCTAAATCCTTATGCTTATTTTGGCCTAATTTTTTTTATATTTTTTTTTGTCTTTGTTCAATTTTTTGTCTTAAATTTTTGTAGATTATTAGTTTGTCTTTAATGAAATAAATTTAAAATATATAAAATTATATTTAAAAGTTAAAAAAAGTTTGCTAAAGATGAAAAAAATAAATTAAAATGAACTCTGTTTTTTTATTTTTGCTTTTCTAATTCTTTTGAAATTTGGTTCATATTTTGTTACTTTTTTAAAATTTCTCATCAAAACGAACTAATAATTTATAAAAAGTCGACGCTTGTGAGTTTTGTCTCAAATTTTGTAGATGATTGGTTCATCTTGACGAAAAAAATATAAAAAGTATAAAATTATATTTAAAAGTTAAAGAAAATTTATTAAAAAGACCAAAAATAAGTTAAAATGTATCCTATTTTCAGAAATTTTTTAACTTTTTTTTTTTTTTGCAAAACCTCTTTGCCGAGACAAACCACAATAATCTATAAAAAAATTAAAACAAAATAAAAAATTACAATAAAATTTCAAATAAAAAAATTAGGCCGAATCAGACAAGATTATGCATTGCGGGAATATTTAAGTTAAATTTGCTTGACCATTAGTCTAATTTCATAAGGTATAATAAAGAAAACAAAAATATATACTTTGTAATGTGCTAAATAAAATTTGATAGTGAAGTGATAATACATTCAGATTCGTGATTTTGTTAGATGTGCCGATGACTGGTGAGATTCTGGGGGTGGAAGGATATCATGGCCTCGATAGCTATTTCTAATTTTATCAGAAAAGGAATGCATGTAATTTTTATTGACTTTTGAAACCAGAACAAAAAAAGTTCCTCCTTTTTAACAAACAAACAAGTGAATTATTATTTTCATTCAAGATTCATTTATCAAATGAACACACAAAAAATTAAATTTATTTATTTTTATTCACTTCACTTCGCAGAATAATTTTCTCATATAACATTCTTGACAACTGAATAGAGCCTTGAAGTCACTTTCTGTCTCTCCTCGCTATGTACAATGTCTGCTGCAATTCATCTCTCTCGCGCCAAACTCCCTCTCCTCTCTCCTTTTTTCTAGTCTCTTCTCTTTTAACACCGATTCGACACCATCAATTACCTCTGTCGCCTCCATCGTAGATTGTAAACAATAGTAGGCGGTCACTCGAATCCTTGGTTCTTATTCTAATTAAAATGTGGGTCACAAAGAAATAGAGAGGAAACTCTTAATTTTAAAGAAAGGAGATGCTCCGATCTAGATTCATGTGAAGGGAAACCTTAAGTTTTTCTACCCCAAATTTTTCTTTGGGCTTTGAATTTGTAAATGCTTCTCTTTGTCTGTGTTTCTTTAAGATTTAAGAGTTGTGGGGTTTGATTGTTTCATGTTGTCTGGTGCGATTCACGTACTTATTTTGAAATTTGAGGATTGGTTAAGGTTGGCAAGAGTTCGGTTTTGTTCCCGCGCGAATGAACAAACTTTGTTCACTCTCGGCACTATGAAACCACTTCGCGATCTCACCTCGATAATCGAAACTGTTTAATTTATTCAGATTAATATTTTAAGATTCCACAAAATTTGTGAAAATAAGTAATAAGTACTTCCTCTTTTGGACTTCAGATTCAACAAGCAAGAACATTCATTCAACAATACTTGTACTGATCATAAATATCAAACTCATCAAACTATGCTTTGAGCTTAGAAGACATGTTCTCTACCTTTCAAAAGTTTCTCATATTGCAAAACTTTCGAGTTGTAATTATTCAAAACAGGCATCGGGTCTAATTTAACTGATCCATTCTACCCTAGAGATTTATTCACTGCAAGAGATTTATTCACTGCAAGACTCAACAGCTGAGACGCTGCGCAAAAAACTGCCTAGTATACAACAAACTCCGAGCCATTTAGTAGAGTTCAACGGGCTTGTGGAAGCTCTCTCCTGCATACACTGCCTCGGAACCAAGCTCCTCTTTAATTTGCAAGAGCTGTATACATAAGTAAAAGAACATCAGATGGCTTCAAACATTTTTCACTTTTAATTCAGTATGAAACAACTAGGCTGAAAATCCAAACACAACCTTGATTAAAGCAAAGACAGAAAAGGTTTGGTTGGATATCAAAGTTATGTGGGGATTTGTGAAGCTAGATTTTAATTTACTCTCACTCTGACATACTAAGCAAAATCGCTGATCCAAACACAGCCTTCATTCGAAACAAAGCAGGAAAAGGAAAATAAAGATGGTGCACGTAAAAAGACCAAGATGTTAACCTGGTTGTACTTAGCAAGACGCTCTGATTTGCATGGAGCTCCCGTCTTAATTTGGCCCTGACACAAAAAATTCATGAATAATCAATATCACAATGACTAATTTAACAAGAAATAGATTTTCTACTGATAATGTAATCTGAAACTCGAGATATAGTTACCGTTGCCAAACCCACAGAGAGATCAGCAATGAAAGTGTCTTCTGTCTTTCCACTGCAACAAAAAGAATATGAACTAAAATAATATAAACTAAGTTGGCAACTTAAGCATGTAACATTTTGAGAAATTATGGATTGGATAAAACTCATAAGGCCTCATTTGATTTGAGGATTAGGTGCATGGAATGGAAATAAGCGCACCTAATCCTGTGTTTTTCTATGTTTGGTTCCCTATAAAACGTCCGAGATTAATAATATTGGAATAAAAATAATACCAATACGTGGTGCGCAAAATTATCTAGGGGACGGGATAAAATGACACGGGGATTGTAAAGGATTGCAATATCACAAAATTGTCAATGAAATAACCCTAATTAGATTTTCAACTTCATCTACATATTTGGACGCTGACCTCTCCCTCTCTCTGTATCTAGTGACTTTGGAGCTTCATGACTACCGATCTTTGTGCTATCTCGCCATTCACAACCTCCGACCAACTAAGGTAAGTCGATCGACACGCCATCGCTCTAAGTTCACCGTTGATAGGTTCTTCTTTCTTATTGAATGGAATCTATTTCTAACTCTGATCTATGTCGACAATTGCCGGTACATAAACCATCGAATCTTGTCGCCGTTGATAGGTTGGCGACTTCCAATCTCTATGATGACTCTTATTTTTTCTCTTTGAATCGATTTTTTTGGCATTAATCAATCTTTTGTACCTTTGAATCAGTCTCTGGTTCTTTCCATCATGTCTTTGAATGATGGAAGAGCTAATTACTGAAGGGAGAAGCTTAAGAGACTCCCATTGTGATCACCAAAAATTTGGAGCCTAGAATCCCACCTTGGTACTTCGCGTTGAACCCCTAGTGCACCATTTGACTTGCTGCAAAACACTCAATCTAAATTAGTGTTGACCGAGCATCCATCTTTGGTGGAGACTCCGATTCTTAAGTTGGATTCTGTTGAGAGCAAAATCAACTTGAAAGCTTGAGTGAGAGTATGCGTTTACTTGAGAGTGAAGAGTGAAGTGCCCATAGAGTACTTATAACAAGAACTCCCAATGGATTATTAAGAGCACCGGCCAAAAATATCGCACTGTGGACCGTAAAACCACAGTGCTTTTGCCACATGTCCTACGTCCGTCCAAACTGGAGAGACATGTCCGCATGTCTTATAAAAGCTTCTCCCCCACGTCTTCTCAAGCAATTATCGCAATGTGAGGAGCACATCTTCAATCGGCCGTGCCAAGAATATAGCTCTTGGTGACACAATCGAACACCATGAGTTGTGAGATCTTCAACCCAAGTATGTCGATCGTTGAGAAGGTTCGGTCCATTCTGGCATATCATGTGCTCGACACTGCTCGAGGCAGGCCAAATGGCCTTGTCGAACGTCTCAGCCCAATGCAAGTTGATCCATCCTTAGGCCTGACCCAACTTAATCTCAATATAAATGGGTCAAGCGTGTACATGGGTTGAAGGCCCATTGACTTGTATTCCCACCCTACCACAATGTTTACTCTAATTTCACGAAATAAGTTAAGTTTACGGGATTCAATAATATGCTCAGGAACATTATTCATTTCTAATTAAAAATGTTTGGGTCCTTACAATCTCCGACACCAACAGGTGTTGAGAAATTTACTGTTTTTATTGATTTTTTCATCTACTCATAATTTTTTTTTTATGATGACAAAATAATGGTATTATCTGACTATCAATTCTCTTATTGTGTAATTGTAAGTAATTTTATCTTTTTATTATATAAATCAGTGCGCCATACTTTTGCAATTTTTAAAATTGATGTTACTACTCAAAGATACCAAGCCATGTTATTCTATTGACGCGGATAATTTTTCTTATTTGAAGAACATGATTAAATGCCGTTATCGAAGACAAACTGGAAATATATACACCGATCATTATGATTTGCTTATTCCTGAAAATGGATTATCGTCTAGACGTCGTAGAGAATTGGCCGGTGTATTGGGCGCGGCTTTGCTATGCGCTATTCATGGTGCTACCGTAGAAAATACTTTATTTGAAGATGGTGATGGTGCAAATACATTCCGTGCTTTTAACCCAACTCAAGCCGAAGAAACTTAGAATTGAGTTATTCATTACTTAATTAAAAAAGATATATATTTATTGAGTGCAACTCATGCTTAGCACGAGTTCGTGTAAATGCTAGTACAAATATGGCTCAGGAGTTGCACGTAGTCTCTTCAACATCCACACATTCAATGATGTGAGTGTGACCGGACCGGCAAAGTGCGTGTCGTTAGGGTGTGCCGGCCACTAAGTCAGTGGTTTAATTTCATAAAACTGAACTTATCCTCAAAATATTTAAAAACGAGTATAGGGATAGTCCGGAGTATCGATCCACAGGGAAAAGAACGTTGTAATCAGAGAATACGCAAATTGGTGTTTTCGACGTTTCGGACGTCAACCTCAAAGTTTTGTTTGGTGGTTTGGTTAACAAGTATACTACTAAAAGAGGGGAAAAACTAGATTAAAGAGTGGGGTTAAGTCCTAAAGTGTGGTCTATTCAAATCTTCCGTTGGTCTATTTCTTCTCTTTATAACTCAATCTAGCCCCCGGTCCCGGGTTTTAGATCGGAAAATTCTTCAATGAAAATCAGGATTTTAATTCTTAAAATGGTTTTGACGGATCTTTCAAGTTCAAGGAAAAAGGATTAAAAGATGAAGGACATCGATTCAAGTATTAGATATACCAACTCTAAGGATGGCTATAACTAAGCAAGAACTTAACACTTCATTTTTATTTCAATATGAAAAACTTAGAAAGATCCATCAATGGCATTAACAAATATGGAGAAGATATAGACCAACATGGGTTTGAAATCAACTTTACATTTAGACTTAACCCACACTAATTTAACTACTCATATTTTAACATGAACATGGTAGATGTGATAGAAAACATCATTAAACAAACTTATCTAAAGACAATAAACAGGAAATAAACAAAACTCTAATAGAATCAGATTTTAAAGGAAGTAGAACAATACTAAATGGAAGAAAAACAAGTAAAACTTACTAACACTTAAGTGCTTCCAAGAGAATACAAAGATTCATAAGGGGAAGAACACTCAAGGAATCAAAACTTACTTAAAATTTGAAGAACAATGAAGAACAAGCATAAAAAGCAAAAAGGAAAGAAAGAAAAAAGCTCTCTACAGTGAAAAACTGATAGATGATAAAGTGTGATATGTTGTGTATGTGTTGAGAGCCCCCTTTAGCCAAAAAATACAACCTAAAATAAAATATCCTAACAAACCTAGGTGAAAGTACCATTATACCCTCCACAATGGCAATTGAAGAAGCTTCTTATTCCCTGATTTGGCCAGAAATCGAGATAAAGTCGGCCCCACAAAATCTGCCGATTTTGGGTCTCTACCGATAGGAGTGAATCTCTACCGGTAGAGAACCCTACTGTCTTTTTCTGGTTCCTTCTCTCTACCGATAGGACTGAACCTCTACCGGTAGAGAAGTCTTCTGACTTCTTCTGGATTCTTCTCTCTACCGATAGGACTGACCTTCTACCGGTAGAGAAGTCTTCTGACTTTTTCTGGTTCTTCTCTCTACCGATAGGACTGACCCTCTACCGGTAGAGAAGTCTTCTGACTTTTTCTGGTTCCACTTCTACCGATAGAGACTGATCCTCTACCGGTAGAGCCTCTTTGAGTGGCCTTGATTTCTCCTTCTCTACCGATAGAACTTGATTCTCTATCGGTAGAGAAACCTTCTGGGTTAATTTTCTTGGGCTCTTCACTTTCCACTCCAACTTCACTTCCGTCATTCCCAGGCCTTTTCTTGACTCTCAAATAAGGCCGTAATTGGTCCGAGCCTTTGGTTCGTACTTGGGCTTTACAACACTCTTTTAGCGCTCGGAAACCTGCAAAGAGTACAAAGGCAACTACACGTGCAACATTAACTAAATAAACACATTTGCCTACGCATAATTGCCAAAATGAGTATATTGAGCCACGTTATTATGCAATATAGTGCGCTCATCAGAGTGCAATCACAAAAGATGCTCCAGATCCTCTTCTTGCTCTGCCTCCTACGACACCAAACAAAAAAGCTCGCAAAGATTAGCTTTTAAAATTGCATCTTCATTGAATGTGTCGTCAAATTAGAGACTTAATAATGTTTAGAAATTCAAAAGGTGTGAATGAATGGAACACTGGAGAATCCCTCGGCAGTCGAAAGGTTTCACCCATTATACACTCTTAGAATCTTCATGATGTTTGATTCATACCGTTAAAGTCTACAATCCAAGAGTTTTAAGAGTCATAGGATTTCAAAAATCACATCTTTTTATGATTCAAAGTCATTAACAAGTGTTTCCAAAGTTTGATTGCACTTTTTTTTTTTGGGTAACGTGCAAAATCACATTTGGTCGTAGGTACAAATAACGTGGTTGAATAATGAAAAAGCACATATAAGACAATTTTGACCATCAAATAAAACTGTGCATTAAAAAACTACCCATATATGAAACTCGACTAGTTAGTACTTTCTTTGTTTTGTTTTAAATTTTTTGGTGGTTCCAACGTTGTCTATACTCTGGACTATTGCAATTCCGGTTCAAAACCGCAATTAGGTGTGGTAGCTTAGAATGTTGGCACTTGGCAGTGATTGAAAACCAGTGTGTCATATGTGGTTGGTGTAGACCACGTGGTAGATTTGTTGTTTGGCCCACAAGCCTCGTACGTGACTCTGGCTTAATTTGTTTGCTTTTCTTTTCTGCCCAACACATGTGTCACTCTTCAAAACAAATAATTAATTCTCTTTCAAGGGTATATCCCAAGAATAAACTCAATCATACAGCCTCTCTCTCTCTCTCTCTCTCTCTCTCTCTCTCTATATATATATATATATATATATATATATATATATACACACACACATATATATATATATATATATATATATATATATATATAAATCATTATAATCTATATTATAAAGATGGACGGAGGAGCAATTCGATGGGAGATCACTGTCCCTTCAAATTTCAACAAATTAGAAAGTACGCAACCCCTTCAAGTTCTTAAAATCATTACCACTACCCTAATAAGCAATGCAAATTTGATCTTAACCATAAAAAACCTTGATAAATTGTTTTATGGAGCCTCCTTTGCAGACTCCATGATATACTACTATGTAAATTCATATTACGGGAGCGTGTTTGAACAAAAAGAGGCCTCGAACGTTAGCATTTTACGAAAAGACTTAATAAATATCTATGTAGAATGAATTCATTGTCTTTTTTTTTTAGGCACTATCATAAACTTAAAAAGGCATAATACAATTGTATAACGATATTGATTATTCTAAAATATTGAGTGTGAGTTGTGCTCGCACGGATCTCAACATTGCTTTATCCTTGTAATTTTTGGTACACAAATTGAATCACGACAAAGAAAATAATTTATTGTAAATATCATTAGATTTTTAAATTTTAACTACGATTCGTCGAGTAATTAATAAGTTATATATAGATGGGATTATAAGAAACGTCGGAAACACATAAAAAAAAGTATATTCCATCTTAATTGTATTGGCAACAACATTTTGGAGGAAAGGGTAATTACGGAAAATAAGTTTAACTTCTCATTTGTGTACTTATTTGTTTGATTAAGTTTCCAAATGTTTCATTGTATATTTTCAGTTACTGTTGGGACAATAAATAAGAATCAAATAATACGAATCATAAATTAGAGTTAAATGTGTAACCGATTCATTAAATAGATTTATCATGTGTTAAAAATTAATCTTTGAAATCAGATGTAATTTTAAGCCTTTGCAACGGTCCTAGAAACTTAAGCAAGAAAGTTTTTCGAATTTAAAATCACTAGTTATGATTCGCTTGTATTTACAGTTCCAATAATCCAAGTGAATGATGGCCATTGATTTTGAATTTGAAAAAAACATTCTCGGTTTATTTTCCAAGAATGTAGTATTGCTATTTCATTTGAGTTTATAAGCGAATTTTTAAATTATTTACTAAATACACGTTGATAAATAATAAACTGTAATAAAAATAATTAAACTGTTTATTTGTTTTGACCTAAGAAAGGGACATAATATTACAGCCTACTTTCTTGTTTTCTCTGCTTATTTGGAGCAGATAAAACACATTTGCATTTTTTTTTTATTTCAAGCGTATTTTGATAGAATTATTAAGAAACATTTACACATTTATTTGGTGATAAGTTATTGTGCGACTTATTTAACAGAATTTTTATTCTAGTTTTTAACAACTGTAATTAATAAATTTAGAACTGAGTTTACGTATTTTAAGCAAGTAATTAATTTACTATAAAAGGAACTAAATAATTAGCCATTATGTTTTGGATTTGGGCCTATATATATTTTTTTGACTGCACATCATCATTTTCCTTGAGCCCACCAGAATACAAATAAATTAGTCCAGCCCACAACCTCCAGCTTCCACTCTCCCTCACCCTCTCTTCCCCACCATCCCTCGCCTCGTGTCCTCCGTCCAAAATCCCAAACCCATCCAAACGCGAAACGAGTCAACAAACTCAACCAACATTTCTCTCTCTATCCGTAGCAATGGCAGCTACAGCCGCTCAAGCCATGTCAAGACTCTTCTCAATCTCATCCACGAAGCCTCTCACTCTCTCCCCTGCCGCTTCTCTCCTCTCCTCCAAAACCCTCCGTCCACAGCTCTTCTCCTCTTCCTCCTCTCTCTCTCTCCTCCCCCTCAATCTCCGCCGCCGCGGCACAACCCCCCTGAAATTCTCCACCACCACCACAACCCCCAAAATCTCCGCTGTCATCTCAGTCGGCACCACCCTCCCCGAGTCCACACTCTCCTACTTCGATGCTTCTGACGAGCTCCAAACTGTCACCATCTCCGACCTCACAAAATCGAAAAAGGCCATCCTCTTCGCTGTACCCGGAGCATTCACCCCAACCTGCTCCCAAAAGCACCTTCCCGGCTTCGTGGAGAAGGCGGCGGAGCTGAAATCCAAAGGAGTCGACACCATCGCCTGTATTTCTGTCAACGACGCTTTCGTAATGAAGGCGTGGAAGAAGGACCTTAATATCGGCGACGAAGTGTTGCTACTCAGCGACGGAAATGGGGATTTCACGAAGGCGATTGGGTGTGAACTCGATTTAAGCGACAAGCCCATAGGGCTGGGAGTGAGGTCGAGGAGGTACGCCATGCTGGTGGATGATGGAGTCGTGAAGCTGTTGAATTTGGAGGAAGGTGGCGCGTTCACGTTCAGCGGTGCAGAGGATATACTGAAAGCCCTTTGAGATGAAGGGTATGATTATGTCTTTTTTGTTACTTTGTTTTGTTTTGTTGCTGCTGGTTGTTTTTTAGCTTTAATAAGAGGATAGTTACATGGATGGATGGATGAAGAGTGAATGGACTATTGTGACTTGTGAGTCTTGGGATATGAGAAGATGAGTTTTATGCTAAAATATGGTCTCTATCTGTGTATGTATGTATGCGCTTTTGATGGAGAGAAGATTTGATTCATGAAGTTCATCTCGTGTTTGATACATATTCACTACGAATAATGCCTAGGATAATGCGCCACATTTACCATAGCATTACTTGACGGCTCCGTAGCACTTAGTGATGTAAAGTGCTACATCTTATGGTACTCAAACGAGGTGCACAAAGTGCTGACGTTCAAGGCACCTAGATATTTTGAAACTTCTTTGAGCTTAAGGTTATGAATATGCTGTTTCCATGATTTTGTTTGGTTCAATTTTAACAAAATGGATCGATGGTTTGGAATGTGAAGAGACCTTTTTAAATTTTGGGTTTAATGGGAGTTTAATGGGAAAAATGAGTTTTCAAAAATTGGATTTGCTTTGTACTAAATAGTTGTTTCCCTGCTTTGTATAGTTCTGCACTAAGTGTGTCTATCTTCTGTTTGATGCATGCTGCATAGTCACCACAGCATGGGATTCGTTTTATCTGCTTCATCTGTTTTCGGCTCCTTCTTTGTAATGGTTTGAGCTACAACTCTCTTTAGTGTGGTGACGCAAGGTTTATGGTGAATGGTGTTGTTTTATTTTGTGTTCTTTATTTGTTCTTAAACCATGGATATCTGAATTCGACAAGGGAATGGAGGTAAGCCTCTTCAGAAGTCTGGTTATCCCTTAATGCACAAATTTAGTTTTTTTTTTTTCTGGTGAAATTCATGAATCTAATAATGGGCAAGACTCATATGATCTCTCTCTCTCTGTTGCTCTCTTAATTTGAAAATCCAGGATTTGAGTTGATTATTGTTGATCCCTCGCATCATTGGTTCCATTTTCTTAAGGGTTGTTGGATAGATGTCTTTAAGGCTCATTATGTTCATCCACGGGGATGAAATTTCAGTGCGAATAAGAGGGTAATCACTTGTTTTTTGCCATGTAGTAGCTTCATCCACCCGGTTACACTGGTTAATTGTCGTCATAGGTATAGTTCACAGACATGTGAAATTCTTCCATAAGAATAGTTTGCTCCTTTAGAGCAACCCCAACAAGGGTGAACAAATCTTTAGCCAAAAAAATTAGTGAACAGTTCTTTATTCACCCATGTCATTTTCAACACTCCAACAATACTACCTATACTCACTCTCTACTATTAAAATACTATTTTTTACTTTTTTAAAATATTTACAATAAACATAAGTAGCCAATGAGAGAGAGAGAGAGAGAAATAATAAAAAATTAAAAGGGGAGTGAACAGTAGCTCCCTAAATGGGGGTTGATTTAGGGAGCTACTGTTCATGAAACCCATTTTGTTAACCTGTTTAGGGAGTTTGTTGCAGCCTGTTTTTTGAGTTTACTGAGTAAAATACAAAGTGAACAGTTCTTTGTTCACTTTGTTGCACTTGCCCTTAGGCAATAGGACTAGTTCCAATTTCTTACTCTTACATTAGGATTTGCAAGTAGAATCTACCATCATTATCTGCATTGTCCTGCACCCTAAGAATCAACTGTCTTGACTTGAGCAAGTCGTCGGTCGCAATTGCAGCTTATGTCTAACTCACTTTCGTTTAATGGTTACATAGCAGGTCTATGGTTGATTAGGGAGCCTAATGCATTATTTTACTAATAAAACGATGCTTCAGTGTACTTGGCTACAGTAAAAATTATAAAGATGATGAATACTCTAGCAAATGCATCCGATGCACGTAACAAAGATGAAAACAATTGCATTTTTGGTGCCTGTGAAAACTTCAAAAGGCCATTTCTTTCATCTTTGTGACAAGATTGTTATATGCTAAAAACCCGAAAAAGATTGTTACATGCTTAGTGAATTGGTCCATTACTATGGTATGTACAATTAAATTTACCAATTGACAAACAAGAAGAAAGTAGTAAGCCACCAAATAGGACCTATCTATGTTGACAAACACATGGTTTTGTTCTCCTTCCTTTATCTTTTCTTTGTTTTCATGAGCGCTGATTACTCTATTGCAGTATTGGTTGGCGAGGCTTCATCAAAAGGAGAAAAAAAGTATTGGTTGGTGAAGGTCTGCTGTGTTGATATTACTACTGGTCAATGTTATTGTCACTACTTGTACGCCACTTCTCTTGTGGATTTGCTTAATAGTTCTTAGCTCTAAAATACCCTTGTCTCCCTAACGTCGGGAAACAATTTATATGATGATGTAGTTCAAACCTGGGCATTGTCGTGGTTAGCTTATCGGGAGCCTTGTTGAGTATGGAAATAAGTTCACATACAATATTCCAGTATGGTAATTTCTTTGAATTTCAACCAGGTCAAGAGTCAAAATAACAGTTTCAAAACTACGTTAGTTAACTCCTGCCGTGTTGGGGTTCCAACAATCCCATTTGTTTGGTGCCAATAGATATTTCTTTAAATAGCAGTTTCTTTTACTATCCCACAAATTCTTAGAATCTCTCTCTCTCTCTCTCTCTCTCCACATATGCACACGCACACGCCATATGATGTTTCTTGTTTAAGCGGGGATAGGATAACATTCCAGTTTGGGTTGGAGACGGAATGACTCATACTGTAGTGGTCATTCTTTATATATGTTATTATGCCTCTTGCCCTTGGCAGAGAATAGGTGGTTTGCCTTCATTCACGCCTGTCTTCTTAAACACTGCCAAGATTCATGCACTAACATGGTGGTATCAGAAATCACTAAATTGTTGATTGCTGGAGGTTGGTTGTCAACACACAAGTACGAACGAACATCTAGGCTTAGTAATTTATGAACATACGAAGAGAAATCTTACCCTTCCTTTGTTTTGGTGGAGAAAGTTTTCCAAAAAACAGTATCTTTATTTTCTCATTCTTGGTGCCAAAGAAACCAAAAAGTCAGTAGAAAATGTTGCCCGTGGTCAATGAAAAATGAGGTGGATTTTGACAAAATATTTTTTCACTTTCTAAAGGTGAAATAAGTTTCCTGGATTGTCACAATTAACATAGGACGACTAACACTAACCTACCACCATCACTAAATTCACTACCATAGCAACTAGCACGATGTATCATCATTTTTATGGTTGCAAACGTTTTTTTTGTATACGTGTCTGAAAAACCTTAACATAGTAGTATCATAATTTCGTAGAAGAGGGAAATCTGCTCTTAAACATGAAAGAGGGAGTTCATGATCTCTATTGCATAGAGATGCAAGTATCATGTTCTCGTCCCAATTAAATGAGATGGGCCGTGGGAGACTTGCATTGATAAATTCATAGTTTAATATTAACATAACAAAGGTACCGATGAAGACTGAATACTTGCATTTTTAGTCCTTCCGAGGTCTAGTTTTCAATCGTCCATTTAATCCTCTGGATGGTCCGAGATAAGACTGAATACTTGCAAAAAATACTAAGAACACCGGTGTTGTGTCAGCTAGCACCTCTCTGATGTCCAAGTCAATTGACATTTTAGAAAAATTAATAATGGAGAATTGTAGGGATATCTAAAGTGAGAGTTCTCATACTTGGAGGATAAAGGAGGATCCCTTTATATAAGATCGAGAGGTTAAGTCCTATTAGGGTTTTGTCGGTTTAGGGATATAGATTGAGCGGACACGTGGCGGCCGATAGGTTTTATTATTTTATTATCCTTAGAAGTCTCGGTTCCACTCGACTTAGGACTCAGATTTCTATTGCCGAAGGGTACTAGGGGTTTAGGATAAGTCATTACGATTTATAATAGCGTTCTCGTCCTCATTGTGTGGGTATTCGAGTAGAGATATATGTCCGAGAAGAGCAGTTGTAGTCGACTACTATTTTCATACTTATCAGTTACTCCCCTACTTTCGAGTCTGAATATAGAGAGGTTGAGGAAATAACTTTGATTTAGATCTATAGTTGCTCTTCTCGATCTATACCATGTTCACTAAATGGAATGACCGAAGTCCCATCTTTGGGCGCATGGTGATCTTTTTTAGAAGGCAGTGGAAAAGGATGAAGAGAATGCTGAGTAGCGTTAACAACTAAGCAGAACCTCTGTCAATATTTTATTATTAATGTGGATATGTTCGCGTTGTATTCCCCAAGTGTGATGGACAAATTTCTATTTATTCCTATGATGATTCTCATTTAGAGAAGAATTTGTCCATAGTTTGACTTTTTGTTATTTTCTTTCTTTTTACTGCACTTATATATTGTGATTACTTTGCCACAAAAGCCTTCCAGTTGGTATTAATCGTGTTGTTTGCCGAGTAGACAAAGTTGATCAGTCATTAGGTCTCTTGAGGTCCTAGTAGACTTTTGTCGAGCAGACGAAACTGTTTGGTCTTCCGTGGTTCTGGAGGACTTTTACTGAGTAGATGAGGTTGTTCTGTCTTTCATGGTCTAGGAGAATTTTTGCTGAGCAGACGAAGATGTTCGGTATTAAGTGGTCTCAAAGGGCTTTTGCCAAACAGACGAGGCTATTCAGTGTTACGTGGTCACAGGCTCACGGAAGACTTTCGCCGAGTAGACGAGGTTGTTTTGTCGTTTGTGGTCCCAGAGGACTTTTACCGAGTAGATGAGGCTGTTTGGTCTTTTGCGGTCTCGAAGGACTTTCGCTGAGTAGATAAGGCTGTTCGGTCTTCAATGGCCCCTTAGGACTTGGCATTTTGCCTAGTCCGAGCAATCTCGTTGCTTGGTCTTCATTGGACTTGGCTATGTTATGGCTTCTGGAGATTTAGGCCGTAGCCTTGCTGAGAGACCAATAGTCTGCCGAGAGCGTCGGTCAGAGACGTCACGTCATGGTCCACAAATTGCAATGGCTCTGCCATGTGCCCTACGCCTGTGTGGACGGACAGACACGTCGTATGTCTTGTAACTATTTCTTCCCCACGTCTTCCTAAATAACTGATTGTAATGTGTGGAGAATACCTCCACATGACCGTGCCGAGCGTAAAGCCCTAGGGAGGTTGCGACATGAAAGGTCTTGAGCACGATGACGAGTGCTGACTAAGTGGAGGTTCGGCCGGACCTGACATGCCGTGCACTTGACACTGACCGAGGCATGCTATGCGGTCTTGTCGAACCCCTTCCCCTCAGTCGGATAACGATAAAATCATCCCTAGGCTTAGCCCTGCTCAATCCCAGCATAGATGGACCAAGCATGATCATAAGCCAAAGGCCCACTATGCTACATATCCTACATAGGTAGTCTGTTATTACACTATGAAGTCTAGATTTACAATCACCAAAAGACAATCGAATTTGGCTTCTTGATCACCAATGGGCATTGATTACCCCACACACGAACACACTATTAATGAGACTGGCTGAGGTGGATTGGCTGGATTGCCCTCCGACAATCAAATTAATACACGTAAGATAGACTTTCTGTAAGGACCCAATTTAAATAATTTATTAATAATAAATGTCCGAGAATATACTTTTAATTCAGAAAGATTACATATCTTATTTCGTGTAATTTAATTGGACATTTGCAAATTATACATTTTTATTACGAATACATATCATACATACGCTTTTGGATACTTGTATAACGCATTAATTACGCACATGTTATATACATATACATATAATATATGTATACTTCCCTTACAGCTAACCCAAAACCTGCCACGGTTTACTGAAAATCAGTCCTTCTCCAATCGCCTTGTACTGTTGCTCGTCCCCCTCATGCCTCCTCTGCAAACCCCTGAATCCCTCTGTATTTCCCTCATCTCTCTCTCTCCTTGCCATGGAAAACCTCACCCACTATCATCTCCACCTTCCATTCTTCTTGTTTTCCTATTGACCGTTAGTCTCTCAGCCTCCTCCTTGGCCTATAAATACAAGGCCAAAGCCTTCCCAAATCCTTCACTTGCAACTACTAGGCAAAATAGAGAGAGAGAGAGAGAGGCACTGTTGTTTCCCATTCCCACCAAATCCCAAAACTCAAACAAATCCCAAAAACTCTGTTTTGAGTTTTGATTGATGTTTAATAACTGCACAATAATTTTAAAAACAATAGAGGATAGAGTAATTTCTCAAATCATAGAAAATGTGTGTATTTGTTAGAAATCTCAAGGAAGTTTGGTATCATTTACCTAGTTGTTTTATTGAACAATGAAGTTTTATTAACAGTTTTAGTGCATTGATATTAGTGGTCTACCATTCATTACTTTCTGCCTAGTCCTTTTCGAAAATGGGTAATGTCTGATCATCTCTTAAAAGCAAATGAGCAGGTGGTCAGTCCTGGGAATATTTTAATTGCAAGCCCTTCAATGTCTGGTATAGTTTGTCAAATATCCCAATCACTTTGTTACAAAAACAATCACTCTCAAACAAACACAAGATGTATGTGTTTTGAAGATCACTGGGATAGGCCTTTCTCAGGACCATTGACCCTTATTCATGAGGAAGGAGTTCATCATTTAATGGAACTTTATTTGTTTGAGTCTAAAAATGGGCCACCCCAACAAAACAACAGCTCACAACATGGCTATTTGGGACATCGAGCAAAAGTTTCAATGCACGTGGTCGCCTCTATGCGGGTGCTGTAGTCGCAGAAGCCCGACCAACATCATGATAAGAATATTCTAGAAACTATTGGGCCGGCCGCATTTGGTGTAATATCTTAGTGCCAACAATTAGAACGCCTAGATTGCTCACGCATTCTCCCCACAATAGTTCTTTTATTATAAAAAGAGTGGGTTGCTCCGGATAGAACACCAAACAATTACTCTGACTGCAGTAAAGTATCAGAACAACGTTAGGGGGGAGGGAGAGGGAGTATTGCAGACATAACAATGACATAATATGGCTGTATTGAAGGATGAAACTTGAAGCAAAATGTTCTCTCTCTTTCCATCAGTTTATTCCCCCTGAAACAAACCCAACCAGAACCAAAAAGAAGGGAAAAAAACGACAAGATAAAAGTACCACAATAATCAAACAAATCACTTGGTCCTCTATATATATATACCTAATTCTTGGGAATCCATGTTCTGCTTTTGCATCCTTTGTTGCTTCTTCTCTTTCTTTGCATCGCCCACTCCCAAATCAACACTTGTAATTGCCTTGAATTTGGAATATACACAAACGAATTCCTTATTTCTATGCCTGCTCAAAACTAAAAGAATGACAACCTTTGTTCTTTTTACAAAGATAGTGAATGCAAATTATAAAAAAAGAGGAGGAAAATTGCTAAAGACGCCACTGATGTTTGGTGCCAAATTAAGACGGACACACGGAGCGATGAACGCAGAAACCAACTGTGATGCCAACAATCAACTCTGAAACCTGCGTGCTAAGAGTTGGGAACAAAGGTGCCAATGTAACCCAATCCGACAATGAAAAAGGCAATTGCTTGGATGAAAAGGTAGATGAAGTAGTGGTTTTTCCCAAAGGCAATGTCGTAGCATCCGCAGAAGAAGAGGTATAGGCCTGTGCTAAGTTCCAACAGATGAATTCTGCGGAAATTTGGAGAAGAATTGAGGTAAAACAAGCAACATAATGGAATAATACCGCCACATCATTCTGTAAGTGTTTTTTGTACAAATAACGAGACTTTGTTACCTTTCTCCAATCTTGAAACGAGGTCTTTTAGGTGCTTTACTGCCTGCTTTTGTCTTGAGAGCATCCCCGAGTTTCTCGGTGACTACCCATTCGTTCACTCTCCCGGCCTCCAAAAGACCGATGAAAGTGGCCCTGGTCCGGTGTAGTGACATTACATTCTCAAAAAGGATCCAAAAAACCAATAAGTGGAGTGACCTGAGGGATCAAAGTAGGTTCAGTGACAAACAAAACCTCCATGCATGTTAAACTTCTTTGATGGCTGTGATAGTGTGTAAATCACTCACTGCCTTTTGAAGTACAACTAGTAAAGTTGAATGGTCTAATGAAGCAAGGTTGAATCTAAATCCAGTACTGCTAGCTCATGCTTATGCAAACATAAACCTTGAGGTTCAATGCAATTATACGTAAGAGGCAGTAGTAATGTGCAAAAAAAAAACAGACCTTGGAGTTCCAATTGCATTGAGAATGGTAATGACGGAAGGAATGTAAACTGCAGCCCATTTTGGAACCTCAACTTCCGGTACCAATACAGTTGCAGGTAGTACAACACAGTAAAATACGAACGTGACAATGTGGGCGACAATCTTCCTAACAAAGAAGAAACTGTAGATTACATGCACCTTCTTCCACGTAGTTACTCTCTGCAATTAACCGAAACAAAAGAGAAGTTGAAAGGGACTTTTTTTAAGTTTAGCATTTGGTTTCCAGGAAAGAGTAAAGGTAAATGGATGGTGGATTCCGGTGATAAACAAACACGAAAAACAACATGGATCTTCAGATAGCAGTAAGGTGTCTATGTTTACTCTGTATGCGGATCACATTCGTGAAGTGGCAGTGAAATATGTTTTCATTTCAACAAAAAGAAGCAGGAGCGGTAACAGATTTGGCTTTCTCAGGTTCAGTTTCTGCAAATGTAATGTTGGTGGGAAATGTTAATACAATGTAACTATATTTCGAGCCTAGAGTCCTTGTACTCCTTAGGACACTAAGCTCTTGGTGTTTTGATGGGTGATGATGTTTTTGAGATTGGGTGATGCTGCTTCTGTTGAAAGGTATTTTGCTGCTGTAGGGCGATGCTGGTTCTATTGGGTGCTGCTGTAGGGGTTTTGCCTGTCGTGGGTGATGTTTCCTTGTTTTCCCTTTTGGGTAGGACATGCTTGGGCTGTTTGTTTTTTTCCTTTTCATTTGGTTAGTAATAGGTTGATATGCTTCAACGGGGGCATGTCCAAATTTTTTTTGTTTTTTGGTTGCTGACTTGCCAACCTTTTTTCGTTTTTCTGTCTTGGGTGGCATATGATTGTCAGGAGCTTGGGTGTCAACACAAGTTAGAATTTTGTTTTCTCGTTGTGGTGCGTCATGCCTGGTCCTTTTAATCCTTGTAATTTCTGTTTCAATGATTTATACATTTCATTTTTTGCCGATAAAAAAAGTCTGCAAATTGGGAGAAGTAGAGCTAACCTTGTTTGTTACAATCTCCATTACCATTTTCCTGAAAAGATTGGCAGGGCCACAAGACCAGCGGTGCTGTTGGTAACGGTACGCCTTGAGCGTACTTGGCAATTCGTTTTTCACCTACAATACAGTTAAAAGCGTACGAAAATTACAAATATGAAACGAGTACAAGTTTCATAGATGGGCTTATAAAGAGGAAAATGTAGCATGCAAAGTAACTAGGTCCTAATCTGAAACATTATTTGCATATAAAGTTGAAAAATCCTAGTAATGATATCTTGCTCTTTCACAAGCCACAATTAATGCTCTTACTTTTTTGTTGAAAAGCTAAAAATCACATCCGTTGGGTTACAAATACATTGTCATCCAAACAGACCCTTATGGTTATGCTCAATAGAACATTTTTGGAGGAGGGAAACGTTTAAAAGCCAGTTGAATAAATAGCCAAATATGCAATGGAAAAAACCAATTAAAATAAATTCGAGGAAAATATAACACCTTCAATGAACCAAGGTATAGGAATTTCCAGCCTTTCAAACTAGCTCGGACGGCTAAATCCATATCTTCAACTGTCGTGCGGTCCTTCCACCCTCCTGCCTCATTAATCGCAGCGATTCTCCACACACCCGCAGTCCCTATAGTTGCATGAGAATTTTATTACTGTTTCTTCCAACTAAAATAAAAATGTTTTTTTTTTTTAACTTCAAATTCTGAATTCAGATCCGCATTTAAGATGTAACTAAAAAAAACAGCTTCATTTATTATGTCATCTACAATTATTCCAAACTTTTCATAAACTTTGCAGGGCAATTATTAGTAAATACAGTCAATAAATGTTCAAATGCATAATAAATGCACAACAGTCCCTCTCTATTTGCATCATACATCAAGAGAGAATTAAAATTAATAATTATTCTTAAGAGATAACAAGTCATTTTCATTTTCAGTGATTTTTTTCTTAACTTCTGTGGTATATTTTTTATTTTATTTTTGAGATTCACTTTATTAAAATACATGAATTGTTAAAAAACACCGACTTGAATTTCATAAAAATTAAAAACAATAATAATAAGCCACTTGTCATACTTTAGACCAAATCCATCCGAAATTGCTAAAGTCCCCACTCAGTTTACTTACTCGCAAACACAAATAATATGGGACAAGAATGTGACATATTTAAATTGTCTATGACATTAATGCCATATTTAACTGTTAATATCCCCACTTCTCAGGTTTTTTTTTTTGGGTTAAAAAATAAAGGCTTGGTCGCTCTTGTGGTTTTCAAATAAAATCTATTGAGAGATTTTTTTTTTGATAATCCAAGTCATTCATTTTTAAGATTGTGTTTTTTTACATTAGGTATATAAAAATCAAGTTGTTTGAAAAATTAATGAATACTTAATCAAATTACACTATCTTAAAATGGGTTGGAGGTAGTAATTAAATTACATTAGCGTGTAAAACAAATGTTATATTTGAAATCGGAGTTGAAAGTAACACGTACCGACAATCTTATTATTGCACCTAAGCCACTCTAAACGGCTTTAAACTTGCATCAACATTAAAACTACACGCATAAACATCCTCTGAAGAAATATGGTTAACAAGTCCTTTTCCGGTGCTAAAATCTGGAATGTCTATTATGACTTGTGCGTATATGAGTCCAATAGCGTGAGAAAAGCACACTTTCAAAATGTGAAAAGCGCAGAATTTTCCTATTTTGACCTTTTTTTCCGTATTTGACAATAATATTTAGTATTCGAATTTATTTCAACAACCATCTTTAATAGATATTGAGGCATAGTTCATTAGCTAAACTTGTTCTTTAATCTATTAGATTTTGAGTGAACTCTCACCAACCCTTTCTTCATCCCTACAATAGGATAAACATAAAACTTCTCTTTAAAAAAAACAGTTAGGGCGTGGGAACTAACCATTGAAACCAAAGAAGGCATAAGTGGACGACCCCACTTCTTGCTCCACTGTAAAATGGTAGTCCAATGACATCTCTTGCATTCTTGTCATCAAACATTCGTTAGCGTTCACTGCACACACAAAAAAAAATAATATCAAACCTCCATATCTTATTTTTTACCGACACACATTTATACGCATGCCTATATGTATAGATTTCATATAAGTGATATGGACCGTTTAATCAAGCCCACAAGCTCATCTTATATCTTCTTTGACGATTTTAATTAATCTTTGCTTATGGGTATATGATTTATCATTTATGTACAAAACAAAGTAATCTTTTGTACATGCCCTAAGTATATGATTAGGAATCAGCTAAGTTTTTTAAATTGTAATTTGACATTCATGCCCTAAGTATATGCTCTGTTACTGGAACTGGATAGTGCCAATGAACTGCAGAGAGACTTGTCTATTTGTACATATATACTGTTGCGTATATCAGTATATGCAATATGGCCCACCTTGCCATATAGCACATGCGTCTGTAGACGTGAGTAATGGAAGTGGGTGGGCGTAAAGGACAGATATACCCTTTTATGATTGCATTTAATCTAAACAACCCTGTGACATTAGGTTCCACGTTGAAAGTCTACATTGGTGATTTTAAGTATATAATGAAACATATATATAACTACTAGTAACTTGATGTTAAGTATTTTAAGCCATGTAATTAAACTCCGACAAGTTATTAGACCAATAGTGTATATAAGCCGTTACGAAGTCCTTCCTTTCTGGTTGAGAATGGAAGATTTTCTTGACGGATCTTGTCGCCATAAATTTAGAACTTGCTAACCAAGCCAAGTCCCTAGAGGGGGGAGTCATGCTATTCGCAAGGAACTGAATCGTACAGGGATTACATGGTGGGGTGAAAAAAGAAAAATTATTTCCAAGCAAAGCAAGAATCCCTTCTTGTGATCCCTACACGATTCCCTATAAAATTCCTTGCGAATAGCATTTCTCAAAGGGGGACTTTGTCAGCTTTTCCAGAAAAGAAGAAGGAGGTGGTATGGGGCACAATAGTAATTCAATCATAAGCAAAAAGTGCTTATTGCAAAAAAAAAAAAAAACAAAGGCTATTTCCAGGTGCACACCCATTACTTCCAGGCTTCAGCTGCACTTACACAAGCCTACTTTTCGCAAAGAAGCAAAAGTTCACCTGGAAATTTCAAATAACATCCCTGACACTTGTCCCAAACAAGATAACAGAAGACACGTGTCCGAACCCTTATGGGAAACTTAATTGCACCATCACATAAGGACCATTACACACATATTTCTGTATGTATATTCTCGATTAAGCTCACCGACAGAATTTTAAGCGTAATTAGAGATGATAAAATTGGTATTAATAATGAAAGCTTTTCGATAATAACAAAATAAAGGCTAAATGAAGGGCGTGTTTGGTTGGTGATGAGGATTTACCGAACTTCCAACGGGCCTGAACGAGGGCGAGTTCCGGGTTGTGGGCTAGAAAAGGGATGGTCCGCCACAGGTAATCGGGTTCGGGTTGGAAATCCGCGTCGAAAATGGCGACGTAGTCGCAATGCTTCACATAATCTCGCTTCATCCCCTCTTTCAGAGCCCCTGCCTTATACCCGTTTCGATTGTCTCTCACTTCGTACTTTATGTTAATCCCTTTGCTTGCCCATCTCTGGCACTCCAATTCCACCATATCCTACACAAAACCCAACATATATTCACATATCTACATACGCTTATACATAACAGACTTGATTATAAGTAGGTGATAGGCCATGTTTGGATGAGAAAATTTGACAATAAGGATTGGGTGAGAAATAATCAAAGAAACAGTGACGAGTGATGTACTGTATCTGTTAAAAGGTCATAACAAGTAGGACTCATTGCACCAATGCATTGATTACCTATCATATACCCATTATTAAAAAATGCGATACTTAAACATGATCACCCACAATTATTGATCATCACCTTGTGATTTGGAAGAATTTTTGCATATAGGGGTACTAATGGGAAAGAGAATAAAACAGAACGTGTTTAAAGGATTGCGTGAAAAGGGGATCAAGGTGGGAAATGCTGGTAAAATTATGATTTTATCAGTATTAGAGGAAATGGGTTTTGATGAGAATTGGGGGTTTGATCTGGCTTTTTTACCTTGATAATGGGGTCTGTTGAATCGTCCAGGACTTGAATTATGATTCTATCAGATGGCCACGAAAGACCGCATGCAGCTCCGATTGATAGCTGGTACACCTGTATGCATTTATACATAATTAAATGAAAGAACAACCACCACAGAAACAAACCAGTTTTAGGAATTCAATGAGAGGCAATGGTGGATTGGAGAGAGAGAGAGAGACCTCTTTCTCATTGTACATTGGAATTTGAACGAGAACCATTGGGTAAGCTGAATTACCAAACTCAACATCGTCCTTTAATGGCTCCCATTTGTACCTTTTCTCTGGTTTTCGTCCAAAAAGCTTCACAAGGGTGATCACGACGGCCATATAGACCCTTTCAATGAATAGCATTAGGGACATTATCAAACACAAGAAAACGACAAATTTTAGAAGGGGGACGATCAATGGGGCTTTGATCAGGCCCCAGATCAACATAATTTGCTGGGCAATGTCATCTCTAGCACCATAAAAAGTGTCGGGAAGAAGAGTTGCCGATGAAGGACGATCCATTGTGTGTATTCAGTATTTGGTGTTGATAAAAACAGAGGCTCTTGATAAAAACCAGACGAAACAGGGTTTTCAATGAAACCCGGCTAGATTCTTTCTGGAAAAAAGAGAGAAGAATAATTGTCTTTTCTGATTTTGCGTCTGGGTGAAGCAAAATAATGGTGGTAGAGCTTTAGAATTCAGAGCAAAACACGTTCGTATTAAAAGCTATAAACCCACAGAAATGTCAGAAAAACAAAGCATTGCCTAAAAACCTCTAAGAACGTAAAGGTTTATATGCGAAAATCTCACAAAATGCATGGTAACGAGTGCTCAAAATATCTGGGAAAATTCAAAACCCTTTCCTTCTCTAATCAAACGAAAACAGAATCAGAAACGTAAATGTGGGAACAGAGAGGTAGAAGGAAAGAAGACAGGAATATGAATGGAGAAGAATGAAAAGAAATGTTAAGAGAGAGAAAATGTCTTATATGTAATATGAGCTCTATGTTGGTTTCTGGTTCGAGTTTTTATTTCTCGCTTCTCTCTCTCACACACACACACTCTCTCTCACTCTCACTCTCTCTCTTATTTGTTAGAGAGAGAAAGCCACATAATCCCCAACTGTTGCAACAAGAAGCGTGAGGCTCATGTATAAACAAGACAAGAATTAATAAATAAGGTGAACACCCGTCAATTTGCCGGCGGCCATTACCGTCAAATACCGGCGGCGATGTGGGTTTTCACCTCTATCATTCTCATCTCCCTCTCTCGCTCGTAAAGTGTGTCATATTACAGCTTAATGTAAACCGTACTGTTCAAAGTTTGTGGGTGATCAGCTGTAACGCAACGGTCTTGCGTTAAACTTTTCGAAATGAGAATTTAATTTTGGTTGTTATGTGTTTGAGATAATACAAACTTTTCCCGAATCATTGTTTGATTTGAGTTAACGACGAGCACGCGATGCCGTCAATAGTCTACCAAATGCACTACTGAATTATAGTACAAATCCGACAAGAGTTTTCGAGATATCATTATCATAATTTTAATTATTTATTTGCACAAGAGTTTAGATCGATCAGATATTGTTATTTACATGAATAGACAACACACGTTGACTGATTAGTATCACTCAACCAATGAACTAGCACAAAAATTTATCACGAGGTTGTAACGTCACATTAACTTGAGTTTCTAATGAAATAAAATTTTTGATAAATTTTATGATTAAGATCAAAATGACTAAAGACCTTATAATGCCTTAGTTGCACGACAGAAATTCTAAGTTCAGTGAATTAACTAAATTGTGTCTGGTAGATAGTGGGTGTTTAACATAAATAATAAATATAGTTGATTATTGATTTTAAATTATAAATTGTCAATTCTAAATTACTACAAATTATAATTAAAAGTTATAAGAGTTTTTTTTATAGAACTGAAAATATAAATTATGACTGTGTATTGTTTAAGAGTATAAAATCATATTATTAGATTGTGAGCGATCATTTTGATCATAAGAGTATATCCAAAAAAGATGTCAAATTTTGAAGTGTCAATTATTTTTGATGACTTATGTGGCAATTTGACATCTTTAAATTTAACATTCAAATTTTTTTATCTCCAACAAAGATGTCAAATTGGGGCATTAAAGGTAAAAAGACATTTGACACTTAATGTCAAATTTGACATCAAGTAGCATTTTTTAATTGCCACATAGGATTTGACAATATTTTAAACATATTTGTTGGAGTTGGTTTTGATGTCATTTTTTAAAAACTCATTTCCCACATTAGATTTGACATCTTTGTTGAAGATGCTCTAAGACTCATTACCATTATTACTTTTGCTATGTAAATTTAACCTGGTATTATTTTCTTTGTACCCAGTTAAAAATTGTTTTCCAAATACTACCCACAATCTACATATTATGCATATTTAAAAAAAATGAATATATTTTAAATTAACCTATTATTATAATAATATTAGAGCTATAAGTAAGTTTATGTAAGGACCACACACACACACATATAGGGACCGGTAACATAGACCAACACTTTTTTAGATCAATATTAGATCAACATCTAAACATTTCATTTTTAATTAAATTTTAATGATCCGAACCGTACAATGTATTTAAAATATGTTTTTATGGGTACTCGGGAAAAATCAGCTCAAAATATTACCGGAAAGGGCTTGATCCGAGCAGTGGTTCAAAATGTTGATCGGAACTGTTTTATGAACCACTACATGGATTAAGCTATTTCTGGTAATATTTTGAGCTGATTTTTCGTGTATATCCTTAAAAATATATTTTTAAACACATTGAATGGTTCGGGTTATTAAAATTTAATGAAGAATAAATAGTTTAGATGTTAATCTAATATTGGTCTAAAAAAGTGTTGGTTCATGGAGTCTTTATACACACACACACACACGAGTGTATATATATAGAAGTATGTATAGATATGAATGTGTGTGCACATATGATATGATTTATACACACACACACACACATATATAATATATATAGACCATATATGCACATATGCATTATCAGATCTTCTACTCCCCTTCTCCCCCACGCCACCACCATGCAACCACCCCAACCAGTTCTCCCTTGTCTTTCCCATCAACCTTCATCTGTCCCATTACCCCTCTCCTTCTTCGAGCAACATCACTAATCTCTTCCTCATCTCTATAACTTCATAACTCCCTCACTATCATAAGCATCTTCCCCTTTCCGCTCCTAACTGTTCATCCCTATTTCCCCTTCACTATAAATACCCCTCTCATCCACCTATTATTCTCACAAAATATCAGAATTTATACACTAAGAGAGAGAGAGAGAGAGAGAGAGAGAGAGAGAGGGTGTTTCAGAAGAAAATCAGAAGGAAGAGGAACCATTGTTATCTTTCAATTTCATTTGAATTTTACTCCTAATCCATGAATTAAGGTAGGAAATCCTTCCACAAACCTTGTCTTTATATTCTGAAACCTCCATGGAGCTTCATAGAGTTTCTATGGCCAAAATAAATTGAAGAAGATGAATGAGAACATATGGTCGTGATTGCGTTAGTCACCCCCAGTTGTAGGACCGATTGTTTGACCCTAGAACTAAACCCAAGATTGGATGGGCCAAAACAATGTTCTTTGGTTGCAACAGAATTTCGACCGAACTTCACAATGACCATTAGGAATCTACAAAACTCGAAATGACCCCAAATTTGGTATAAATGTAGAATAATATGTTATCTTTCATCTCCAATGTAGTGGGCCAAATTAACAGGCCAATCCAAACCCAAACGCACGATGGAGCAAACGGGTTGAGCCTGAATGCATGGACCATATTGATAGCGTGGGGCTTTGGTCGACGTGATGACGAACAGAACAAGATGAAGGCTAGGTTGGGCTTGACATATATGAACTGTGTTAGTAACGTGGGGCTTCGGTCGACATACAACCAAATGGACATTCTTGAGACAGCACAATTGAGCTGAGGTCTGGCCGATTCTGAGGTAGCGGTGGTACAATCTGAGCTACCCTATCCTAATGAATGTTCCGGTTGGCTCCTACCAACGGATGCCCTTCTTGGGGTTGATTCTCCTCTCTCTGGCCTCGTTCACGTTGGTCCTCTCGATGTAGCAGACCTATTTGTGATCGCTCATCTTGTACTCAAGCAACAAAACGGGCTTGATACCTCTCTCGTCTGAGGGCTTTGTTATCCGTCTCCATCCGCTAAATATGAGTCACATATCTGCAAGTTCTTGATTCCTCATTCGCAACCTTTCTTGGTAGCTATCTTCTGTTTTATGCCGGGTTCTTGAGCGAGACTTGTCACGAGTTTGGCATCTTCTTCTTTCGACGTTTTAGGTTCGTGAGTGAGACTTGCCGCTAGTTTGGGATCCTCTCCCTTCCTATGGTGGATCTTGTTTCCCCCCTTCTTAAGCTACAGGAAGCGCTGGTGGAGGCGGAGGAGGTTGTTCTATGCAGAGTGGATCTTGAACCTGTTCTCTAGGCGGAGTCCCCATAAGCGCTGGTGGTGGAGGAAGCTTTGGGACCTCTTTTCTTTAACTTCTTGGTTTGGGAGAAATCGGGGGTGGAGATCTCGATTTTTCCTTCCCCATATTTCCCTTTAGTTAATCTTTTCATGGTGTTTCTAGCATGAGACGTTAGTTTTCCCACAAACAGTGCCCATTGTAAGTGGGTCGATTTTCACAATCAATGAGGAAAACTAGAATCTTACTATCCAGCAAAAAGAATACTCTCAATATCATGAACTGTGACTTGCAAGATAATAACCGATCAAAGAATCCTCTACTGCTGTAGCAAAAAGATACTCTGATAATTAAGTCAGACAATGTTCACAGGAGTATAAAGTAATCCAAGCTAATATCCTCTATTCGCGCTTGAGTTTGTGCATACATTTCCTCAAGAATTTGGATATATATATTTATAGATTTTGTGACATAACTTTTTTAATTCTCTTAGGACACTAATTCCTGATCAGAATTGAGGTTGGACTGCTTTTTAATTAACCACTAATGAGATAACTCTAACTTGATCTTAATCATAAAATTATCTTCTATTATTAAAGTTTCATTTAACTTAAATATTCCTTATATAAATTGAACTGGCCTTAATTTCGTATTCATATCTAGTTAGAACCTTGTCCTGAGTTACTTAGAGTTCTATCTTATCTTGGATTCAAAGTTTCCAACTGTTCTCCTTAGTCCAGTGATATTTTAGACCGTCCTTCTCAAGTCAGTAACACGTTAGATCACCTTCCTTAGGTTAGTTGGTCCCTGATCCGACCTTCTCGGCTCAAATTTAGAAAGAACCATTTTTATTGGGTCGGCCGATTCCTGATCGGCCTTTCAACTCGAACTAGAAAGAACCGTCTTTATCAGGTCGATTATATCCTCACGTGATTGGGACATGTGCCTACGTATAAGAGAACTCTTATGCCGAACTGGATAAATCAAATAAGAAAAAACCTAATATTTCTTTATTGAAGTTTTACCTGCTTTAGTTAATTATCCAAATCTTGCATATGCACTCATGACGATCTTATAAATGGTTCAATATGGCGATTAAAATTTTTAGAAAAAATCTATTTAGTGGGTTTTAATGATAAATGTTGCTATCTCACCAATTCACCTACAAAGAATAAGACAGCAAATATCATACAAGATGAGGAAAATATGTAATACCTAATGGTCAAAATTCAACAACATTTTAGTTGCATTTACAGTCTATACAGAAAAGGCTCACAACACCGTGAAAAGGAAAACAAAACTCTTCGGTAAGACATTTTATTTTCGGGAAAAAAAAAAACACATTATTGTGGTTGTTGTTACGATTAAATTTTAATGATCCGAACTGTTCAATGTGTTCAAACATATTTTAAGGGTATTCGCGAGAAATCAGCTCAAAATATTACCGAAAAAGGCTTGATCTAAGCAGTGGTTCAAAATATTAAACAGTTCAAATCATTAAAATTTAATCAGGAATGAAGAGTTTATATATTGGTCTAAAAAAATATTGGTTCATGGAGTCTTTTCCATACATGTATGTATGTATGTATGTATGCATGCACATATACATGTGTGTATATTTAATCGGTCCGGTTCCGTTTAAACTACGATTGTAATTATGAATATGGACCGAACCATAATATCCGGTTCTCTTTTTTTTAGAACCATAACCAATCCACTAAATCACCAAAATCAATCCAAAATGACTGGTTCGGTCCGGTCGGTCCGGTTTAGCGATTTTTTTGTACACCCCTATTATTTGGTATAAATTTCCGATATTTCTTAAGTATTGAAATTATAAATGCCCCCACTGGCATTGATGTAATTATCCTTTCCGACAGCAAGACAACTACCAGTACCAAATTATACTGCCACTGAATAAATGAATACACGCTTCAATAGATATAAATCGCGTGTACACAAACATATATACGTATTTTGTGATATTCTTTGGAGCTTAAATAATAACTAGGCTATGCACCATGCACGTGCCTTATAAAATTAAATGACAAATATTTTATTATGCTAGTATATATTTTTAAAAAAATTTTAATAATAAATTTCTACCATAATATGCAATGAAAAGAATGTAAATTTCATACTATGTACAATTTGAAATATCTTCAATATTTTATTCTGAAGTATATTCTTTTAGCGAAGTAACAAATTTAATATCTCAAGAAATAAATTAATTCGATAAAATATTCATTCACTCTCCCCTCTAAAAAGTAAAAGATCAAAATTTAAAAACCGTGATATTTTGTTTAAAGTAATTAATAATACCTTTTGAAAAATGAATTGTCTAATTATGAATCACTCTACTGGTCATTAAATTACAAAAATAATCATAAAATTTTCTTTAAATAAAGTAACAAAAAATAAAAATTTTACAAAATAAGTTAATACAATATTTATCTACATAAACCATAAATTAGAAATAGAAATTCAAATTTTGCGATCAATTAAAACATGATATTTATTAGTTGGACATATATTAGGTGAAATGAAATTATTAAAAACCCACTTAAAATCCTAGTTAAGAAGCATATAAAGTTCAAATAAAAAATTTAATTATGATTATAAAGTTCTAATTAAGATAATTTCATATCTTAATGAATGTATGAATCCATAACGTAATAATTTTTTTATTTTTTAAGTAGGTGAGTATGAAATTGAGAAAACTTTCGCAATTTGCATATTACCCAAGTCATAAAAACATTATAAGAATAAACTCTCTTAGAGCATAATAAATAGTAATAATCTAATAAAATTCAAATATATTTAGTATAATTCACTATTTTCCTTAATCTTATTCTCCATATTCAGTGATCTCTTTATATCTTTTACTTTTTAAATTTTGAAAACAAAGAAAAGTTTAAAAAAGGTTTTTTTTTTAAAATTTTGTTATTGCACCTTATTTGACTTTATTTTTAACCATCAACTTACGTACTGACCAAATTGAAACTACGTAGAAGATTAGTCAAGTAGTCGATTTTAAAGATGAGTAAATTTATAGCTAGTTAAAAAAATATCAACCTACCTAGTATAAGTTGATTAAAACTTAGTCTCAACTCACTTAAAAAAGCAGTACTATTGGTTCACCATCTCAATAATAATAGTAAATACTTTGTAATTATAGATATCTATCTTGACCATTATTCGTATACTTTTTAAATTTTATTTATTATAAATATACTATTAGTAAAAATAAAACAAAAGTTTAAGAAAAAGAAGTGATATTTTCTTTTTAAAAACCAAGACCAGGGATAATGGAAAATGGTATAATTATATATTTATTTGTTTGTAAGAAATTGTGAACTAAAATTTATTTCTATATAGAAATATTATGTATATTTATTTGTACTTTCGTATTAAAAAACTAATTTTCTAAAGTATGATGACTATTTGCATAAATACATAAATATGTAGCTATATATTGGTATATGGATAAGTATGAAAAGTTATAAAAATAAAAATATTAGATATGATCAGTATGGCAAGTTTTTTGAATTTGAACAAAAAAAAATTCATGTAATATTTTTTTTGATGCAAATTAACTTTTGTCACTTGTCAATCTCAGAATATCTCTCTCAAAAAATGGGCATTTAATACTATATTTGGACTGTGGTTTTTATGTGTTTATTTATTGAAATTTTTTTCGTCCTTATTTGAAATGTTTTTGTAATTTTTTTTCATCAATTTTTTTTTGATTTATTGGTTCATCTCGACAAGAGCTTTCAGAAAAGTTATCAATTATCGGCTAAATTTGAAAAAAGTTCAGAAAAGACAAAAATAAATTAAAAAATAGAGTTTTTTATACTTATTCGTCGTTTTTAGTGACTTTTTTTTTAACATTTGGACACAATTTTATACTCATTAGAATCCTTTCATCAAGACGGACCAATAAACTACAAAATATTGAGATTTAAATAACAAATGCAAAAAAATAAAGACAAAAATTTAGAATAAATATTAACTAGAGACGAAATTGGGCCTATATATCATAAGATTGTAGGAACAAAAAGGATTTATATATATATATATATATATATATATATATATATATCTAGTTGGCAGATGCTGTCTGTGCTTCCTGGCCGTGTGCCCCATAGGCCCCACATAGCTGGATGTATCGGACGGCTCAATCGCTGAGGCCCACTCAAATCCAGCCGACAGTGTCCAACAGTTTATTTTTCTTTGATTATATCATTTTCTAAACAGAAAAAGAAAAAAAGCCGCATACATATCATCGATTTTTATCATAATACTTAGGTGCGTATTCAACATATATTTGTAATTAATCAGAATATACGCAATTAATACTAGAAATAAACGTAAAATATAAAAAATACATGAAAAATGAAATTGTACAAAATGCATAACTTAAAAACCGTAAACTTTAAATTAACCATAAATAAGCATAACTTTATTTTTCTGCTATATACCCATTCATGATTCTACCAAACTAACACGTAACTCAAAAGTACGTAAACATAAAAAAAAAGTACTGTGTAATGCCATGGTATACATAATATTAACTAGCGGTGAGCATCCAAATACTGTATGTGACGAAAGAATTATGAATAAATAAAAAAAATTTTGAACAAAAAAAGTACCTGTCGAATTATGAACACTGATTCTTGAAGAGGCAAACTTGATCATGGAAAAGAGATAGCATGTAATTTTTTTTTTCTGAACAATATAATATAATAGTAATGGAGGTTAAATGTTTTAACCTATAATTAACGTGCTCACTTCATCTAAAAAGAGTGCCTCCACTCCCCCTCACTCCGCAGGCCGTCGGGCCTCTGTCCTGTGATATTTTGTTTGTGTTTGTGAAGACAACAACAAATGCAACCCATCATCGGCATACCAATCTTCGCCGTTGAACTACCTCCGGTCGGTAACAATCGAGTGTAAGGATTTTCGTCCGCGCAATGGGTGTGCAATTCAAAGGTGTGGCATGTCCAGTCATCTTTGTAGACTTTCAATCTTCTTTTTTCTGTACATTTTTTTGAGCAGTTTTTTTTAATTCGTGTTAGTGTGTGTGCAAGAGTTTTTTTAGGAGCAGTTTTTTTATTATAATTTCATATAAATATCCTTGCAATTATATAGGTTAGAAGAGATCTTTTATGGGTTACTTGGGAAAACACAATTGTGAGTCAACTTCAAAAAAATGTTCACGCCAACTTGGGTGTTCACGTTTATATAATAATTGTGACATCTCGTCCTACATCGAAATTCTACATGGGAGATTATGGGTATATAATAAGCCATGTAAACTACTACTACAAACTTGGTCTTGAGCATTTTGGGCCACGTGGTTAGGCTCTAACAAGTTATTATGCTAGTGGTTATATGAGGCGTTTCAAATGGTATCAGAGCGATCCATATACACGATAAAGTGTGGGGTCGAGACTTTATTTGGTCACTAGGGAACAGATATGGGGTTAAGCCGTGGTGACTTTAGTATTCAACCCCTTGCGAGGGTGCAAGGTCTTAAAAGGTGAGGAGATTATGACATCCCGTCCCACATCGAAAATTTACATGGGAGATTCTGAGTATATAATGAGCAATATAAACTACTACTAAAAACTTGGTTTTAAGCATTTTGGGTCACGTAGTTAGACTCCAACAAGTTATTGGGCTAGTAATTTACATAAGACATTTGAATAGTATAGATACATTATGTGTATCGAGCTTTCTATTCTTTTTTTTTCTTTATTCATCAAAAAAGGTAAGAGGGGCAAACACAGTGTGACGATTTTTTTCTGGACTTGCCAACGAATTTTCACTAGCTCGTTGAGTGTACGTCTTAGGATATAGGGGCTTAGACAGGAGTGACAATGAAATAAAAAAATATATACACAAGAATCTACATGCATTCTTTGAATACAAGTTAAAGTCACAATCTAGCTTCAGTCTCACAAAAATTATAGTGACAAAAAATAAAATATTAAGAACTAAAAATCAATAGGTATGAATCTTATTTCAAACCTCCCCTGGAATATATCCTCTTTATTACGAAACCATATGTAACAAACTGCAGGTACCCAATCGAATTATTTTGGAAGGTATAGAATGAGGAAGAATTATATTGCTGGGGTACGTAGTAGTAGCTAGAAGGCTTGGTGATCTGTAGACAACAAAAGGACGTTGGAGCTACCTTGTCCCCCTAGCTTCTTAGGGAAAGATGTTGAGATCAATGAGGTATTGGTGAAACTTTAAATCCTTAAACTACTTCCCACATGCTGTTTGAGGTATTGTCGGAACTAGGCACCACACCCTTTAGAATCCATCTACCTATTGTAGTGTATTTTTTTTTTATAGTGTTCATGTAATTAATGCGGACAAAATGACATAATTTATCTGTTTTGACCAAGAAATTATATTGTTTTAATTTATCACACTTGTTGTCGTTGAAATTCATGGAATCAAAATGATAAAATTTTAAGGACAAAACGGATAAAACTACGTCATTTTGTCCGTACTATACTCGCACTGCAGGGACCTACGCTATGACCTCTCCAAATCCAGTTGACGATTGGTTTAAAGTCATTATCAATGGCAAAAAAAGATTTTGTAAAGACCCGTATTTTTAATTCAATAATAGTTTTTTATTTATATTTAGTTTGTATATTTAATTAATTTATGTATTTAATTTTATGTGTTTATACATATAGTATATTCGTCGCTTACAAACAGCATAACTAGGTGTACAATTATACATTATACATAGAAGTAACAAATGCAAAAAGTTTTAAATAATAACAATAAAAAATAGTACAAAAAAATTAGGCCAAATTGAGAAGGTAGTTTTGAAGTTTTAACATGGAAATATTTAACAAGTGATATTATTTCATATATGTACAATGGCAATCAAACCAAGAACTTGATCTCATTTGAATGTCAAACTATGATCAACTGAAACATCCCAATTGGTCATAGGCTAAGGTCACCTTCAAAATGGAATGGGGGCGCGATGTGCGTCAAAATAACGTTATTTTAGCGCACAAAACACATATTAAAAATTGTTCGGTTAATGCCCAACTATTTATCGCGCAATATACATCTTGTTGTGCACAGTACATAACAGGACCCCATGTCTCCTCGAAGTGTTGAATTGCTAGCAAAAGAAAATGCAAAAATAAACAATTATTGGATGTTTTGGGGAAACCGACACATATTACCCCAATTCTTTTTAATATCACATATTTTAAGTAGCAATTAAAATTGAATAGATGAAACTCCATATAAACGTGTGATGAAGTGTTGTTGATAATTGCTCTTCAAAAACCATAGCTGTCATCCACTGATATCACATAAGATGGGACAGCATTCGCGAATCTGGACACCCTAAACAAATTTCTTAGGAAAGAGATTGAACCAAACATATGGTACCAATGTGTCGGTGCCCAGAATGATCAAGATCCATAGCAAATACTCATCCTTTAATAAAGAGCCTGATTATTTCAAGAAGTGATGATTGCCATATCAGTTTCTTTCACTTTGTGTTTCTATAAGGTCTGTTTGGATATGGACGTGAAGAGGACACTTGAAATTTTCACATTGTTCATAAATTCACTACCAGAAATTAAGAACTCTATAATTATGTAGTCCGGGAACAATTCAAGACTCTAATTTTGGTAATACAAAATTATGATTAGGGTACGAACCCTCGCCCTCCTTGAATCAATAATTTTATGTTTTGAGTAATTATTCAATGGTTTTGAAGAAATATATGAGGCGTCCAAATACTTTTTTTCACCAGATATTTATATAAAACTTGTACACTGCCCCCTTTGGCCTGTGGTTTTTATCTATTTTTTAGTTTGTTTATTGGCCCAAAACAAACCCTATGGGGGTCATTTATTTGTTTAACCAACATTATTTCAGTGTGTATAGGAAGCTTCGTCCACTGCAGTACAACATTCCAAAAGACCTTTAGTGCTTCCACTACATTCCAAACAGACCTAAGTTAGGCTTCCACTATAGGCGGTGTATTGTCCATTTCGTTCCATAGCCGCATGCGGCACACCATCGACCCATTTTCTCAGGCAACCAAAAAAAAAAAAAAACCGTAGCTTCTTCACAACACCTTCGACAAAGAGATCTCTGTTCCACTGCTATTGTTGCCGCCGGTTTTTTTTGGAGGAACGTTCGAAGGAATCAAACCGGCGACTCCTCCAAGGATCCGCACTCGATCGTTCTCTGGTAGAAACGTCTTGTGAGCGAATGGTGTTGGGCAAAAGCCAAATCCTATGCATTAATTTGGACAGGTGGTTGTGCTTGCACTGTATACATTTTCAATTTCCATTTTCCACCAAATGGTGATGGGCAAAGGCTAACAGAATTCACCCCAAATGAGACAAGGGCAATATGGTCATTATTTCTTCAAAGTCAAACAAATAACTTCATTAATTACGTTTCAAACATCATAAATAAATAAGCCAATAAAATAATAAATACCACAGTTCAAATGGGACTTAGTCTTAAGTTTAACATAAATATTGTGTAATGGGGTCAAATTGGCAGAACGACCCAACTGCTCGGCTGCTGGCGTGTGGGCCGAAACAAGAGTAAGTCAGGATGGACACTATGTGTGAAGCGATCTGAAGTGGATAGTGGGCCTGATATGGTACATCGCCAGGCCAAGTGCTGACTAGTTGTCCAGACAAGTGAATGTGTTTTGTCCTTATATAAGATGACCCGTAAAGGACAGTGCAAGGTCATGGCAAGGTTCTTGTTATGGAAACCCTTGAACTTTGAGGAAATAGCCAAGTTTGGTAATTAATCAATAGGGAAAGGATTTGAAATAGAATCCTCGATAAATCAAAAAGTGATCCCGAGTTATTCAGGTTTCAAATATTAACGACACGAGATGACTTATAAATATGGGGTTAGAGAGTCCAAGTAGGTACGCAATCAATTACAAGTACAATAACTATTGTGCTTTCATCTCACGTGTTATAACTTAAGAATCAGAGTGTCGTCCAGCTAGCAACAGTTGTGTGGCACTAACTTGCTATTCTCTACGCAGGCTACAGGTACTATTTAGATTCCAAAGATGAATTGGATCAGATTAGTAGATCTTTGCAACCTCACAATTGGCGACTCTGCTGGGGACAAAGTTTCATTTTTTCTTATCTACATAATGATGAGATTATCATTGATAAAAGAAGTTAGGACAACCAGGCTCAACAAAAAATATCACGTTGGTCCTTCAGCGCCTAAGGAAAAAGATGCATTGATTGAGGAAATTAGGTTTGAACGCCCACAGTCACCGAGACGAGTCCCCAGGCTGACTGCCCGAGAGTACATCCAGCAACAGGAACAAGACTTGGAGAAGAGGGATGAGACCCTCGACAGTTTGCTTCTTTGCTCTGGATAGAAATCCAGAGAAACTAGGTTCCTAAGATCAATTAGACTTAAGAGAGGGGATATGCTAGAGCCAGAACCCCTCTGACGGCATGAAACCAAGAACAAATAGTGCATGTACCAGTTTGTTACCGACTTGGAGCACCCACCTAAGGCACCAATAGCTGTGACAGTGGGAATGAAATGCGTCATCATACGTGTACTTTGACACCAGATCAATAGTTGGGGGCATGCTGAAAAGGACGAAGGGTCTCGATCTTAGAGTGACTTGGAGACAAAGAGGTGGATAGTAGCCCAGTGCTCATGTGATTCGACAGAAATGATAAAAGCGCAAATAAGCGGCCCAAGGAAGACTTAATGGTAGAGTTGAGCGAGCTAAAAGAGTTGAAAATCGAGGGTCAGCTTGTGATGCTGGGCATGCTTGGTCCAGATCTCAAGTTGTCCTTGATTGGTTCATCTCGTCCTCGTTTACACGTGAGATTGAGTTGGTTAAAAATCCCACCCAATTTATTAAAAGTTCAACAAATATGAGCGAAAGACCAATCCATTCACTCACTTGTCCCATTACAAGAAAATTATTCACTCTATTCCACCAATGGTGCTCTTATGTGTAAACTTTTCTCCTCTAGTCTTGGGGAACTCGATTTATTGTGATTCGACAAATTTTCAAAAGAATCAATTTCTTATTGGAAAGAATTCTGCATGACTTTCTTGGTCCGATTCATTTCCAACACAAAGGTAAAGAAAGAGATGGATGCGTTGCTCGGCTTAGGGAAGGTCAGGGGTTTAGTCGCACAGGCAGCATGCTGCTCGATACTGGGACTGTAAAATGAGATTTTGAAGAGTGGGATCCAAAGTAGCGGTAAAATCGTTCAAACTTGGCCTTGATCCCAATAGTCGAATCTTCAAAGACTTGCTGTGATTGCTCCGACCGACATGGACAAGCTCATGAGCAGAATCAAGCTACATGTTTGGCTAGAGGAGGCAAAGAGGGAACGAAAGTAAGCCAAACAGAAAGTCTCAGCCAAGAAAGGAGAAAGTAATGAACACCGGAGGGAGACCAAAGGGGTTCGGTTATGAGAAAAAGATAGTCGCGACCCTCTAAATTTATGGCCGAAAATACATTGTTCAAGATACCCATATATCATCTCACTCAGAAGATAGAACATAACTAGGAGTAAGTCAAGATGGACACTAGGTGTGAGCCGATCCGAAGTGAATAGTTGGCCGGGTTAGCATGGTCCTTTGCCATGCGACGCATCGAGTAGTCATCTGAACAAACGAACGTGTTCCGTCCGGATATGGGAGGAACCCAAAAGGAAAAGTGTAACGTTGTAACAAGGTTATTACTATGGAAATACTTGCCTTTTGAGAAAATGGCCAGGTTTGGTAGTGAATTAATAGGGAATGATTTGAAATAGAATACGCAATAAATCGAGAAGGGATTAGAGTGTCTTTCAACTGGTAAGGGTTGGGTGGCACTAACTTGTTGGTCGGTGCGCAAGCTACAAGAGTATTTGAATCTCATAGACGAATCGGATCAAACTAGTAAATATTCACAAACTCACAAAATATATGATGAAAAAAAATGTTAGAGCATCACATGATAGTGTCCGAAGTACACTCAATACATTTTCGATTGAGTGATGTTTAGACTATATGTGTTGTTTGTTTATACAAATACACCTTATTTTTGTTTTTTATATTTATCTGTATTTACATAGTTGCATTTCTGGTTGTGCAAATTGTGTATTAGGAATAATAAATCATAAAAGTAGTAATATTACGTCTCACACAATAAGCAGACAGTATTTTCGTAGCGCGAAAATTATTTACCATTCGGGAAATTTTGTCTTGATTTATTAGTTGTCTAGTTAAAGCTCTTTTAAGTTATTCTGGGGGCATAATGGGAAAGCATGAGTAGCATCATCAGTGCAACATGGTATTAGCTGAAGGTAAATCACTCCACTCGAGAGGATTCACCGGCTTATGGACATGGGCCAACCTATATATTATTGGTATAAGGATGTTGAACGATGGGTTGGACCCAAGAAACAAAGACAAAAGCCCAAACATTTTGGTTCTCTCTTTGATAGCATATACGGCTGTTCCAGGATTCTCAGTCGAATGGGCCGTCCAAAGATTCCCACAACCCGTTTGAGTCATCAATGACAATAATGGAGGAAAATGGAAATGACAAAAATGGAGATGCGGGGTATCGATCCCCGTGCCTCTCGCATGCTAAGCGAGCGCTCTACCATCTGAGCTACATCCCCAAGTTGTTGTTATTATGTACTGTTCTTATTAGTACCTAATTTTCTTGCCCCTGTATGAAGTAATTTTGTAGCGTTTTGAAAGGATGTTTTCACGCTCGCACAGTATGTAACTTAGGTTGTCACTCATGTGTGTTAAGTTAGGTTTTCATGATACAATGTTAAAATTTATTTTATTTCAAACAAATATATACAAATCGCTTGCTTTTTTTTCTTTTCAAATTATGACACCTAAATTATTCTTCCGTCCCTTTTCCTGTCGCGTCCACCACTTTCTTCTTCTACTCCACCTCCTCATCTTCGTTCCTGGTTCTGTTACGGTTAAGACGCTCTCCGTATAGAGAGAAGATCTTTCACTCTCCTTTCATTTTCAGACCAGACTAGCTTGTAATAAAATCAAATTCGGGAATGTGTATTTTTTAGCTTATGGGTTCAATCTGCCATGGCAACAACGTCTTTTTTTAGCAACGGTGACGGCTCCTCGTAGCGGTGATTATGACGAGAACAAGCATTAACTAGATGCGGATGGTAGATTTTTTCACTCATATTCACACGTCGATACACCACGGTTGGTTTTTTTTTTTTTTTTCGACTTTTACTTTTGTATACTTTTGGATTCTTTCTTTGAAAAAAAATGCATCCATGGTCATCGTTTTGCGTCTCCAGTTTTTCAGTGGTCATTTAATACATTGAAATAGAGTTATATATGGAGAGAATTGTTGGGTGTCTTCCCCATGTGGGAAATCATTTTGTTTCCCATGAGTGTCTCCCTTTTGTAGAACCCAATGAGCACCTTGAGCCGCCATTTTGTTTTTTCCTTGAAGCTTCCTTGTGCCTATAAATTGTAATGGTGTGTGTTTGTGGCCATGGAGAAGATTGTGAAGGCAGTGAGAGAGATAGGAGAAAATCTGTGTGTGTGAACTTGAGAGAGTTGTGTGTGAGTGTGAGAGTGCATCTCCTCCATTGTAATCTCTTGTTCATAGTGAAATCTCTCCCGTGGATGTACCCGACTGTTGGGGAACCACGTAAAAATTGTTTGTGTTCTTTGTTTCATTTATTAGTGCGTGTTGGTGTGTTGAATCGATCCTAACAAGTGGTATCAGAGCGAGGTTGAGCGTAGGAGCCCACTGACAAATCTGCCGGTTTTTTGAAGTGTTCGAAAACAGATTTTGACCACACGGTTGTGTTCGTCACGACGAGACGAAGCCGGAGAAGTTTTCCCGGTCACGTCCGACCACCGGAGAAGCCGCACGCGCCGGGAGAAGGAGGCGCGTGGACGCGCGTCAGATCTACTCGCGCGCGTGTATTGCACGCGCCGTCTGGAGGTAGAAGAAGGCCACGTCATCTGCTGACGTCAGCGCCACGTCAGCGATTGGTGGTCCAGTCAGCGGTCAGAGGAGTGCCACGTCAGCGGTCAGAGGTCCAGTCAGGCGGATTTTGCCACGTCAGCGTCCAGGTGTCAGAGCTTTGCCACGTCATCAGAGGTGCTGAGTTGGTGGACAGGTGTCAGTGCCACGTCAGCGATAGTGCACAGTCAGCGCTCAGTCAGCAGTGAATATTCCTTTTGCTAAGGAATATTCCAGATTGGTTGTTTTGCGATTTCAGAGCCGTTTCAACTCCGATTTCGACGAAATTATAGTGTTTTCCGGCTAACTCGAGCATTCCGGATCCAACGGCGTGGTCCGTTTCTCGAGATCTGACTTCCTCGTTGGAGCAGTGGTGTATTTTCAGCCCGAGGGGTTATATTTCAAGTTTTTGAGCCGGTTCGGATAAGCTATGGCGGGGAAAAGTACTGGTTTTGTGATCGAACCCTTTAATGGGCATAATGATTTTACCCTTTGGCAACAAAGAGTGAAAGATGTCTTGACGAGAGAGGGCTTGGTGAAGGCCCTTAAGAAAAAGAATGAGAAACCGGCGGGGATGGAGAATGAAAAATGGGAAGACATGAGAGAGCTTGCAAATAGTACTATCCGATTGTATCTCGGGAATAGTACTCTTCGTGAAGTCATCAACGAAACTGATCCGGCAGAGACTTGGGAGAAGTTGGAGAGTAGGTACAAGTCCAAGTCTTTGACGAATCGGTTGTCGTTAAAGAAACAGTTGTATGGGTTAAATATGTCCGAGTCTGGAAGCTTTAATGAGCACTTGGATGAATTTAATCGCCTAATTACGGAGTTAGAAGCAATTGGTGCCAAGATTGAGGAGGAAGATAAGGCGATTATATTGTTGGTTTCATTGCCACCGTCATATGAGCATATTCGGACCACATTGATGTTTGGGAAAGACACACTCACACTTGATGAGGTTATTGCTACACTCCTCTCCCATGAGTTGATGCGAAGGAAGGAGAGTGAGAAGTTCTCGGAGGAGCGTGCCTTGGTTGTAACCGATAGTGGTCAAAACCGAGGTAGAAAAAATGAGAGGCACGGTGGATCAAATTGGAGGTCTCGTTCACAATCCAAGGGGCGTTCACATTCACGAGGTGGTGAGTCTCGATGGGTTGAAAAGAGAAAATGTTTCTTTTGTGAAGAAGACGGGCACATAATGAAATTTTGCCCAAAACTTAAAGCGAAGATAGATGAAGAGAAAGACAAATCCAAAGTGGCGGTTGTTGAGAGCTTAACCGAAAGTGAAGGTGATTTGCTCATGGTGACTTCGGAAGGTACGGAAAAATTTGATTGGGTTATTGATTCCGGTTGTTCCTTTCATATGTGTGCAAATAGAAATTATTTTTGTACGTATGAGGCTTGTGATAGAAGTACCGTGAGGATGGCAAACAACACGATGAATAAGGTTGTTGGCATGGGTATGGTACGGTTTCGAATGGCCGATGGAAGATTTGTGAGATTGACGGGAGTCCGACATGTGCCGGGATTGAGAAAGAACTTGATTTCGTTGGGAATGCTACATTCCAATGGTTGTAGCTTTGTGTCAAGCGATGGAGTTCTTGAAGTGTTCAAAAATGAGAAAGTGGCGATGCAAGGAAAGTTGGTTGGCAATTTGTACAAGCTTCAAGGCCGTGTTGAGGTGCGACGAGCAAATGTTGGGTACCGAGCAAGCAAAAGGGATAGGCGTCGGGTTACACAAGTGTGGCGTGTAAAGGCGCAAGCAAATGAATTGCAATGTTTGGAGAGCAACATTAAAAATGAAGTGCATGCATTGATGAGCTCGGATGGAGCTTCGTTTGGAAAAATTGAGGATGAGAAAATGAGTGGAAGAAGAAGGGTTACTTTTGCAACCAATTTGGTTGCCGATGTTTTCGGATAGGCACCCAAGTGAGGGGGTGCGAGTCACCTAAATGAGGGGGTGGCAAGAACGGAAGTATGGACCACATGGGGTCGAGGGGGTGATTGTTGGGTGTCTTCCCCATGTGGGAAATCATTTTGTTTCCCATGAGTGTCTCCCTTTTGTAGAACCCAAGGAGCACCTTGAGCCGCCATTTTGTTTTTTCCTTGAAGCTTCCTTGTGCCTATAAATTGTAATGGTGTGTGTTTGTGGCCATGGAGAAGATTGTGAAGGCAGTGAGAGAGATAGGAGAAAATCTGTGTGTGTGAACTTGAGAGAGTTGTGTGTGAGTGTGAGAGTGCATCTCCTCCATTGTAATCTCTTGTTCATAGTGAAATCTCTCCCGTGGATGTACCCGACTGTTGGGGAACCACGTAAAAATTGTTTGTGTTCTTTGTTTCATTTATTAGTGCGTGTTGGTGTGTTGAATCGATCCTAACAAGAATTGGGTGAGGTACAGGTAATTTCTCTTCCCTATTTTGTTGGATCGTTCAAACTTCAAACCCCAGTCAAACCGGTGAAACCCAAATCCAACTCACCAAACGAAGCATCAAACCAAAGTACCAAACGCTTCATTTCTCAAACCTTTACCACCATTAATTAATATGTAATTGTAGAAGTCAAAAAGTCCATACCCTGCACTATATAAAACCATGCACTTCGACTCAATATAATTACGCTTATCAACAATTTCTCTGTAGCTTCAATACCACATAAATTACCAAATATGGCTAGAATTCTCCCAAGCTTGAAATCCAAAGCTGTTGTTCATTACCAAACCAGCAGCAGTGATGACGAAGATGATGAGAAAGAAGATAGTGGAATTGATTTAGGTGTAGGCTTTTCATTGGAGAAGCTAAACCTTGGTCCTAGAAAAAAGCTCCTTGTTCTTGACCTCGGTGGGCTCCTGGTGCACCGTGTGTACAGATTTGATCCCAACACTAACGTTCAAAACTACCGTCGTCCTGATGGGATCGCTGGAAATTTTTTAGGTGAATATTTACTATATTACAAGCCAAATATAGTTTACCAGATTCCTTCTTGTTGTGATCACTGGCGAATGAAGGAGGGTGTGGGCGGAGGTTATACAACCCTATTGTTTTTTGTATTTGACATTAGTCTTAACAGTTAACTCTCTGTTTCTCTCTCATATGTACAGTGTTCAATAGGCCTTTCTGCAGTGACTTTTTGAGATTTTGTTTTGAGAGATTTGAAGTGGGAATATGGTCTTCTGCAAAGGAGTAAGTATATACGATGGTGTATATTTCATCTTTTTTTATTAAAAAACTTGTCCTTTTTGATCGACATTGCTGTTAAATCGACAGATGGAACATGGGCGATGTTTTGAGCACTATCAGCAGAGGATTGAAAGACAAGCTGCTTTTTATATGGGTTTGTATACAGTTCTGTGGAGTTGTTTCACTCTCTGTATTATGAAATCAAGGAGTAGTTCGGACAGGAAAAAAATATGTTACATGAAATCTAAGTAATGTATGTATATTTAGTATTATTTGTTATGCTTGTTTTGGGGAAGTTATTTTTAAATTTTGATGAAAGTTCCATAAAGTTTTTTTCAGTAAGCCAACTTGCTTCTTTTGTTTTAAGAAACGAATGACGGCTTGTTTATTTTAGGACCAAAAAGAATGCACTGATTCAGGGTTCAAGAGCTTGGAGAATAAAAACAAGCCCATATTTTTAAAGGATTTGAGGAAACTATGGGAGGACTCTACTCTGCCTTGTCGCCGTGGACAATACTCTTTGTCAAACACATTGTTGATTGATGATGATCCCTACAAGGCCCTACTCAATCCTGTAAGTTCCGAAATTGAATTTGCAAGTTGAATTAATCAAACAAATTCAATAAATATTGTTATGACTTTTCAATTTTTTGCAGCCGAACACAGCAGTGTTTCTTGATTCATACAAGGTCGATAAAGAAAATGTTGACACTGTTTTAGGTGATATCATGATCCTTAATCAGCTATTTTGCACTTAAAATGTTGCTGTTTTAGGATTTAATCATACTAAAGAAAAGAGAATTATATTTTAATTGTTGTCAATAGGTTCAGAGGGGGAGTTGCGGCTGTTCTTGGATGGCCTTGTTGAAGCTGATGATGTTCCTTCTTATGTAAAGGACCATCCAATTGGACAACCACCCATAACTGAGTCTAATTCTAATTGGGATTTCTACTTGAAGATTATTCGCCGTTTTCGTTAGAAGGTGCTGAAAGAAAGAAACTAGGAGCTGAGTGAAAGAAACTTGTTTTAGCTATTTCATTCACTATGCAGGGTTTAATGGTTAGTTTTGATGAAGTTGGATACACATGCAAACTGTAATGCCTTGAAAATGAAAGAATCCAACATTGGCTTATCTCTTTAGTAGTGACCCTTCCATATCCCAAATGCCATTGATATATATTGATAAATATTCTGCATTTGAATTCAGTGGAATGAATTACAAAAATGATGTTGACTTCATAAAAGAGAAACAAACATTTTGATCTAGAGCTTTCGTAGATTGATATTTCATAAATTGGAATTCTTACAAGTAGATGGTGAAATTGATATTTCGTAAATTAGTTGAGGTATATATAAACTCACACGGACACTTGAGTTTAAGAAAACAACATGGTTTGACCTTAAATTATCTTACAATTCGTATTCTAGAACTCACCTCTATTTGAGAGAATGACCTTTAATTCTTCAATTACGTAATAGTATGAAGAATTAAATTAGAGGTATATAGAATGTAAATTTATTAATTTCATTACAATTTGTAAAAACTCAAACAGCTCATCTTCTAATCCATATTCATAAACTTGTTTCTCGTTATCATAATATTTTGATTAAGTTATGAATTAATTACATAATTAAATTTTAAAATCATGAAGTATTTAACGAGCATGCTAAATAATATCTGCGAATAATATTTATTATTGTGTTTATAATATTTTTAGTTTAATTAGATTTATGAACTTCTCACGATTTAAATGAATTATAAGCTTGAATAGGTATGTTCGTGAATTATTTCAATTTCGTGAATTGTGTTGATTCATGTCCTTTGACGATTTAGATGAGACTTAGAGGCATGGGTTGGTTGCAAATGACAAGAAATGTAGTACTAATGAATTTATAAGAAACCAATGAGAAATGATGATGAAAATTGAGGGTGACCTACGGCGCTCAAAAAGTTGTCAAATTTTGAAACCCCAAGTCTGGCATGATAGGGATTAAACTTTGGTGAACTGATTCGGAAATAAGGATGAATATGTAGTATAGGTGCATCCCAAGAAATTGGATATTTCTCGGTGTTTTGCTCAGTTCCTAGCTGGGTTATACAAAGTTACGGTAGAAGTTTAAATCATATTGTGTGCCATAGTGAGAATAAGAAGAATACTCGAGGCCGAGATTATAGATAATCACTTAGGTTAATAGCTAGATATGTAAATTTATTCTTGTTACATATGCATGAGTTTGTTTCATTTTATATAATTATTATTGTGAATTTTGAACGGAATCTACTGAATTTCATTACTAACGGTAATAGTATTAGGCTACTTTAGCACTCTAATGGAAGATAATGGAACGGAAGAACCATTCAAACCAAGTGGTTACTCTAGTTTGATACTCCCTCCGTCCCGGTTTGTTTGTCCACTTTTTGACTTTTACATGTCCCAAAATGTTTGTCCATTTTTGAAGTTGACTTGTGAAAGTTACCTTAAATGTCCTTTCTTTTTTTAAAAATCACACTTTGAAAAACGTGTACTCTCATTTAATGCTTACAAAGTTAAGGGTATTTTTGGAAGTTAAAACTTTTAAGAGTAATGATTATGTTCCCTTAATAAGTTGAAATTTCTAAAATGGACAAACAAATTGGGACGGAGGGAGTAATATTCATCTTTTTATTTTTGTTTTATTATTATTTTTTTTTTTAGAGTTCATGTCCTGATTTTATTCTCGCGTCTCATTATATTTCACTGGCTGGTACAATCTATAGAAGGAACATAGACAATATTTTGAGCATGATAACAATAGGATTGAAAGACAAGTTATTGTTTTTATGGGTACGTAAACTTCATCAGGAAGAGTTAAAAAATCCAAATTTATTGTAAAAACTTAATCAAGGAATTCCAATAACTGGTTTGGTTTCTTCATTTCCTTCTCTAGTTCAGATGCAAATCACAGACAAAATCAAATGAGGGATCGAAAAATTGCAAAGGTTGACAAAGGCAGTTCTCTAAAGATTTTGCAAGCCTAAGTGCTCTACAGTAACACCAGTAGGACAGCCTCAAGTTCAGCCCCCGGCCCCCCCACAGACAGATATGACCCTCACTAAGGGAAATTCCATCTCAAAACAAACATAAAGAGAACACTGCAAGAAGTAAATGAAGACAGACACCATTCTGCTGACAAATATTGAGTCTTAATTTCGCTGATGAACAAATGTAATCATGCAAGAGGAGTTGACAGATGAGTTCACTTTAGAAGAGCCTTTTCCAATATTAATCAGACAACAAGAATTGATGTTAAAATTAGTCCCCCGCTACTGATCGTACTGTCAGCCACTGAGTCTATAAAGTAGACCTAAATTGTCTTTAAGATTCAACAAATAAATCTCCATAAAACTCAGAAGGTACCAAAAAATTGAACAAACAAGAACGCGTAATGAAACCATGCCTTTTCAGCCTATTCTACTGAGACAGAAACATTGATGTCAGGATATGGTCTCTGAGCCGACGCGGGTTCTGAGCCATTCCATTCAGCTGTATCTTGTGATGTGGCATTTGGGTTTTGTTGATTATGTGTGCTGTTATCTGCTTCTCCATGGTTTGGGGGTGGTAATTGAGATGTTGGAGCAAGAGAGATGTTGGCACCAGGTGCTGCTTGGGAGATTGGTGATGCTTCAGTCACTGTATCTGGAGCGCTTCTTGGTTCGTCATGGTGCTTTTTTTTGTGTACCTTAAAACTATTTGGCATGAAGCTGCCCACAACAATCTGGGGAAAAAAAAAAACAAGCACCAGAACGCATCATTTTGCAGTACAAAAGTTTCTGTTTGGCTGAATGAGATTTTAGCATCTGAAGCAGTTATATTGAGGAGAGAAGAGAACAAGCATAACTTAGATTATCAACTAAACAGATTACTTTGTTTTTCTCCTTTTCATAAACCACCAAGATCTAGAAAACTCAGGGGGAGTTGGCGTTGATGTGTAATGCACATGAGGAAATATAATGGTAGTTATTCAAGAATCTCGTGGCTGTTCCTTAACAAGAAGGAAAAACAGAACCAAAACTCAGGAAAAAAATTATGACTCGTGAGATGAGGATTCAAGGCTTTCCTTGGAGGGAAATAGATAGTTGCTTTGTTTCCCCCTCTAAGTTGTATTGATCTGTAATGTTTTTGGTGGCCAACCGATAATCCAGATACACCTCGAGTGTTATTTTGATTACAGATGAGAGTGAGTTTTGACTATAAAGCGGTTCTACTAAACTCCAGCTGCTTATTTGACATCTCTACAGGTTAAGAACTTCCAACCATGTCCATGTCGTCCTTAGCAGTTCACCCAAGTTCCGACGAGCATAATTTTTTTTTCTTCATGTTCTGATGCATCATATAAACACACCCATGCTTCAAATTGGACCTAGAAAAACCACTATGTTGTCATGACCCAGACTCACATATGCTTTGTGAAGATTCTGATTACAAAGAATCATAATTTAAGTACCCAAGACCAAGAGATGACAGTCACATTAGGTAGAATTAACTTGGAATATTGCACCATAGGGATGCAGATGGAACTGTAACACTTCAACATGTGTCAATCCTAAATGCTCGAAAATCACTTTTAAGGACACATGTATGTATATTTTTTTATGTAGACTTACTTGGATTGGGCTAGCAGCCGTCAATAAACCAGCAATGCCACCACCAACAACGCGACCATCAGGACCAGCCAGTGACACACTTAATCCACCAGTCCTACTTTTCACTCCACCATTTTCAGATACCGTAAATGAACCTGTTAGAGACAATATCTCAAACCGCCCCTGCATGTGTGAAATTAAAATTTAAAAAGTACATACCATCACACATTGCATTACGGGAGACGTAAACAAAGACTTCAAGAAAATGAAAATAGAAAGAAGGCAGTAGTTACATTGGTTATTGTAATGCAGGCTATGGGTGTTTGACAAAATAAGGGCAAAAACAAAGCATAACGAAGAAATACAATCAATAACCAGCAACAGGTGATTATGCTAAAGCACAATAAGAGACAATAAACAATGCCCTCAGAAGCCCCTAGACCTATGTGCTCATCTTCCCAAGTTGCAATAGAATCAAGAATCGGTAAAGAGTGCAACCGTACCAAAATTCATAAAGGGTGTTGAAAGCATGGCTGTGGTTTGGAGCAATTGAATGAAGCATGGCTGTGGATTGGAGCAACTGATCAAGCATGGCTGTGGATTGGCATGGCTGTGGATTATTGCCTTTGAACCTTTCTCTATAAATTGTTGTAATCTTGTAAAGAAAAATAAGAATGAACTGAGGCATCTATCAGAGAGAGAGTGAGGATTAAGAGCTTGTATAATTCTCCATATAAAGAATCCACTACACCCGTGGATGTACCCTATTTGTTTCGCGTCTCTTGTGATTGTGTGTGTGTGTTTTGGATTTATTGTTCCTAGGGCACTACAAAGGGAACTCTAAAGCTGTTTTTGGATGGATAGATAGAGAGATGATGTAAAAAGGCTAAACACATTCTTTGGTTTCCCCATCATTTCCCTTCCCTCATGAATCCCTCTACTAATCCACGACTGAAATACAACCTAAGTTTATATGGTTCTGCTTTCCCATACTAACTCTGAAAGAAATCCATCAACAAATAATTAGCACGCCATGCAAAACAGGAAAATTCAAAATAGAGCACTAGAGAGGGGAGTAAGGCCATGTTCGGCTTCTTATTTGCTTAATTGTGTTCAGGTTTGACCAGATTTTAAGCAAATATGCAAATAAGACGCGAAACAAATTGGCCCCAAATGACTAAAAATTCGATATAGGCACAAAGTAACTTGTCAAAATAACGATTATCAAACAAGGCATGAGCACTAAATAGCAAGAAAGACGAATAGAAAGCAGAAAACTAAGGACTACGAAAGCAGAAAACTAAGAATAAAAAACAGTCATAGAAAAACCCTAGAGAGTTGCGTGGTTCACCCAATGCAGCTGTTTTACTATAGAATGGCCATCTATATTGCTCCAAGATGTAACTAGGCTTACAGCATTACATGTATGTGGAAAATACCTCATAGGTTAAGAGCCCCCCAGAGAATCCAGGCTGCCGAATAGTGACATTAGAAACAGCTCCATTGGCAGAGAGGACACATATTCCTCGAGGACCCTTCAAAGAAAATGATAGAATTTTCGCAGCAACATCCTGAATTTATCAAATAATTAACACAAAGAATTCCTCTAAAGTAGCATAAAAGTATCTGAGATTTGCACAAGAACATTCCAATGTTTAATACATTATTAAAACAGTCTTCTCCTAATCTGTGAATACCTCTCCTGTATGTACAGTCACCACATGTGGTGTGAAGTCCCCACCTGCTGTGTTTGCAAACAACTCACCTTCACAGATCAAGAAATCTAATGTGAGGTAATTACAAAGTAAAGCAGAACATCAATCAATAGCATGGTTACCCGGAAAAAGAAAAAACAGAACAAAGAATCTACAATGTTCTCTAAGAAATTAAGAAAATTTTGCTGAAATTCAAAGTTTTGTTTATCTAATCAAAGTTAATGAGTACAACGATCATAATGTCCCACATTGATTTGGCTTTGTGTATGTAAGTTCTTGGACACCCTGGTAATCACCCTCCTCTTGCAAGGTGATGTTATGAGTGAGTTGTAGTTAAAATTTTGATCAGATCCCAGTGAATTTTTTTAATCTTTTGGTTACCTAACGAGAAAACACCAAAATGGTTTAGCCCCAAAAGCACCACCTACCCCCAACTTACCAGTCAAAAAACAATACTGCTTTGTATTCACATGGCTACTACCATCAATCCTGTTTTGGTATGTTTGATGTTTTCCATTCTTATTTTTTGAAAACCACATAACTTGTTTAACTTGGAATAGATTTCTAAACGAGGGAAACAAGTTTTCGGAATTTCGAAAACTGTTTTTTGTGCAAAAATAAAAATTTGAAACAATGTAATTTCTGAATATGAAAAAAGGAAAAAACAAAACCAAGGAAAATCGTAAACAGAAATTTGACGAGACTTGATAGAGGTAAAAAAATATGTGTTTATTCCCTGAATCTAAGGCTTGATTTCTTATCATCTCACCTAAAGAAGCAAGCAACTGCCAGTTACCAGACCCAGGCGGCCGGCCGCGACCCTTTTTAGAAGAGAAATCCGAAGAAGGAGATGAGAGGAAAAAAACCGGGGGCGGCGGTGATTTATACGGCAGTCTAAGGTTACCATCTGCGTCATACTTCCTCGGCCGACCTCTTTTCTTCTTCTTCCCGGATATATCACCGCTTCCCCCACCTCCTCCGCCTCCCCCGACGGTGGTGACTCCTGTGTTCGTGTTGTCAGTCATGCTCGTCACCTGAGGCACCATCCCACTGCCGCCGCCGCCGCCGCCGCTCACAGCCGGCGGCTCGGTCTCAGAAAAAACCGCCGGCGACCCAGAGACCGAAAACTCCTTTTCTTCCATACCCAAGACTTTTTCTCAACAGAAATGGAGTAAAGACAACGATGCTTTTAGAAAGAGACAGGGTAATGGAGGGAGGAGTTTTTGAAAGATAGTCGTTTCTTTTTGTTTTTCTGCGAAATGGCGCCAAAGTACAATCTCTCTCTCTCTCTATCTCTGCGTGTTTCCAGTCTGTTCCCGGTATTAAATTTCAATGTACTTCGTTGAACACAGAGAGAAAGGGAGAGAGATTCGTAAAGTTGAGTTCCCTCCATTAATGGCATATGGAAGAAAAAGGCCGAAAGAGAAAAACTAAGAGAGAATTACGAGAAAACCCAAATCCTTTGTATTCCCAAATTACCCTTTTGAATTGTTGAAACATGAAGTGATATTTTTTGTTTGCATATCCTGAAATTAAAGTAGAGAATCTACAATAATTAAAAAAGAAAACACTCTAAAAAAAATTTCCTCCTTCCAATTTACCCCTTATCTTAGTAGATCTTAATTTTAATTCCTAGCCAAATTTATTAATACTTATTTAAAATAAAAATTAGGGATACTAAATATATTTAGAAACTAATAAAAAACTAATATTTGACAGATTCATTTGGAAAGTAAAATAAAAAAGTGAAACACTTTTAGAGAGTTTTATATTCAACATAAAAATTGGGATGGAAATAAACTTTTAAAGGGATTTGCTTAGAAACAAACATTAATGAGATATATTTAGAGATATTTAAAAATAAAAATTAAGATACAAACTAAATTTACATTGAAGGCAATAATGATATGCACGGCACAAGAAAAAACGTAATTTACTTTTAGAATAACAATAAATGCATTGAGCCATTTTCTAAAATGCAATGGTGCATTATTTCTAATATTTTTCTGCCCTTTAATTCTATTAAAAAATAATAACGGTTGTTCAAACTCAAGGAAAATTCACTATAAAAAGGATGATGATGTCTATATAGGTCATTTTGCATCTTAGAGGAATCTCTACTAGTATTGTCTAAAAATGTATAGAATGGAGAAAATGTTTAGAATTAAGGTCAAAGAAGGCTTTGCATACTTTAAGGGTGTCTTGCACAAAGTTCAAAGCTGATCAAAGTCCAGCATGCATTTTTCTAATCATAAAAAATGTATATAGATTTATAAATAAGTTAATAAACAAATTATTTAGCACATTATTTTGAAAAGGGTCCTTCATAAAGAAACACCCCACTTGCATTTTGGGAATTCCAAAATGTTGAACAAATCTACCCCTGAAAGCCTTAAATTGGGTTGGTTTGGAATACTTTAAAACAAAACTTGACTTTATGCTTTTAGGTTGAAAACAATGTCAATGGTACCACTACTTAGAAAATATATACAAAAAGGTTTATTGAGTATTTATAACATAAGTTATGGATTCACCCGAATGGGTAGGACTCATGATCAATGTCTCACAATTAGGAGTTTGTTTCTAGATTTTATATTTAAAACCTTTCAATTGTAATGGTAGTTGTTGGTCAGTCCATACGAAACTTTATTCTCCCAGTAAATGAACTCACTCACCAGTGAACGTTTGTTTATACCCTAACTGGATGCCTATGAATGCTAATGACGAGACAATATTAAGAGGTTCAGATGATTTAAAAGTTTGATTATACACATTATGCAATCATTAAAAAGAAGGATGACATGGTAGTACCAAAAAAATATAAATAATTAGGAAATGTCAGATACAACAACAAAAAATGTATCGATTATGAGAAGAATGGAAAGTAGTTTGCACGTTTTGGATTTTGTTTGAATTTGACTAAAAACTAAAAGCAATTGGAATGCAAGAGGCAGTTATTTTTTATAATTAGTTCAATTCAAATTTGAATGAGGGAAAGGAAGAACAATTATCCTTCAATGGTATAAATAGGAATAGATAAGTTTTAAAGGGTATTGAAACACTCATCACCCAACTTGTAACCTCCCAATTTCTCGAGACATTAATGTAAACATTTTAATCATTTGTTTTATTAATTAAGGTCAAAGAAGGCTTTGCATACTTTAAGGGTGTCTTGCACAAAGTTCAAAGCTGATCAAAAGTCCAGCATGCATTTTTCTAATCATAAAAAATGTATATAGATTTATAAATAAGTTAATAAACAAATTATTTAGCACATTATTTTGAAAAGAGTCCTTCATAAAGAAACACCCCACTTGCATTTTGGGAATTCCAAAATGTTGAACAAATCTAGCCCTGAAAGCCTTAAATTGGGTTGGTTTGGAATACAAGAGATGGTTATTTTTTATAATTAGTTCAATTCAAATTTGAAGGAGGGAAAGGAAGAACAGTTATCATTCAATCATATAATTAGGAATAAATAAGTTTTAAAGGGTATCGAATAACCCCCAATTTCTCGAGACATTAATGCAAATATTTTAATCTTGTATTTTATTAATTAAAACATAGGTTAAAAAAACTCCACTTATATTAGTAATTAACAAAAAATACACAAATAAGAGTTTTAAAAGCACTAAAATGAAATGACATAAATAGGTTTATATTATTAACTCAAAATAAACAACAGAGCAACTAAGGGCATGGTAGAAAAATACTGAGAAAGTCCTCTTTTGTTGTTACCGGCTCTTCTTGCTCAAGCGAATTCTCCCACTGTACTTCAACATCTGGCATGACACGTCAGGGGTAACGAAGTTGCTCTGATGAGTAATTAAACTAAGTAGTGAAAGTCACCCAAAATCAAACCCCAAGGAAAACAAACATGTAGTAGGACATATATATAACTATTCTAGAACCACAATTAATTAAAACTAAATAGTAGAGTAAACACATACGTTTAGGCATGTTATACTTTTTTTCTTTACTGTTTCCCAAAAATCGATTAACGTAGAGTACTCAATTGAGATTGACAACTCCTTACCTACCCAAGACAAGAAACTTTGTACCGTCCACTCAAGTTAATAACTATCTCACTCTAACTAGATTCAATAAAAAATATGGCTTCACTAGGTCAGGTGCTAACAAAGTCACTCTCTTTTATCGGCTCAAGAATGCCCAAAACACTAGTCGTCACTCTCTTAGGGTTTGGAGCTGTCGGCGCAGACATCCTTGAAGTCACCTTTAACCGTGTATACCTATCTCTTAGTTGGGGTCCTTTAAAATAAACGGGACGATACTGGTGGAATATAAACCCACATAGAACAATGCTTGGGATGATGCCTAGAATAACACTTGGCACAATGATCATAAGATTACTTGGTATGATGGCCACCAACACTAGTTTATCATCTTTTTATTTAACATTTCTTACTTAGTCGGGTGATTGATCCCATGCGAGAGTTCTGACGTTTGAATCCACCTCAGTTCAGTGAGGAGTGTATTGACTTTCTCGTGGCCAATCATTGGCTCGCCGAGATTTGTAAAATGTTTAATGCGCTTATGATCATTAAGGACAACTTGAGAGTTCGCATTACGGCTTACCAACTCGTCGTTTAAGCCAATGAATGGTGGGAGTCCATTCTTAAGGCGCATAAGGATGCAAGGAGGGCCGCTAAGCCAGCGAATCAGGGTGTTGAGCAGCATGTCGAGACTTTGAAATGGGCCGAATTTGAGGGTCTTTTCGAGAATTAGTACTTTTCAGAATCTTACCGTGAAACGTTGAGAGAACAATTCAAGAAGTTAGAACAAGAAGCGATGACTATGTCAGAGTACGCTTCGAGATTTTAGACTTTGTCTCATTTTGCACCGGAGCTTGTGGCTTCGAAGGATCGTAAGTGTCATCGGTTTGAGAAGGGTCTTCACTCTTCAGTGAAGAGACTCGTGATTAGCCAGCACAATATGAGATTTTTGGAGGTGGTGGAATGCGTAAGGAGTGTGGAGATACCAAAAAAGGCACAGAGGGGTGTGAGAGTTTGGAAACCGAGGCAACCCAACGTGAGTTCCATTTCTTCTTTGTCCGAAAGTTCTGGGAGCCAAGGGCGTAAATGACAACGGGAGCAGTTTCAATCTCCAATGGGCCAATCGAACCTTAAGGCACCTACCTCATTGGACTCACGGGGTAATGCTTCTAGACCTCCTAGTATTTGTTTCTGATGACCGTTCATGTTCATTCACAATGTCCGGTACCACCCGAAACTTGCTGTACTTGTGGAAAGGAGGATTACATTTCGAGAAATTGTCCTCAAAGCGGAGGGGTGCGTAGTAAGGCGGTTCGGTGCAACTGCCTAGGCAAGGGCATCAAAGACAACACAGTTTTTAGGGTACCCAGCGATAGTAGTAATCCCATTTCCATCAGACCACTTCAGGTCAAGGTTCTCAAATGGAGAGAGGAGCAAGTTCGTTGGCACCTATGCAAGGTTCCGAATAAGGGAGTGGTTATGCGCAAGGGCAACGTGTTCCAACAAGGGCGTTCAATATTACGTCTACTGTTGCACCTTCGACTTCTCAGGGCCCCGACTCATCTGTTGTGAGGGGTACATTTCTTAAGATCGTAGTTCTCGAACGAGCAATCGAAAAGATTCTGGAGCACCCTTAGGATTAGGTATTATTCCTCCAACGATCGTAGTACCAAAGAGTTTCTGGCGAGCTCTAAAATGATCCGATTTATAAGTAAGCATCTTTTATAAAATATGAGCAACACCAAATCCCTCTAGAGCCCAAACCTCCATTTCTCCTACTCGTTTTCCAAATTAATCACGCGGATACATATAATTGAGAAGAATATGTGAGTGATTCATACACAACATCTCTTTTATTCAACTCTTTTGCGAAAATACTGTTTGATTCCGGAGCATTCTATTCATTTATTGATGCATCATTTATACATATTTTGGAGTTAGAGACTGATCAACTTGATCTACCATTAGTCGTTGAGACACCTCTTGAAGGGAGATCAACCCTAGATCGAGTTTGTAGAGATTGTGAACTTATCATTCTTGATCGACATTTCATGTTTGATTTCATCATGTTAGGCATGTCGGGATTTAACCTCATATTGGGTGTAGATTGGTTATCTACCCAGCATGCTAATAATGATTGTTTCAAGCGTTGAGTCCGTATTTGTTCACCCGATAGCGATTGTTTTGAATTCTTTCGGGAACATTGGGAGCTGTTAGAACTATATTCATATGAACCTCGAAAGCGAGATTCAATTTATGCTTTCTTGTCTAGCTTGACATTAGACGAGGATGTGTCCGCTTGTGATAAGTTGCCGTTAGTTATTAGTTACCCAGTTTGCCTTCTACGAGAGAGAGATCGGTTTACGATAGATCTACTTTTCGGTACCGCGCCTATTTCTATGCCACCTTACTATTTCGCATCGATCAAGTTGAAAGAGCTGAAGGTACAATTGTAGGAGTTGCAAGACTTAGGTTTTATCAGCCCTAGTACGTCACTGTGGAGAGCATCGGCATTGTTTGCACAGAAGAATGATGGTTCGTTATGCTTGTGTATTGACTATCGTGAGTTGAACCGTATGACAGTGAAGAACAAGTACCCTATTCCAAGGATCGATGATTTGTTTGATCAACTCTGCGGAGCTAAGCGTTTCTCGAAGATCGACTTGAGGTTGGGCTATCATTATTTGACAGTTCGAAAGGAGGACATCTAGATGATAGCTTTTCGCACGCGTTATGGGCATTATGAGTTTGTGGTGATGCCGTTTGGGTTGACGAATGCGTCGATGACTTTCATGGATCTAATGAATTGTATCTTGCGCATGTATCTCGATCATTTTGCGGTGGTTTTTCTTGATTACATTTTGATCTACTCGACTACGAAAGAAGAACACCATTCCCACCTTGCCATCGTTCTCGAGCTTTTGAGAGAGTATCGTCTTTATGCTAAGTTTAACAAGTGTGAGTTTTTACTTTCAGAAATCAAGTTCTTGGGACATAATTGGTAGAGTGATAGATAATCAAACAATCTATGTTTTATAAGTTATTCTTAATTATTTTAAATTATCATAATTATTGATTTATTTGATTTATTAATTTTTTTTAGAGGTGAGATTGAATGATTACTTGATCGAGTTAATTTAGTTCTTGAAATATAAGTTTGAAAACTTTAGTCAAATTGAGTTTAGAATAAAATATGAAAGATTTTCTAAGTTGCACATAGTATAAAATCTATGTGCTTTGCATTGCATTATTACGCTAAAAATTTATGGAGAGTTCTTTTTTTTTAAATATAGAATAACATGACAAAATATTTTTTATTTAATTTTACAATTCACATGCATAGCACAAGTTATTGCTAAGTATTACAGTTAGTCAAGGATTCCAAAAGAATATGACGAGATCATAACATTAATATTACCGAGTCAATTTGTTTCTTTCTTTATAAATAATATATCCAATGAAAGCTATAAAATATAGTATCATACTGAACTTAGTCAATTGAACCAAAGTTATCAATTTTGTACTGATGAGCGTACCGATTTTGTTACTATTACGGTACGTACCGATACCAGTGTGTACTGGTGTACCATTTCGAATTTATCGCTAAAATTAATATATATTTCAATTATTTTTAACAAAATATCATAAAAAACATATAAAATAAAACATCATAATTTAAAAATAAATCACCAAATATAAAAAATAAAAAAAAGATGATTTTTAGCCTCAATATATGTCTAATTACCCAAAAAAATATTAATCAAAATTTTTAATTTTTTTTATAATACAGACTAGTACGGTACGATACCGTCTGGTATTGGCTAGAACGGCCCGAAACATGCCAAAACAGTGGCCAAAATGGTACTCCGGTGGTCCAATACTATTATGAGACCGGTACGAAGCGTAACAACTGGTACAGGACGGCATAGATAACTTTAAGCTGAACGAAATATATGTGATGGAGCTTAGGGCTCCAACACGTGACTCAATTCGCAGAGTAGATTCGAGATAAGTCATACATTTTTAAAGGGCCTTTTTAAGATATTCTTAAAATAGGAAATGTACAAAGACCAAAATCAGAGAATCTATTATTAGATGTGAAATGAGACCGACTAAAGTCTTATTTGATAATTTGAGTTGTTTATTTCGTGAATTTCAATGTGTATATCAATTACTCACGTGATCAATGATTATGTCAATTGAATATCGACAAGGATGAATTCAAATTTGAAATACCTTTAGAAAAATGAACAGTCAGAGTTCTACGGTTCATTTTTTATGACAATTATGATCTGTTTACATGGACAAAGATGTTTAATCAATGTCATCGAATAAAACTTTAATAGTTTTTTGTGCACCACATCACATAGAACCACACGAGAGTATTGATAGAGAATTAAATGGAAAATGCATTTGTAATTGAAGATAAAAACCACTAATCTGCTATGTTCGGTTGAGTGTTCTTGAAAACAATTTTTAAAAAAAATATCCTGAAATGTTGTTTGGTGTAAGTGTTTTACAAAAAAATTGAGAATTAATTTTTTTTTTTTGGCATTCTTAAGGCTCTCTCTATTCTTTCCTAGGGAAATGAGTATTGTGTTTAAAATAAAAAAAAATTTTGTGTGCTTTATGTACATATTTTGTTAACAAAATTTTTATTTTAAAATTTCGAATTCGTAATTGATCTCGAAATATTTTTTTAAGTTAACAGTAAATTGTTAATTCTTTTTAATATAAAATTCAAAGAACATGATCAAAACGGGATCAAATGTGATTATTTAATACATTAATCATTGACAAACATGATAATGTAATATTAATCAATGATTGACAAATAAACCAAACAATGCTTGGAAACTTTTTTCCCAAACATAGTTTACAAATATTACTTTGATTTTTTTTTTAAAATACTCAACCAAATACACCTATTTTTAACTAACTGTAGTACTCGTGGTTCATTTCATTTTTGGTAATTTTTTTTAAAAACTAGAAATTTTTTTTGATATCTGTAGGAAAAATTAATTCAAAGCATACTCGGGAGTTCTAGAAAATATATATCTATTTAACATCGAGACAAATTAAATAACATAACGAAGTTACAGATCGAATCAAAATGAAATGAACAATATAATCTGTAAAACTAATATGTAAATCAATATGATACCAAACTGAGTCCTATGTATTTACAGTCCCCTTAAGAATGATTCGTCGTCTCACCGTAAGTATTGGAAGATCACAACCTGTGTCTGTCTCTTAGAGTAAAACGACTCAATTGGACTTAGGAACACCGATCTTCGTCCGTCTATCGAATTTCACTGCCCTTGCCCCTCTCACCTATAAAGAACTTAAAAAAATATAGGGAAATATGTAGATGAAATGTTGCTGGGATTTTCAGTGCTTGAACTTTGAAACAAGACTTCTATTTATAATCAAAGAAACCTTTGGGATGCAACTTTGAAAACCTTTGAGATGCATGTCATGAATGAAGACATGTTGACTCTTAGGCGGTGGACATCAATGCTATACATGAAAGAGACATTTTTTATTGTCGTGAGACCTTCCGTTATCCCAAATTCATTCAGCCAAAAATATTTCAAAACTCTTGGAATTTTCAACAATCTCCCACATAAATCAAATTTGGAACAAGTTGACGCAGAGTACAAAGCGGATTCAAAGAGATAGCACAACAGATAATCCCTCCATATGATAGGTGGATTTTGGTCTTGAACCTTCTCTTGTGAAAGCCTATTGGATTTACTAGTTGACCAGTGAATGTGATGTCTTGAACTGTTCTACCCTTTGTGTTAATCGAGACAATAGACTCCACACATAAGCTTCTCCTAGCACAGTTTAGTTCTCACTGGTGTGTTCGTTTTGGCCATGAACACGTCTCTTGATTCTGTAAGTGTTTTAAGAATTTTGCCCTCCCAAATTCTTATTAAAATGACCCTTATTCACACTCACATAGGTGACCTTTTATCATGAGTATGTTACAATAGTCCATTAGGAATCTCTAAATTCCACGCATAAGGGTCAATTAAAAGCATACAATAAATGCTTGACCTCAACAATATCATAGTTGCATCATAGGAAAGGTAGGAGAATAAATCTCCCCAGTGATCTCCGTACCACGCGTGATTAGGTTATCCTTTTTGAATCTTGATCTTGAGATTTCCAGTCAACAAGGTTGGATTTCCGTCACGATAATTTTTCACGCCATAGGCTTTAATTCCATTCTTATTGATGCTTTAACAATTAGCTCTCTCGGGTTAATCTTTTGGTAAGCGAATCCGAAATATTGTCCTTTGACTGCACACAATCAATGATGACAACCCCAGTAGAGAGTAGTTGCCTAGTGGTATATCTACGACAAATATATCTAGACTTACCATTGGCTATCACGATGTGCCCAATTAATCAATCAATCGTCGATTTTGAATCGCCGATTGGCTATCACAGTGTGCACAAAATTCTGGCACAGATTTTGACCATCTTGGAATATCTTTCAGAAAATGACATTGTCATTTTGCCTCATCGGTTGCCTTGTCAAGAGCACTGAACTCTGACTCCATTGTAGATCAAACTATAAACATCTGTTTGGAAGACTTCCAAGACACAGCTACACCCCCCAAAGTGAAAACTTATCTACTTGTGAATTTTGAATCCTTTATATCAGATATCCAATTTGCATCATTGTACCCTTCAAGTATGGTAGGATGTCTGGTACAGTGCAAGCCATAATCACGAGTATACCTTAAGTATCTCAACGCTCTGATTATTGCTTTTCAGTGGTTCTCCCCTAGGTTACTTGTGTACCTACTCTGTCTGTTCACTAAATAAGCAATATTGGGCCTTGCACAAACTCATCAAGTATATCGAACTTCCAGTTATCCAAGTGTACTCAAGTTGAGAAACACCTTCACTGAGATTCTTGAATAAATGGAGATTTAAATCGACAGGGTCCTCGCGATCTGTATCAAACTTATTTTATTTCTTGAGAATGTTTTCACTATAATGAGTTTGAGGCAATGCCACCCTTGTCCATTCTCTGATTCTCCTCTTCAATTCAAAATTTGGTTCTAATTTTTTACCCTTGCCAGACTGGCCAGAATGCATGCTTGACACCTTCTTCTGAGTGCTAGAGCTTTGGCTATGCTCTACAACATTAGACTTGGATAAATAATAGGATTTTAAACTCTTGTCCATATTTCGATTCTCCTCTTTAATTCAGAGCTTGATCCAAAAATTCCAAAGACAACTCTGTGTTCTTGAATATAAGATAGCTCTTGAACTCCTTCCATGTAGGGTAAGCTTGTGAATCACAGTAGATACTTGGAATGCCTCATTTAAAATCATGCCTTCAGCTTTGATCTCATTGTGAATGTGTTGAAGCTGCTGAATCTGACTTCCCAAAGTCTTGGAGTCCACCATGGTAAAATTCATGAACCAGCCAATAACAAATTTTTTGATGTCAGCACCCTCTATTTTGTACTTCTTGTCTACGGACTCCCTTAGTTCCTTAGCCGTAGTTGCTTCATAGTATGCATTATATAGAGACTCATCTAGGGAATTCAAGACATAGTTCTTGCAAAGGAAGTCAAAATGCTTCCAGGCATCCAGAGCGATAAGTAGTTCCCTGTTGGTCTCATCTTTATCCATCAGAGGTGCATCTTCATTCAGAAACCTTGCAATGTTCAGAGTGGTAAGATAAAACAACATCTTTTGCTTCCACCTCTTGAAATCAATACATGTAAACTTCTCCGGCTTATTGACATGGGCCAGTGGTACATTTGAAAGAGCGACATTAGTATGATTGCCACTGCCATTGTCATTGGCTGACCTAGTCGCATTGATATGCATATTTTCAGTTGACATTTTTCATTGAAAATAAAATCAAACACTCATTAGTGAACTAATTTTAACCATAAAGACAAAAAAACACATCAAATCAATAAGGAAACTTTATGAGCAAGTTCTATCAACGTCTATCAAGGATCAGCGTACCCTCGGGGGTCCCAGGGGGTTTGCCCCTTGTTGGGGGTTCGACGGGGCTGAGCCCCTTAGCGGTAGTCTGAGGGCAACCCCTGCAGGGATCCAAGGGATAGCGTCCCCGACAAGGGGTTTGGGGCAGTGTCCCAAAAGGTAAAAGGTATACATAGTCTGCAACCATAGTAACAATTTGATACATAATCCAGGCCATGTAGTGTCAAGTTCAAAGCCAAGTAGATTGCTCTAGAGACCAAAGTTTACATCGAAGCCAAATACCAACAGGTTTTCAAAAATTGAGCAGTCAGCTATCAACAAGACCAATTGTCGATCTGAGACCACGTCGCACATGACTAGCCGAGGCTACGTAGATCAAACAATTAAGGCCAAGTTGAGCAAATCACTAGGCCATGCTCGATCCTCATTCACTAGTTGAGATCAAACTATACGACATAACTGAACCAACAACCAATCCATGAATCAAAAGCTTGTGTAATTTATATTCTGTTCACAACACCAAATTATGCAACAATTTAGATCTGCAATAAACTGTCAGTCTGAACATAATATATTTTATGGAAAATCCAAAAATTATCAACAGACCACCTTTGAACCAGAAAATTCTAACTTTGAATTTGAAACCTTTTAACTTCGAACTTTGCATTTTATGCCAATATCGAATTCGAACTTCGAACTTTGAAAATTTTAACTTTTAACTTTGAACTTTGAACTTTGAAGTTCAAAGAACAATAATAGCTAACTTCGAAAGAACAATTTTGAATTATTTTTTCACATAAAAAACAACTTTGTATTCAGAGATTAAAAAAACCAAAATCTATTTGGAAGTCAAAAATCAGAAGTCAAAGTAGGCTCAGTCTTAAGCTTGTAGGGTATCAATTCAAAGCATATTCGGGAGTTCGAGAAAATATACATCTATTCGGCATCGATACAAATTAAATAGCATACCAAAGTTACAGATCGAATCAAAATAAAATGAACAACATGGACTGTAAAACCAGTATGTAAATCAATAAGATATTGAACCGAATCCTTTGTATTCACAGTCATCTTAAGATTGATTCGCTAGTTGTTGTGAGACCTTCTGGTATCCCAAATTCATTCACCAAAAAATATCCAAAACCCCTGAAATTTCCAACAATATCACCCAATATAGAATTCACATCACACAATAATTTTTTTATTAATTAGTTTAATAATTCAGTTCTTCTCAAAACACATCACCTAAAATAAAATTCACATCATATTTAGTACTATCTTTTATTAGTTGTTTGACAATTTAATTTCCATTTTTATCTTGATTAACCACCTAAATATATATTTACATATACTTTTTCTTTGCTCGGCAATATCTACATATACTTGCTCTTTTCATATTTTTAAAAAAATTATTTTCTGCATCACTTTTTTTTTTCTAACACGCGCATACTCCGGTTGTTTGTTCCCTCTTTAAGGGAATTTCCAATCCATACTCTAAAACTCTCCTCTATTTGGAAGGATGAACAAAATCAAATTCGAACTTTGATCCTCTAAATATGGAGGATGAAAAAAATAATAATGAATCTCTTCTCTTCGTGTAATTAATTTCTTTTTCATATTTTTTATCCTTCAAGTCTGTTTATGTATATAGATAAAAGTATTTGCAGAAAAGTCTTAGTTTAACGACTGAGTCATCATTTATTCCTTCAAATCTTCTTAAACTTAATTATTTTTAAACTATCAAAATCGAGCAAGTCAAAATTTTCTACTTTATCTTGGCCCTCACGTCTTCTCTCTTATTTGCTTTTTCATTTCATTAATGTTACGTGTTCGGACACACTTGGACACATATGTAACAGGAACCGTTGGATTTATATGGAACCATCAATAATTCAAGGGCTCACGTGCATCCAACTATTCCGGATACATCTGTGTCCAGATGTGTTCGGACCATCTGTGCACGAAGATTTGTCCTTTTCATTTTTCTTCTTATCCCTTTTCTAATATTGTTTATAACTTTATATATATTTATCTTGTCAAGAGTCAAGACTAGAACGTTCGTTGGAAACATAAACCTACCAAAAGTGAAAATAATGATAAACAGAATATCAAGCGATAACGATGATAAATTTGAAATCATCAAACATAAAAAGTTATCAACAAAGAGTAAATTATCAAGATATGAGGGGCAAGATATAATAAAGTACCAGAAATTTTGTCAAATATCTATGATGTACATGTCAAATTAATTAACTAACTAATTGTGCACAGTCATCTCACATGGGCACAATTTACAAATGATTAAAGTTGATCACGTCCGGTGCAAATCGATTATAAAAATATTTAACGCAACCCATTTTATAGATAAAAAAATTGAACACGGTTCTATTTGAATACGATCAATTTTGTACAAAAAAAAGAATAAATTAGGTATATCGCATAAGTATAGGATGATTACTTAGTCAATCTTACTATTAGAATTTATCTTACGATTAAAATTACTATCGGTACAATTGATAAATAATAGGAAATAGTAGATTTTGGCGAATAAGTTTCGTACTTCTTTCTTACCTGAATACCCTCTCTTTTTTTGTTTTATATTCTTACAAGTGCGATATTCGTATTATGTACGGGAGCACGAAAACCTCATATGGAGACACTAACACGTAGACTTTTAATATTTAAGAAAGTCACTTAATTTCTAAAGTACGAGATTTTAATATGAATTAGTTCGAGATTTTAAATGGGGGACGTTAGTGACATGTAGACTATTCTTTTTTTGAATAAGAGAGTGACACGTAGAGACTTTTGGCGAAAGACATTAATTAGAGATGACTAAAGTCTTTTCTTACTTTATTAGGAGTCCCTTGACTTTGACTTGATCTTGATGGCTGTCGACCTAAATAAGTAGCAATCTCACCTCGACTGCAATGATCTCCACGGTCCTTTCCTTCCTTCCTCCTCTATCTGTTGCGGGTCTAACAACTCTCTTACAGTATGTGGAAAGATAAGATAAGAATAAGCAAGGTGACATTAGATTTTTTTTTCTATTTTTTAGGGGTATAGAAAGGTATTTGGGAAAAAAATAAAAAAAATAAAAAGTAAATGTGATAATCACTGACCTAAAATTCACCAGTGGGTTATTTCAAAATGCCTTGATAAAAGTAGCAGCTAAAGAATAAATTAAACCTCTGGCGGAGTCCCAACAAAAAGGAAAAAGCAAACTAAATACATATCTTTAGGAAGAAGAGAAGCCCATGTGCTTGTTAATTAATTGTTAAACCAAGAATCATAATTACTTGAGTGACCGTTTAGTCCTTATTTTTATGTTTTATTTACTTATTTATTTGAGAGGAATTGGAAGGGAGGAGTAGAGGACCACTAAAGCTAATCCGAGAGTAATAATTTTTTTAAAAAAAATTAAAATAAAATGAAGAGGCATGAAATAAAGCTGCAATTGTGATAATTAAAGTAATATTTAAGAAACTCAACCCCTTTTCGGCTTCTTAACCATGTGATTTGATTCTGCTAATACGCATGGCTTCCTTTTATTTAGTATCACTTTGTCTATAATAAAAGAGATTAATTTAACTATGGATGCAAATAATACAGTTAAACACATTCACACGAGTGGAGGCCGATTGCGTGTGCTTCTAGACTTTTTGAAAAGAAATAGTTGCGTGCACAACAATTATACTTTCTTAATATTTTAATGTAATCAATGTTACGATAAATTATTGAGACGAATAATATATAAGTGATTTTAACGAAGCGGGTTATGTGGAACTAACAATATTTTTGTTTGTATAGGTTTTGGTCGGACATGAGAAGCTATAGATATTCGCAATATTACTCAGCGCCGTAAACTCTCCGCCTTGGGCAAAAATTGGCAAAAACATCTTTAGAGGAGGGATTTGACAGTGAAGGTAATGTAGGAAAACAATTCTAGAATTTTATTCAATTTTTAAAAATTTAAAACAATACATAAAATCTAAGAACAACGGGAAAAACAACAGATGGAATAGAAAATTGAGACTCGTGGTTCTCACGGTGTCCTTAAGATATATTGCGCTGCCTCACCAAAACACTTAAGGATCTGTCAGACGTTCGTCTCTCAGAATACAACGGCTGGATTCCGGCGTCGGAACACTTTCTGAATGCTGGCTAGCGAACTGTTTGTGTTTGTACTTTCTTTGATCGAAAAACACCAAGTCTTGGACAACTTGTGCTAGGAGGTACTTTAGCTCCAGGCCCTCGCTACAAGTCATGTTTGGGAAAGGGGTTGCTCCAAATCCAAGATTCCTTCCCCGGACTGGAATCATGAACGAACGGGGTGTCTAACAGTGAGCTACCGATCGGGCACATGCGCCGACTAATAGTCGTGATGGCAGGAATGGAGCACATCATTGCACGCGTACTCCGACGCCTAAATAGTAATTAGACGTGCATCACAATGGACATCGAATGCCCTCCAATACCTCACCTCGTCGCCCCTACTAGCGAAGTCGGAGGAAGGGGAAATCCTTTACCTCTATGTATCATCCCATGCCATATCTAGAAAATACAAAAGACAAGTCGATACCCAATAAGCAAAACTAAGCAGGGAAGACAATAAAAAAAAAACAAAGTATTGATAGTCTATAGGTTTGACACAAAAACTCAAAATTTTAAAACACCCTCAGGCGCTATGTTTACTTGCATTTCAAACTAGTTTTTTTTAAAAAAAAATCATTTCCAAGTGTAATTCATTCATTACAGATTGGCCTTCGAAAATAAAAGGATTTCAATCTAGAAAATAAATACATATATTATCTAAGACCATTCAGAATGATCAAAATAAAATAAAATAGATTTGTTTTTACACTCCCGATGAGTCAAATTTACTTTTTCAATCTAGTTATAATTAGGGACACAATCACCATTCTTAGATGGTGGAGTCAAATATTTAGAGCATCCAACACAAGGTTTGTTTTTCTTTGGGGCAATATTCTCTACGGACCAAATGCATATATAAAATACCAGTAATGATCATGCCCTATTTAAGAGGTTCTCTTTACTCAATAGAGTCGTTTGACTTCACTTTTCAACACCTCCATCCATCTTTTTGGTTACCCCCATTTTTTTCTTAAAACTAAAATCACCAAGCTCTAGGTCTTAGTAATTTATAGACTAATGGTCCAGTTTGCTTGTAGTAGCTAGGGAGTAATGTAATTGAAAGCATACTCCAAAAAAGTTGACCATAAATTATAATAATATTACGCTTATATCCAAGTTCAATTATAATAATAATATTACGCTTATATCCAAGCTTAATTATTTCAGTTCAAAACTTCGTCTGGGCTGTGATTAATTATTGCACTACATTTTGGGAATAGGAATCAAGGATTAAAGACAAATCTCCGGAAAAAAAAAAAAAAAAAAACTTGGTCGAATTGTCACTAGCGCCATATTGGTGGTTAGGATTTACGACACATGCTCTGTCCAAGTATGCATTAGAGATTTACTGGAAAATGGAGATTTAAAATAATGACTTTTATTTTTTTTTAAAAAAGGTTATCAAGTTATTAGATATTTATGAGTTCCTTTATTTTGTGGGAACAAGTTTTCTTGACAAATGCGGCGGGCCAAAGCGAAAGGAGTTTGGACTTGGAGTTGGGGCAAGGCCTAGCTTGCACAGAAGATGGGCTAGACCGAAGGTACAATATAAAAATTTACTTTTGGTATTATATTTTGATCCCGCAATTATTAAACACTTGCAACCAAAACCTCATCTCTCTCTCTCTCTCGTACGGAAAACAAAACAATGCGACTGAACCGTAAAGTCTCAATTTCTCTGAATATTAATTAAATTTGTTTTAATTTTACTTTATTATTGAGAATAAAAATTAAATAAAATTCCAATTAAAATTAAAATCAAGAACTAAAGGAAGAAAATACCCTTCTGTATTTCTATTAAAATTTCAAATAAATAAACAGAGCTACTAAGAGTATGTCAGTCACGTGTTGTTGAACTCTTTCTCTGCAACACCCAACTCCTTTTGCTTAGGCGGAGACTCTGTCTACTCATCTCCAACTAGCATGAAATACCAAAGATAGAAAAATTACTCCGATGAGGATTGGAACTCAGTAGTAAAAAATACTCAAAAACTAAGAAAATACGAACAGGTACAACAAAATAAATGACATACTGAATAATAAAGACAGAATTAAGCTGAATAACAAAGTAAACACATAGGTATGTTATGATTTCTTCCGTTTAATATTTTTAGGATTCTCCACATAGGGAATTCGAATCTTACCCTTGGACTCTAGCTTAGGATCCTCTGTTGATATTGATCAGTCCTTACTTGCTCTGTGCTCGTAATATGATGTTATGTACTCGACTTAAATACTTACCCGCCAAAGAAGGGACCTTCTACCGTCCACTCAGGTTAATAACTATCTCACTCTATCTAGATACCATTGAACGTGGCATCACCAGGTTAGGTAGCAACAAATCTTAACTACTTCTTCTTAACGAGTTCAACTGTAGGGATAGCAATTTGGCCCGAACCGATGATTATCCGAACTGAACTGCTTAATTTTTCTCGAACCGTAACCATTTTTTTCCCCGTGGGTATGGATATGGTATGAACGAACAAGTACCCGTTCGGGTTCGGTTCGGTTATGGTTAGAAGAATAACCAAATTGTTACTCGAATCGAACCGAACTGAACCCGAACCAAAATTAAAAAGACATAGTTTTATATATCTACACACACACACACACACACACACACATATATATACACATATATTATTTTATAAACCTTTAGCAAACCCTAATTAGAAATATAATTTTGAACTTGATGTTGTGTAATTGACTGTGTTTTGGGTTATTTATTTGAAATTGTAATGGGTTTTTTTTTTTTTGGAATAGCAATAGGTGGTTTTGAAAATTTTAATAAGATATTTTTTTGCATATTTTTATTATTTATTAGGATTTTTTTAATTTCGGTTACGGTTCGGTTCAATTCGGGTAATTAATAACCGAATTATTCGGTTATCCGTTCGGGTCCGGGAATACCCAAACCCCGTTTGGTTCAGTTATGGAGCACTCTCTCTTCCTCCATTCGGTTATCGGGGCGGGTTCGGTTCGGATATACTATTCGGGTATTGAGGCGGTTATCCGGATAACCGCCCCGTTGCCATTCCTAAGTCAAGGATGCCCAAGACACTGGCCGTCACTTCTTCGAAGTCTAGAACTGCCTTCTTCGACATCTCAAAGTCAGCATTAATTGTCTTCAAAAACTCCTAGGTGAAGTGCTTACGACATATCAACAAAACCAAATAAGGGTCGACGTCTAGTAACAATCTCGCCACAACAGGGCCACCTGTAAACTTTAAGAAACTGAACTAAGAACATTTGATCACTGATCATGAGAAGATAAGAGAGAGAAGAGAAGAAAGGATCACGTAATTTCCATTATGAACTCTGATGATGAAAACAGAAACAAGCTATCCTATTTATACTGATAAGAACCGACTAAGATAGCTAACAAACTAACAGAACCTTTAACAGCTAACAAACTCTAACAAACTTCTGTTAACAGATTTTGAATAGAAAAGAAACAACTCAATTAACTGAAATTTGAACTACTGATAGCCTAACAAACTTTGATCAGATATCAGTGACCTTTGCATTTGGTAGCACTTGATTTGCATCAGTTGGTAACACGTGACTTGTATCAGTATGACTCACACCCCCCTGCAAACTGAAGGGTGGAGAATCAACCATCAGTTTGGCCTTAAGAAACAGAAATCGATCAACACCCAAAGCTTTAGTAAAGACATCCGCAATTTGATCATGACTACAAACATAACCAATCTGAATCTGTTTGGAAAGAACCTTCTCGCGAACAAAGTGATAATCAACCTCTATATGCTTGGTGCGAGCATGGAACACCGGATTAGAGGCAAGAGCAAGGGCTGATTGATTATCACACCAGAGGAATGGAGGAGCAGACAAGGATTCATGCAAGTCATGAAGAAGTTGTAAAATCCAAGTCAAGTCTGCAGCAGTCTGAGCTAAGGCTCTATACTCAGCCTCTGTAGAAGAACGTGCAACCGTATGTTGCTTCTTAGCACTCCAAGAAATAAGATTGGTACCCAAAAACACAGCAAAACCAGTAGTGGATCGTCTATCAATATGATCTCCTGCCCAATCAGCGTCTGAATAGGCAGTAAGAGCAAGATCACCAGCTGCTTGACCGTTCGGGTATCTAACAATTAACTCTAATTCCTGTCCCAAGCGTAGGACAATCGACCGGTGTAGCACAATAAATCCGGAAGTACCGGAGTCGAACCACAGAGACGGTCTACGGTGTTTACTCAAATAATGCTAGTTCTTGGTTTGAAACTGGCTCTCAGGTAGCCACCCCTTGTTCAGATGATTTATTAATTAACTAAATTAACCTAATTAATCTTTCTTTTTCTTTAACTCTCGATTAAAACAAAGAGCACAGCCGTGGGTACTACAGTGCCCGCAACTAACCTAACCCACGTTCACTCGGGCCACAATCATTTAATTAATAGGTTTAAAAATATGGAAATCGTTCCTAACAAGTGCACAACACTTGTCACCGATTCCTGCGCGTAAGTGGAACGGGCGATGCCCGGGTTTTGTTTGCTAGAAAAAAATTCCGTATTCAAAAACTGCGCATTAATTAAATTGATTCGGCACCGAGGTAAAATATGAATTAGTTTAGCCACGGAACACCTTGATCCCGCGGCCGCACCCTATACGACTACTCACTCATGATCGTATTAATTTCAGAAAACAAAGTAAATCTAGATCTAAACATGCTTAAAGGTTAAAATATAAAAACAATAGATAATGATACCGTAAATCGCAAGACGAGAATTGAACTTGATTAACAATCCGCTAAAACAATCTGAAAACTGGAAATCTGGAACAAAACGTGAATGTCGATTGCTGAATGAAGAACGGTAGCCGGAAACTTGAAGAACAAAATTTCAGTAAAAATTCGTAGCCCTAATCTCTCTGTTAACAAGAGTATTTATATCCATCTTTAAAAACTAATGAAACCCTAATCGCTATCAGGAAGTAATCTCTGGCGAATAGATAAAACGACACCGCTTAGTGGCCTTGCTAAGCCACTCGGTAGCGCTACCATGAAAGTGGAGTAGCGCTACCGCTTCCCTTAAGTGCTTCGTTGAACGGCTGCTCCCTCTTTGACCGTTGACCTCTAACAATCCGGTAGCGCTACAAAGATTTTGGTGTAGCGCTCTAAAACTTTCTGTTCATTTTTGGGACCTTTTTGTGCCTAATTTGAGCGCTCCAAGGAATTGGGGTAGCGCTCCCGAAGGTTTCCGATCACTTCCATGCAAACTCCGCTCTCCTTCAACTCCTGATCGACGTGCATGTATTTCCAATATCGCGAAATTGCATCCAAATCCCTGAGTTATCTGCAAAATATGCTCAACACCCACAAATACCACGCGCACATATTAATCGGAAAATAAAGCTCAAAACGCACGTCTAACATGCTAAAACTTCCTACTTAGGTGCCTGATAAGCAAGCTTCCCACGCGCCTATCACATCCCCCAACTTGAGCGTTGCTAGTCCCTAGTAACGAACGAAACAAAACTAACAAAAACAAACACAACGACTCAATAAGGGATACGAGGGTTATGCAACTTGTACAAAATCAAATGACCAATTCAAATATCATCTCTTAATTACCCACAACTCGAACACATGCATGCCCTAACAAAAAAAATTGAATAAATCCATCCCTCAACAAAGTTTGAGATAAACTGCTTCCACGTGACACAGTATCACTTATACTCACTGAAACACTCTACATCCCATGTGAGGCGTCTGGCGATCAACGTGGAATGAACAAAATCACCACGTGCCAGTCAAAACAACGCCGAAGTATGCAATGGAATTTCACAGAACAAGATACCACACGTTCATAATTAAATATAACACATGCATGCAGGAGAGTCAAACGACGTGTATCGGGTCAACTAAGGACTTCGTTAAGCTTATAATGACCGTGGTTAACAAGATAAACGGAAAACATGCAAGGGGTGACGGCCTATAGAAGCTCATGGTCAATCTACCCAGACTGGCCGTCACCAACACAGATAAACACAAACACGAATATCACATAACAACAACTAAAGTTCTCACCCACACAGACCAAAACAAAACAAATAAAGTTCGACACAACCACCGACCACACAGACGGTCAAACCACCGACATAAGACAAACACTTAAAACATCATAGTTCCCAACAGCTTAGATATCACATAGAATAACAAACTATAAAACTACACCACCAGTCCAACCCGTGTCCAACTCGTGCTCAATCATCATGACCTCCAAACTCAGCATCAGACTGCTCCTCCTCCTCTGGAGCATCCCCGAAATCATCACTCACCTCCAATTCCCCCCACTGCCTGGGCTGGAAAGGTCCGGGATTCTGCCCCGCAAGCCGTGCCTCCATGTGGCGCTGTCTATCAAGCATATCTGTCTGGTCTCTAACCATCTGTGCTTGTCCCCTCTTCAGCTTCCGGTTACTCCTTGCCAAACCCGTCAAACACCCAAATATTTTCTCAAGCCAAGTTTTTATACTAGCACTAGGTGGCGGCGGAGTAAGCAACGACTCCTCAGCAACTCTCACTTGTGCTCTACTCCGAGTGAGGATGGAAGACTCCATGTCCTTAGGGTTCAATGGATCATTGCTAAGATACTTCCTAGCCAGAACAATTTTACTCCTCAAAATTTTGCTCACCAAGCACGGAAACGGCATCCTCAAAGAAGTGGGGGCATCTCTAAAGTCACACATTTGCCCGAATACAAACAGGGCCCAATCACACACCGTATCTTCACCCATAAATGCATAAATCAGGTTTCCCACAAACTTCTGAGGTGCACCCTCCTTACCCCTTGGATACAAATTATAGCAAACAACTTGGTTCATGAACCGACAATTCTGTTTGAGCCTACCGGGCCAATGGGGAATCCTAGCATTTCTCCGATCATCATATAAATAACCATTCACCTCATTATCATTAAACGCTGACTCCGGCCTAGGGTAATTTGTGGGCCCAGTAGGCCTCACATAACCCCATGCAAGGGCTATCTCTCGGGCATCAATAAACACTGGGGTATTGCCAATTTTGGAGACAATCCGTGCCTCCGGGGTCAAAAAGGAACCCGGCTCCGGAGCGGTCATATTCTTATAAAACTCTTCAACTAAAGCATTATTGAAACCGGGATTAGGTTCGAACCAGAAACTCATACCTTGATTCCGAATGGCTTGGAAAGGCGGGAAGTTCCCGGGCCACAAACCATCATCTATTATATGCCTCTCGTTCTTCACCCCCCTTTGCTTAATCGAGGCCTCCCATTTCGCCTGATTATCCCTCTCTATCTGATCACGGTCCCTACGCTTAGACCGACCCGGTAACATCTCCTCCACTCCACTCGAAGACCCCGCTACAGCCTTTCCTCTGCCAATGTGTTGCCTCTTAGATGCCATGACTTAAGGGTTTTTTGGGTTTTCTGATCTGGGCTAGTTGGTGGGTTAGAAGTAGTTTGGTTTGGATATTATGGTAGAGGAGAGTGACAGGAACGATTTTGCGAATTTTTGTGGAGATTGGTGAAGATTTGGGGGAGTTATGGAAGTTGAAGGGTTAGGGGTTTAGGTGGTTATGGAGTTTGGGCGGAGGAAGAAGAAGAAGGATGGAGGAGAAGAAGAAAAAGTGGGGAAGAGAGAGAGAGAACCGGCCCTTTTTTTTTCTTCGCAGAAGGGCCGGGAGCGCTACATCATTTTGGTGGTAGCGCTACCGACGTCATCATTTTATGGGTAGCGCTACATCATTTTAGGGGTAGCGCTACCGACGTTCTTTCCCTTTTCTTTTTTTTTTTTTTTTTTTTTTTTTTTTTTTTTTTTTTAAGCTTCGAAAATTTACTCTCTCTCTTAATTGAGAATTAGTGGGAAACAGAATTGGGTTTTTTCAAAATAGGGGTTTGGAGTTTAAGGTTCAAAGTTAAAGGTTTTTCTAAAATCATGGCATCCACAAGTCAACTTACCAAATCTTCCTTGACCATAACGTTTCTGATTGAGGTCTTAAAGAATGCGCACAAAGATGGACCACCGTACTGACACACCACCCAAACACCGGTTCTCTAAGTTTGACACAGGGACTGACACAAACTGGTTTAATATGGGATCAAAGGAACAATATTTAGTGGTCTAATCATGCAAAAATGGCCTTGTTTCATCCCCTAAACACGTCACCAACTCTCTCACATGCATATGAAACATTTAAATCATTCTTTGTGGTACAAACGCCTACTATTTTATGCGAATGCGGAAATTGAAGAACAATGAAACATGGGATGCTTTAGGGACATACTGTGCACAACGTGGAAACACCTACTCTAACTTGCTTATGGTGCAGAAAGTATTCAAACATGGATGTCGGATATATGCATGTGAAAAAGTTAAACAGGCAAACATCGAGACAAATTCAGCATGCTCATCTAACGCGTACAAACAAGCATAACAATCGTATCCCCAGACTCACAAACTAACCAATACTTTTAAACGTGTACAAAGTACACCCCTTCCCCCAACTTGAAATAAGCTCTGTCCTCAGAGCATAGAGATACAGAAAAGAGAATAAGAGGTAGGGACAGAATGAACCTGGGGTTGTTCAACTTTGATGTCATTTGTATTCAGCCGTAAAATGGAGCTTGCTCGCATACTGTCCGGATAAGTGTCATGAAGCTAACGGACCTGTGACTGCATCACCCCACACTGGATGTTTTGTCTGAAACTTAATTGAAAATGATGCTTCCCACATCGTCATAGAGCAGGAGGCGGAAGGAGTATGGGTTATCCCAATAAAAATAGTAGGCCACATGATATAGTGAAACTAAATCACGAGAGCGACAACATGGTGGAGGTGGAATGGGATCGTTAAAATGATAAACGTAAAGTAGAAATGTATGATCAATAGTTGAAAAATCCCAATCCGGTATTTCCATAATGTCATATGCCCACAGAGTGGCGTAATACATGCGACCGTGATAATTCCCATTATCTGTGAAGAAGGCCGGAGGTGTCTCTTGGAGACAAGACATTAGTAGTGGTAAAAGCTGTCTGCGGGTAGCAAAAATTGTTGGCATAATGAAGGTCAATTTGGTTTTTGGTTTGTTTTGGTTTATGAACCTAGAAAAAAAAACAAACATAACACAAAGAAAGTTAGAAAAAACAAAGCTCTCGATTTTTCTTTTTAGTAATTGTGAAAATGTTTTTCTTTTTGATTTTTGAAACAATTAAAGACGACGAGAGAAAACAATTAAAAAGAAAACAAAGTGCCCTTACTAACCGGAGCTGGGCACACGATCCTTATGGTAATAGCGGCGTGCGAAGCTATAAAACCCAAGTCAATGATGGGTACCTCTAGAAGTAGAGGCCGGGTCCAAACTCAATTAAGAGTATGGTACGCGTGAGCTACCCGTCAAAACCTAGCTAAAAACAACCTAAGTAATCGGGTCGTCCAAATACACAGGATCGACCAACTCCTCATCAGGTTCCCCCACTTCCAAAAACTCCAAAAATGGTTTCAGACGCTGCCCATTAACTTTGAACACATTGATGTCCTTAGGATCACGGACATCAACTGAACCATTTGGATACACTTGCATCACTACATAGGGACCTTCCCAACGGGACCTCAACTTCCCGGGAAACAAATGGAGACGCGAATTATAGAGCAATACTTTCTGACCAACTCTAAAGGTTTTGCGCTGAATATTCCTATCATGATACGCCTTAACCTTAGCCTTATAGATACTCGCATTCTCATACGCGTCATTCCTAAGCTCCTCAAGCTCACATAACTGCAATTTCCTATGCGCACCCACCATATCTAAACTCGAATTAATTTCCTGGAGGGCCCAATAGGCCTTCTTCTCTAACTCAACTGGTAGGTGGCAGGCCTTACCGAAAACGAGCCGATAGGGTGAAGCACCCAACACGGTCTTATAAGCAGTGCGATAGGCCCACAACGCATTATTCAACCTGGTGGACCAATCCTTCCTAGTCACACCTACAGTTTTCTCTAGAATCCTCTTAATCTCTCTATTTGCTAACTCGGCCTGCCCATTAGTTTGGGGATGGTATGAAGTGGATACCTTGTGAGTGACTCTATACTCCCCCATCAACTTTTCAAATGACCGACTCGTGAAGTGCGTGCCCTGATCAGAGATAATGGCGCGTGGCACGCCGAATCTCGACAATATGTTGGACTTAAGAAACTCGAGCACTACTCGTGACTCCATAGACTTAGTGGGTATCGCCTCCACCCACTTGGACACATAGTCCACCGCTACCAAAATGTACTCGTAACCATGCGACATAGGCAATGGACCCATAAAGTCGATGCCCCAACAATCGAAAACCTCTAGCACAAGAATGGGTCGGAGAGGCATCTCCTGACGTGAAGACAATTTGCCAAGCTTTTGGCAACGGTCACATGACCTACAGAACGTATGAACAAGCTTAAACATATCCGGCCACCAAAAACCACATTGTAAAATCTTGGCGGTGGTCTTCTTTGCAGAGAAGTGACCACCGCACGCCTCGCTATGACAGAACTCTACAATCCCCTTCTGATCAGACTCGGGGACACACCTACGCACGATCTGGTCCGCACAGTACTTAAACAAATATGGGTCATCGAATATATACTGTCGGACACTCCTCAAAAACCGTTGTTTCTCTTGGGTAGACCAATGGGAGGGGATCTGCCCTGTTACCAAATAGTTGGCAATATCAGCGTACCACGGGCATTCATTAACGGCGAACAACTGCTCATCCGGAAAAGAATCTCTAATGGGAAGATTCGAGGTGGGGTCCTCAAACTCCAGACGAGACAGGTGATCAGCCACTACATTCTCTACCCCCTTTTTATCTTTGATAATTAGGTGAAATTCTTGCAGCAGCAGAATCCACCGAATAAGGCGAGCTTTCGCGTCCTGCTTAGTCATTAAGTACTTTAGGGCTGCATGATCGGTGAAAACCGTGATCTGCGAACCGACAAGGTAGGACCGAAACTTATCTAGCGCAAACACCACCGCTAGCAACTCCTTCTCGGTGGTGGTGTAGTTCATCTGCGCCTCATTCAACGTCTTACTAGCATAGTAGATCACCCATGGGTCTTTCCCTCTCCTCTGCCCTAAAACAGCTCCGACTGCATAGTCAGAAGCATCACACATCAGCTCAAAGGGAAGACTCCAATCTGGGGACTGCACAATCGGCGAAGTTGTGAGACTCTGCTTTAACCTCTGGAATGCCCCCTCACAAGCATCGGACCACACAAACGGTGTGTCCTTTGCTAACAACTGACATAATGGTCGGGAGATAGCACTAAAGTCCTTAATGAACCGCCGATAGAAACCAGCGTGTCCCAGAAATGAACGCACATCCTTAACAGACTTAGGTATTGGGAGATTGCGAATTAAATCAATTTTGGCCTTGTCAACCTCAATACCCTTGGAGGACACAATGTGTCCCAACACAATTCCTTGGGTAACCATAAAGTGACACTTCTCCCAATTTAGCACCAAGTGCTTCTCCTCACACCTCTGTAAGACCTGACCTAAATTCTCGAGGCATCCATCGAATGAGTCCCCGAAGACCGAGAAGTCATCCATAAAAACCTCAACAATTTTCTCCACCATGTCACTAAAAATTCCCATCATGCACCTGGAAAAGGTACCAGGTGCATTGCACAACCCAAAGGGCATGCGACGGTAAGCATAGGTTCCATATGGACATGTGAAGGTGGTCTTTTCCTGGTCCTCTAACGCGACCTCAATCTGGTTATACCCCGAGTACCCATCCAAGAAACAATAAAAGGCACGACCAGCTACCCTTTCTAAAATCTGATCAATAAAGGGAAGAGGGAAGTGGTCTTTCCGGGTGCTCGCATTGAGCTTCCGGTAATCTATGCAAACTCTCCAACCTGTGGGAACTCGGGTCGGCACTAGAACTCCCTCATCATTTTTCACGACAGTCACTCCTGCCTTCTTAGGTACAACCTGAACCGGACTCACCCACTCACTATGGGCCACTGGGTATATAATACCCGCATCTAACAGCTTAAGCACCTCAGCCCGGACTACGTCTTTCATGTTGGGGTTCAGACGCCGCTGAGGTTGCCTGGAAGGTTTCACACTCTCTTCAAGAATAATGCGGTGTGTACACACCGTTGGGCTTATACCATGCAAGTCCGCTATGGTCCAGCCAATCGCGCCCATATGCTCTCTTAACAATTCTAGCAATTTCCTCTCTTGATCATCCTCGAGGGATGAGGAGATCACAACCGGATAGGTATCATTGCCTTTCAAAAAGGCATACTTAAGCGTGTCCGGTAGAGGTTTCAACTCTGGTTTAGGCGGCTGAACTGACGAAGGAAGAACCTTGAGCGGAGGGTCGCCCAAAAGCTCAAACATAGGGCCATGAGTGACCCCGCACACTTCTTCACACGACTCCTCAACATCTAATAATTCTAACAAATTCACCACCTCTGCCGAGTCTAAAAATGATATTTCCTCAGAGGTAAGAGCAATCTCCAAGGGGTCCTTATACAGGACTGTATCAATATGCTCCTGGACTAATGTGTCAATCAGACACAACTCCTCAAACTCCTCACCATCATCCTCTAGTGTACTTATACTGAACACATCCACCTCCATTCTCTCCTCACCGACAGATAACTGGACCTTGCCAGTTTTACAGTTCATCACAGCGTTGGAGGTGGCTAGGAAGGGACGCCCTAAAATGATGGGAGTCTTCTCTAAAGCCTCACGACCGGGACTAATATCTAGAACAATGAAATCAGCGGGGAATTGAAACTCCCCCACCCGGATCAATACATCCTCTACCACTCCCTTGGGCACTCTTATGCTCCGGTCAGCCAACTGAAGAGTGACTGGAGTCTCACTAAGGTCGCCTAGACCCAATCTCAGGTATGCTGAATAAGGGAGCAAATTAACACTCGCTCCCAAATCCAACAATGCCTTGTCAAAGTTCTGACCTGCTATGGCTATGGGAATAGTGGGACACCCTGGATCCTTGCACTTGGCAGGAATCTCAGTCTGCAGAATGGAGCTCACTTGCTCTGTCAGAACCACGTTGTTCTGACTCTTGCGCTTTGGTGTGCAAAGGTCCTTCAAAACCTTAGCACACTGAGGAAAAGATTCAATTGCCTCCATCAGGGTGATGGGGAATTGAATTCTCTTAAACAACTCCATTATCTTACTGTTCGTTGTTGGCTTAGGTCTCACCACCAATCTTTGGGGAAATGGAGCTAACGGTCTTGCTGGTGGTGTTTGAGTCGTGGGGGCTGCGACAGTAGGCTCTCCCACCTCAGGTGACTCCTCTCTCTCAACTACTTCCTCTCTAGGCACCTCAGCAGTATCAAAAATGACCTCAGGCTCAATAACTGGCTCCAATGGTGGAACCTGTTTCTGTGTTGGCTGAATGGTTTTATCAATAGTTTTCCCACTCCTCAGAATGGTAACTGCCTTAGCCTCTTCCTGATTTTGCCCTTGGACATTGGGACCTGAATTTCCCACATAATGAGCACCTGCCTGACTACCCTGTGCCGGAAACCTACCCTTTTCCTGTTGCATTTGACTTATCACTGCAGTGAGTTGGGTCATTTGGGCTGTAAGGGCCCCAATTTGCTGCCTGGTGTCAGTCTGAAAAGTCAGCTGAGACTGCATTAGAGAATTCATAGAATCCTCAAATCGGGGTGGTGCAGTCTGCGCATAACCTGGGGGTGGACCACGAGTGGATGGGCCTCCCCCTCTACCTTGCTGTGATTGGTAGTTGTAGGGAATAACTTGGCCCTGAGGAGGCCTGGGTGCTTGGGACTGATGGAACTGTTGTGGCTGAGGCGGCGCAAGGGGTTGCACTTGACCTCCACCGGCGGGTCTAGAGTCTGACCACCCAAAGCTAGGATGATCCCTCCATCCCTGATTATAAGTATTGGAGTATGGGTCCCAATTCCTCACCGCATTAACCTCTTCCTGGGTATTCTGACTTGCTCCCTTAGCAGCTAAAAATCCAGGGCATGCAGTTGCAATGTGCCCCTTACACTCACACCATACGCAGACTTCCTCTATACTGACCTCATGCACTGGACGAGTCTGCCTAACTTCTAGATCTTCTAACTTTTGCGCGATCTTTTCAACCTGAGCCTGGAGTCGCTGGTCTCGTAAGGTAACGGGGATAACGTTGGACCCAGAAGGTCCAGACCGATCGAAATCAGAGGGTTCTAACGCCCTCTGTTTATCTGCTAGGTCATCCAAAAAATCCCAACCCTCATCCGCAGTTTTGGACAAGAAGTCGCCCCCTTTACACGAATACTCTATGTGCTGGATTGTCTCAGGGTTGAGACCTAGGTGAAAGAATTCAACCAACTGTATCTTTTCAAAACCAGGGTGTGGCATTTTTAGGAGCAAGTCTTTGAAACGCTCCCATGCCTTCATAAAGGTCTCTCCCCTATCTTGCCTAAAGCCTTGTATCTGACGCCTTAAACTATTAGTTTTAGCCTCAGAGAAATACTTTCTGTAAAACGCATCACGCACCTGTGACCATGAGGTGAAAGACTGAGGCTTTTGCATTCTAAACCATTTAAGTGCGCCATCTCTTAAAGTGGCCTCGAACAGCTTGAGGCAGGCATTGTCGTATTGGGTAGTGGACGCCAGGTTGCGCACTAACCCCTCAAACGTCCGCACATGTTCATACGGATCGTCACACTCTCGCCCATAAAAGTTAGGGAGACTATTGAGAACACCAGGCTTAACTGTGAAGGCATTGCGTGCCTCCTGTGTCTCTCGAGGAAACACAATCGGTCCGGGAGGAGTGGTCCTCTCGGGGTTCAAGTGCTGCCTCAACGACGGACGAGCTACAGGTTCGTCTCCCATTGCGAAAGATTCTGGTTCGGAAGCAGACTCTGACTCTGACTCTGATTGATATAATGGATTACTTAAATTGGCTGACTCGAAGGGTAGTCCTATGTAGGGTCCACTAATGGGAATGGACTCCGAGCGACTCTCTACTAACTCTGACGAAGAATTTGAAGACTCGGACTGACTCGACCTGCTCTCTATCTTGACTAAACGATTAGTATGATCACGGTAGTAGAGAGGATCAGGCTCACGAACAACTTGCTTATCTCTACCTATAATGATTCGATTAAAATTTAACAAACCTAAAACTAACACTGTTTGAACACACGTCACCGTCCCCGGCAACGGCGCCAAAAATGCTTGACCGTTCGGGTATCTAACAATTAACTCTAATTCCTGTCCCAAGCGTAGGACAATCGACCGGTGTAGCACAATAAATCCGGAAGTACCGGAGTCGAACCACAGAGACGGTCTACGGTGTTTACTCAAATAATGCTAGTTCTTGGTTTGAAACTGGCTCTCAGGTAGCCACCCCTTGTTCAGATGATTTATTAATTAACTAAATTAACCTAATTAATCTTTCTTTTTCTTTAACTCTCGATTAAAACAAAGAGCACAGCCGTGGGTACTACAGTGCCCGCAACTAACCTAACCCACGTTCACTCGGGCCACAATCATTTAATTAATAGGTTTAAAAATATGGAAATCGTTCCTAACAAGTGCACAACACTTGTCACCGATTCCTGCGCGTAAGTGGAACGGGCGATGCCCGGGTTTTGTTTGCTAGAAAAAAATTCCGTATTCAAAAACTGCGCATTAATTAAATTGATTCGGCACCGAGGTAAAATATGAATTAGTTTAGCCACGGAACACCTTGATCCCGCGGCCGCACCCTATACGACTACTCACTCATGATCGTATTAATTTCAGAAAACAAAGTAAATCTAGATCTAAACATGCTTAAAGGTTAAAATATAAAAACAATAGATAATGATACCGTAAATCGCAAGACGAGAATTGAACTTGATTAACAATCCGCTAAAACAATCTGAAAACTGGAAATCTGGAACAAAACGTGAATGTCGATTGCTGAATGAAGAACGGTAGCCGGAAACTTGAAGAACAAAATTTCAGTAAAAATTCGTAGCCCTAATCTCTCTGTTAACAAGAGTATTTATATCCATCTTTAAAAACTAATGAAACCCTAATCGCTATCAGGAAGTAATCTCTGGCGAATAGATAAAACGACACCGCTTAGTGGCCTTGCTAAGCCACTCGGTAGCGCTACCATGAAAGTGGAGTAGCGCTACCGCTTCCCTTAAGTGCTTCGTTGAACGGCTGCTCCCTCTTTGACCGTTGACCTCTAACAATCCGGTAGCGCTACAAAGATTTTGGTGTAGCGCTCTAAAACTTTCTGTTCATTTTTGGGACCTTTTTGTGCCTAATTTGAGCGCTCCAAGGAATTGGGGTAGCGCTCCCGAAGGTTTCCGATCACTTCCATGCAAACTCCGCTCTCCTTCAACTCCTGATCGACGTGCATGTATTTCCAATATCGCGAAATTGCATCCAAATCCCTGAGTTATCTGCAAAATATGCTCAACACCCACAAATACCACGCGCACATATTAATCGGAAAATAAAGCTCAAAACGCACGTCTAACATGCTAAAACTTCCTACTTAGGTGCCTGATAAGCAAGCTTCCCACGCGCCTATCACCAGCAGAAAACAGTAAGCCATGATTGATGGATCCCTTAATATATCTCAAAATACGTTTAACAGCAATAAAGTCTGACACACGAGGAGAGTGCATATGTTGACATGCAAGATTCACAGAGTGAGAGATCTCAGGTCTAGTAAGGGTGAGATATTGTAAACTTCCCACAATAGTACGATATAGAGATGGATTGTCAAACAAAGTAAGGTCATCAGAAGTAACAGAAGACTTCACAGAGGAAGGAGACACACTAGGCTTACAACTTTCCATGCCTGCTTTAACAAGTAACTCCTGAGCATATTTGAGTTGACTAAGAAACAAACCAGAAGGTAGCTGTTGAACTTCAACTCCAAGAAAATAATGCAAAATACCAAGATCTTTCATGGCAAACTGAGCACTAAGAAGTTTAATATAATAGGAAACCTGATCAGGATCACTTCCAGTGATTATGATGTCGTCAACATAGACCAGCAGAAATATTGTAGCTTTAGTGTTGTGCAAAACAAAGAGAGAAGAGTCAGCTTTGCTTTGAACAAACCCAGTCTTAATCAAGAATCCAGCAAAAGTAGAAAACCAGGCACGAGGAGCCTGCTTTAAGCCATAGAGAGCTTTATTGAGTTTACAAACATAATCAGGGAACTGAGTACTGCGATATCCTGGAGGTTGCCTCATATAAACATCTTCATCAATAACACCATGCAAAAACGCATTAGAAACATCCAATTGACGAAGAGTCCACTGATGATGTAAAGCAAGACTTAGAACTATTCGGACAGTAGGTTGTTTAACCACTGGAGAAAATGTGTCAGTGTAGTTTAGTCCTTCTTCCTGTTGATTTCCATTAGCCACCAATCGAGCTTTATATCTAGCTATACTGCCATCAGAGTGTCTCTTAATTTTGTAAAGCCATTGACAATGAATGACCTTACCATGAGCAGGAGGTGGAACCAGATTCCATGTGCCTTGATTGACTAATGCCTCATACTCATCAGCCATGGCCTTTTTCCAAACATAATGAGGTATTGCTTCCCCAAAGTGTTTAGGCTCAGTAAGAGGGGTGGTAGAAGATACTGTAACCAGAGACAAAGGGTATCGAGGTTTGGTAATACCAGATTTAGCCCTGGTAGTCATAGGATGAAAATTGAATAGTCTAGGAGAAGGCTGAGAGGGATTAGAAGATAAAGGCTCAGAAGGGGCTGAGGGTAAAGGTATAGAGGGACTTGAGAAGGATGGTAATGGATGAGGAACTGTGAGTTGAAACTCTTCAAAGGAAGTAAGGGGAACTTTAACCATGGGTGAGGTAGCTGATGAATCTGTGACTGATGAGGTTTTAAGAGAGGGATAAGGAAAGGAATGTTCAACAAATTTGACATGTCTGGAGATATACAATTTTTCACCAATTGGATCATAACATCTGTAGCCTTTAGTGTGTTCACAATACCCCAAAAATATGCATTTAACTGATCTAGGACTCAGTTTACTATCAGTGTAAGGCCTAAGCCAAGGATAGCATTCACACCCAAACGAACGTAACCAAGAATAATCTGGTTTGGAATGAAAGAGGACAATATAAGGAATCTGATAATTGAGAGAGGTATGTGGTAATCTATTGGCTAGATACACAGCAGTAATTAGGGATTCCAGCCAAAACTCAGAGGGTAGAGAGGCATGAGTAAGCAGAGACACTGTTGTTTCAATAAGATGGCGATGCTTCCTTTCAACAATTCCATTCTGTTCTGAGGTGTATGGGCAAGTAGTTTGATGAATTATCCCAGCATCTAAGTAAAGCTGACTTAGAAAATGATTTACAAACTCTTTACCATTATCAGTTCTAACTTTTTGAACTGAACAATGAAACTGAGTCTGAACATATGCTTTGAACTGGCTTATGAACTTCTTGACCTCTGATTTGTAACGTAAAGGAAATATCCAGCTATAACGAGTATAATCATCTACCACCAACAGATAATATCTATAGCCTTGGAAAGAACTTATTGAAGCAGGACCCCACACATCCATGTATATCAGTTCAAAGGGAGCAGAAGTAACAGTAGATGAACGTGAAAAAGCCAATTTATGGCTCTTAGCAACATTACAACTACAACATTCCACCTCAAGTGGCTTGCAAACAGATAGATCATGTTGATTTATGACAGACTGAAACAATTTAGAACTAGGATGTCCCAACTTATGATGCCATAGGACTGTATTATTCATAGACCTTGATAAAAGAGCAGTTGATGCAGGTGAAGAAGATCTGCTACATAAGTTCTGAATTGGATACAACCCTTGGTGACACTGCCCTTGATAGAGAATCTGACCCGTGTCCTTGTCCTGAATAACAACACCAGATGCATCAAAAGTAATAGCACAGTTATTGTCTTTGGCCAAATGATATACTGAGAGGAGATTGTGAGATATACTAGGAGTATGAAGAATAGAATTTAGCTTCAGCTCACTAATCTGTGTTGAAATAACTCCTGTACCTGTATTCTGAACAGTAATAGAAGTCCCATTTCCAACCATTACTCCTGCAGAAGATGAAGGAGGCAGAGGCAGAGGTTGACTGATATTATGAACATTGTTTGTCACATGATTTGTGGCCCCACTGTCTAAATACCATGGTGGTTGAGTAGGAGAAGGATAAGAGAATCCTTCTGGTCTTACATTGTGTTGAGGAAAAGAACTACTTTGCCATGAGAAGTCAGTTCCAGAATTACACTGAGGATAAAACTGAGATTGAGTAGCTGAGGGAGGATATGAACCACTAAAATACCCCTGATCAACAAATGATCCACTTGTGGCCATATTAATCTGTCCTGGAGCAGACAATCCAGACATTAGAGGAGGTTGAAACACAGGTCTCCCATTATTATGAAACCTTGGTTGTTGATACAAAGGTGAACCTTGATATCCTGAATGACTGTAAACTGGTTGGTTATTACCTCTCCACTTAGGTTGCTCCGGACTTGGATACTGAAGGTTTAACCTAAAATGACATGTAACTGCTGTATGATTTGTCCTCCCACAGATTTGACATCCAAGCTTCTCATTATTACCAAACCTATTGCCTCTTCCTCTATCTCTATGATATCCTCCAGATCCTTGAGAATTAGGATAATAAGGTGTGCCTTGTGAATTAAAACTTTGTGAGGAATAGGATTGAGGAAAGTATTGAGTACTAGGTTGTATCAAAGGCTGAGATATTGGAGAAGAAGAAACTTGACCTTGTTTGTTTAGCATATGACCAGTATCAGTCATTCCAGACTGATTATTTCCACTCATTGTTTCTGGTTTTACATTAGCAGCCACAAACACACTGTTCTGATCTGTTGTTAGCAACTGATTTTTCTTAGTGATATGCCTCTCTTCTGCATTTAAAATATTCACAAGTTCATCAAATCGGATTGTATCTCCTCTTGTTCTTATGGATGTTTTTAACTGATCATATTCCTCCGGAAGTCCATGTAATGTATAAAAAATCAAATCATCATCATCAAGTTGATAATTGGCTGAAGCCAGCTTCTGAGAGCAGATTCGGATTGATTCTATATAATCATCCATGGTTGATCGTTTGGATATATTGTACAGCTGTTGTTTTAGGTCATGAATGTGTGATCTAGTTAGGGTATTATACTTTTGTTCCAGAGATTCCCAAACCTCACTAGCATGATCACATCCTAACACATGCGAGAGAGTACTTGCAGAAAGAGTAGACAGCAAACATGAGAGAAGCTGATTATCAATTAAATTCCACATCTGAAATGCAGCACTAGACGTACTGATAACATTTTGATCTGCACTTTCATCTGATGGACATTTGACCGATCCTTCTATATATCCAAAGTAGCCATTGGCTTTAGTGGCAACTTGAACTTGTGCTCTCCACATCAAGTAATTAGATGAATCTAATTTGATTGTTACTAATGAGTGAAAATTGGAAACCAAAAATATCAAAGACTGAGGCATAGTTACCGTATTTGTTCCTGCCATTTATGCTTCTCTGTTTCTAAACAAATGCAGAATACCTTCTTGATCCAGGATCTTCTACTTGACTTTTGTCTTTACGCTCTGATACCATGTAAATTTTAAGAAACTGAACTAAGAACATTTGATCACTGATCATGAGAAGATAAGAGAGAGAAGAGAAGAAAGGATCACGTAATTTCCATTATGAACTCTGATGATGAAAACAGAAACAAGCTATCCTATTTATACTGATAAGAACCGACTAAGATAGCTAACAAACTAACAGAACCTTTAACAGCTAACAAACTCTAACAAACTTCTGTTAACAGATTTTGAATAGAAAAGAAACAACTCAATTAACTGAAATTTGAACTACTGATAGCCTAACAAACTTTGATCAGATATCAGTGACCTTTGCATTTGGTAGCACTTGATTTGCATCAGTTGGTAACACGTGACTTGTATCAGTATGACTCACACCACCTAAACTAGTTTTACGTAATTTTGTTACAACACCTATGTGTCTCTACACATGTCACTACTTATAATGTACACCTAGCACCTTCCGCTTTCTTATCTAGGTGTCATTCGAACAGGTATCTCTAACGTTCATACTAGATTTTTCCAAAATTACAACTATGCCAAATCTATAAAAAATCTAACAGTATTACGGCTGTACTTGGCTAACCAATATTTTCAACAATTGCAGGGGTCCAGCAACAACATCCACAATATCATACTAATTTCATGATAACATCAACAAATTAAACATCGCAGTAAAATATGATATCAATTGGTCAACATGTTATCACGAGATCCCAAGAAAATTTGTAGACATAAACAATATACACGTGGATACATGTGCAGTGTGTACATGGTTCTGGGTGAATTTTACAGTCTGAAAATAGGGCCCGAATAGGCTGGACAACAATATGAAAATTTTGAAATTTTGGATAGGTTGTTCGAGCGGCCTGAGCGAGCTACTGTAAAGGTTTTGATAGTTTTTGACTTTTCTGGAAAAAACAGAATAGAATCTAAAATTTCTTTAGGTCGCTCAAGTTGCCAAAACTCGATTTGTTTTTCCAGAATTTTTAACATTTTTGGGTTTCTAAAATTGTGCACGAATAGAACTTAAAATTCATAATTTCTGGACTAACAATAGGGAACAAAATCCTAAGGGTTAGAGGTAAAGATCCTTATCTTAAATTCTTAATCGAAGAATACAATGAAGAATGAAAGATGGAATAATGGAACTCCGGATTGAAATCGACAGCACCTCCTCACTCTGTCACTCTCTAAACTTGCTCTCTGATTTTCCAAGTGACCGAAGATCAAAGTTTCTAGGTTTGTTAATTATGAAAATAGTGACAAGAAAAGAAATAAAAGTGACCCCCCTTTTTATAGCGTCATGGAAATTAATCAAAACTCTTGATTTTTCCACTTAAAACCCCATAATCAATCTACAAAACCGATTTATTTCAAAAATCCTATGTATGCTTCCCTTTCAAACCTGATTTCACTTCATAAAAATCGATTAAACCAAATAACTCTACAATTAATCGTCATGAAAGCCATAAACCCTAATTATGGAATTCGAACAAGTCGCTCGTCCGAGCTACCAAAATTAAAAATCCTATTTAATAATAATCACAAATAAAGAAGACTTAAACTTTCTTTTCGATGCGTCTTCTGTTTCTCTATTCTCCGAACTCATCTCCTCTGATCTCCGTCTATACCAAGAGTTCAAAAAACTAGATTCATCCACTCTCTTAGCATTATCAAGTAAACCCTCCGTGTTGTGAACTTGATGACAAGTTTCATTGGAACTACTTTTGTTTTTGTATGATTTTTAAAATTTGAAGCTCGGGAAACAATGGTTGGGTTTTGCATTTACATACAAAATTTGATTATATTATTAGGATTCAAAATTCATATTAATGATGCGAGTTACGATTTGTATCGACTTTTTGTATGTATTTGTTATTGTTTAAAAAATTCACTTATATTGTTGAATATGTACAACACAGTGTAGTTTTTATAATTCAGATGCAAGTTTATATGAATGGGCGTTTAATCTTGACAATCTCTGCATATTTCGTATTACAGTGCGCTACTTTCGAATGAATTTTTATTGGAGAGTTTAATTTAAAAAAAAGACAATTTAAATTATAAACTAAACACCAAAAGCCTTCCATTTAATAAAGAAATGGATTATTTTGAGTTTGTATGAGTTGTGTGTATCATAAAAGATTTCTCTCTCTTGACCATCCTTTTTAACAATTTAGTATCATAAAAGATAGAAGATTGTATGTTCTTTTATAAGCAAAGAGAAGACCAATCTTCTAAGTAAGCTCATATTATTCTATCTTTCCATTATAAACAGAAAACTGTATGATCTTTTAAACGATTTGTTGTATTTATCTTTTAGAGACTCTGTATAGGGGAGGGAAAATTTAGAAAAGGAATTTTTTTAAATATATATTGTTTTGGAATATTTATCTTTTGTATTATTTCATATTATTTCATATTTATTCAAAAATAGATTTTTGTTAATTATTAATTCATCTATTAAAAAATAAAAAATAAACCCAACTTCAGCTCCAAAAAGGAAAAATAATAATCAAAAAATTATTTGTTTTGAATAATTTTTGTCTTTCGAAAACTTTTATAAATTTTTGGTCATAGTTTTTCTTAATTATTACAAAAATTTAATGCTAACTAATTTTTTATTTAATAAAAATAGAAAATACTGTAAATTAGGTCAAATTGAACTGAACTGAATTAGCTCTTTTACTCTTTGTGTTTGGTAACTTTATGTATGATTATTTTGCATTTCTTATTTGACTCAATGAGAAAAATTGAAAAAATATAAAGAATTGACCGAAAATGAAAAAAATTCAGATAACACGATATTAAAAACATTTAACATAGAAAAAAATTGTTTTTTTTTTTTTTGTTTTTCTCATCTTCGGTATATTTTATGGGATCAGGTGAGAATGAAATTTTAGATGTTTGGGGCTAGTCCAGACTAGAGTAACCCACGCTGGTCGTGCGCGCATTATAAACCCACACCCTGTCAACGCAACTTTCCCCTCTTGGACTCTCTCTCTCTCTCTCTCTATCTCTATCTCTCTCTCAAATTGCGATCTTAGATGTCAATGCTGCTTCGCAGTCCTAGAGCATTTCCCTTCGAATCGAAGGTGCGGAATTTCTACCTGTTTGTTTATGTTACGTAATTTCTCGCTGCATTGTTGTGCTGAGTTGTGATTCAGAAAGAATTTGACAATTACGCTGTTTGTTTTCTCGGTGAAGACATAAAGAAGTAAAGGAGTCATAAATTGTTTTAATATTTCATGCTTCTGTATTTGGTGCATCCCAGGTGGTGTTTTTTAACGAAATTGCTGTGTTTGGTTGAATGACAAGAAAAAAAAGCTGCAATTTTGGGTATTTGATATGCTTCAGTATTTGGTACTCGTATTACAGCAATACAATTAGGCATAGTTAGACTACTTTGGCTTACCTCAGGTGAGAATGAAATTTTCTTACATTCTCTCCGCCACCAAATGTTTGGGGATCAGATTTTCTAACATTTCTGTCACTTTTACTTGCATTCTAAAATAGGTGACAATAGATGAAAAATCTCCTTATGCTCTTCCACAAGGATTCATATCCCTTGCACTTTAAATTTCTAGGGGAGAGGAAGAAACTATACTTGTGCCGTGATGATCTGTAATTGATGGTAAAGGATGATTACACACATGTTTTCCTTTTGTTTATTTGTTGTTAATTGTTATGTTATCTTTGATACAGGAGCTACAATACCATTATGCACTGAGTTTTTGAGTTTTGACATATTAAAGGACAATGGGTGTTGATAGAGTCAAGGAATCATGGTTTAGTAGTTTGTGGAGAACTTCGCGTAAGAGCAAAGTATCGGAACCTGAAAAGGCTGTGATTGGAATTCTGGCATTTGAGGTTGCAAGTTTGATGTCCAAGGTGGTTAACCTTTGGCAATGTCTAAGTGATAGGCATATTGTTTGGTTGAGGGAAGAACTAGCAAACTCACTTGGTACTAGAAAGCTTGTATCAGATGATGATGAATACCTAATGGATCTTGCACTGGCCGAGATAATTGAGAATTTTGGAGACTTGGCAAAATCGGTAGCAAGGCTTGGGAAAAGGTGTACGGACCCAGCATATCACTATCTTGAACATGTTTTTGATGACCCATTGGGGATTGATCTCAAATGGTGTGGGTGGGAATACAAGTCGAAGAAAATGGAGACGAAAGTTAAGAAAATGGAAAGATTTGTTGCAGTCACAGTGCAAATGTATCAAGAGGTGGAAGTGCTTGCTGAGCTTGAGCAGAGTCTAAGGAGAATGCAAAGCAGTACCGATTTAGGTCAGGTGAAGTTGCTTGAGTTCCAGCAGAAGGTTATGTGGCAACGACAAGAGGTGAAAAATCTACGTGAAATGTGTCCCTGGGTAAGGACGTATGATTACACTGTCCGGCTTCTGCTAAGATCCCTTTTAACGATAGTTGAGAGAATCAAACACATATGTGGGATTAATCAATTGGCATCTGCTAATGAAAATAGTAACTCTGAACTTATGGATGCTGATTGTCTTGCTCGCAGTCATTCTACATCTGCTCGTATGCATACTTTAGTTCATCCATCTGAAAATAACCCGCCTAGGTTTCACTCTGGACCAGTCAGGAGGGCAGTTTCAAATTTGGGGATGATTAGATCAAAGAAGCAATGCGAAACTCATCACCAGTCAACAACTTTTCGTGGGAAGCCCCCCGCATTGAAAGCTAGAGGGTTTGCTCATGTTGGACCTTTTAAAGGATGCATGACAGGTGGAAGCAAGTCTCCTGTTATGCAAAACTGCATGCTAACAAGCAGTGATTCTATTAAATCTACGGATGCCTTTTCAAATCACATTGATAAAGCTAAAGATACCAACATGATGCCTCTTTCGTGTGGCAACCTAATTCGCTGTAATGTATCCGGTTTCCTTTCCAAGCACAAGTTACTGAAAAATGGCCATCCATCCACTCTTGGTTCTGCTGCTTTGGCTCTCCACTATGCGAATGTTATTGTTTTGATTGAGAAGCTAGCTTCATCTCCACATTTGATAGGCCTTGATGCTAGAGATGACCTATATAATATGTTGCCCACAAGTGTCAAAGTCTCTCTCAGGGAAAAGCTAAACTTATTTGCTAAAACTTCAGCCTCATCCATCTATGATCCTGCCCTTGCAGCAGAGTGGAGTTTTGCATTGACAAGGATAATAGAATGGTTGGCTCCGCTAGCTCATAACATGATAAGGTGGCATTCTGAACGGAATTTTGAGAAGCAACGCATGATTCCTGGGACAAACACGCTTCTGGTCCAGACGCTTCACTTTGCAAATCAGGTGCAGACAGAAGCTGTGATCTTAGAGCTTCTTATGGGGCTGAATTACCTCTCGAGGTTTGGAAAGGAAATTGATGAAAGAGGGTTCGTGCATTTTGCTGGTAGAAGAGCTTGTGATGATTATTTTATCCAAAGAGATAACATAGTTTACAGTATGTGACGAAATATAAGAGATCTCTATCTATCTGACAACTGACTGAATACTGCTTGGTTAATCGGACAGTATATTTTGACTCTTCAGAATGTTTTGTTATTCCTCCATCAGCTAAGGTAATGTTTTAATTACTTTGTCAAATCCCATCTGTTTTCAGGTTTGCCTTATGATGGCTTGTTTAGTAGGGATCTACAAGTTTGCGTTTTTAATGTATAAATTCAGGTGTTACTGCTAATTCCTTGCAAAGTACAGTTAAACTTGTGCCCTTGAGATTTCTAAGGTCTTTTGAAAAAGCATATGTTCTGTAAGAGATGTCTTTGATATTTTCTAAGTCTTAATGATGAGACATTTAGACTGCCCAGAAACTTGAACTAGAGTAGTAAGAGTCGAATATTTCTTAAAGGAATATGATACTTCTCAAACAGTCTTTCAGAGTGTAATTTCAGTGAACTTTATGCTCCTTGTAATGTGCACACAACATTGGTTCAGCATGAGGCTGTGGCCCTCATTTCTTGTATCTATTGTAATTGCCTTTCCTCATTGATGCAACTGTCCAAGTATTTCACATCTTATTTTTAAAAAAATTTGCATGTCTACTTTTTTGTCACATTATATCTTGTTGGTTACAGCAACTAGCTGATGGAAATGTTATCTGACCTATTTTGGTGGATGAATGGGGTGACCTAAAATTTTCAGGTTATTCACCACAAAATTTGCGCTTACATATTGAAATGATTATTGAATTTTCAAAATTTGAAGGCATCCAACCATGGTGGCATATTAATATTAAATTTTGATGGCATCACACCACTGTGGTGTATTATCATGTTCTTGCATTCTCTTCCTTGTGATGAGAATAAAACCAAACTTTGATGGGGCTATCAGTAAGAAGGAAGTTTTTGGTGATGTGGAAATTGTAGCTCAGTGTGAGCGGGCTGCTAGGATGACGATAATCTATAGCCTTCTCTGGATCTTAGTTGGCTTGTGCTCACAATGGAATTCCTTCCTAGTTATCTAACTGCTGATGTGTCGTGAAACCATACCCAGTCATTAGACCTGTATACTGGCTTAAAGAAAATAGTTGTTGTGATATATTTTATGACTCGTGGATATGCTTAAACAAAATAAATACAACTTTGCATCCAAAAGGTAAAGTTTATGCTTAAATACAAAGAAAGTCGGAACCAAACGAATTCTAGAACTCCAACAATAACATATGTATCAAATTTTTATGTAAACTAGGCAACAGTTGTAATCTAGATTATCACTGTACTTTTATGAAATTTCTCTGTGGCTATTGCTTTTAATAGTACTAGTTTCCGCAGCGTTGTTCCCATCTTTCAGTCATGTCAATAATCTGTGAAGAGTTGTTGACCACACAATCAAAACATTGTATAAGGATTGCCAGAGCAAGGTGAACCACTCAGTGAGCTAGAGCAAATCCAGGGCAAGTCCTTCTCCCAGATCCAAATGGGATCGACAACTCAAAGTGCTGCCCTTTGTACTCAATGATCTTGCTCAAAAACCTCTCAGGCATGAAAGACAAGGGGTCTTCCCAGGACTCACAGTCCCTTAATTGCCAAAGCGTTTGTTAGCACTTGTGTATTGGGTTTTTGAGTATAATTGCAATCTTCTATTGCATTCCATGTTAGAAGCAATGCAATTAAAAGGTGTAGTCAGATTGTTTCCTTTACTACTGCTTCCAAATATGGGAGCTCGTCCATGTTCTTTTCTTCAAACTTCTTGTATGACTATCCAATATCCATCTCTTCCCTAACCTTTCTCATTGAAGTGGGGGGCGCAGTAGCTCTACTGATACTTGTAGTTCATCACCTAAAAACAAATTATTGCAACATTACCAACCTGATTAGTGACTTTACTCACTCTTACACACCACACACGCACACACAAGGTAACACAGACAATATGTCATTACCAGTATGATAATAGTCACATTCCTCTCTGATTTCTTATCTAGCGCTTCATTTCTGTCACTTTTATCTGTGACACCGAGGAAGTCTTGGTTCTGCTTCTCATTGCTCGAATGCTTCTTCTGCCAAACCCTCTCTCCGTCGCGACTTCTGCTGCAATCTTCATGGTTCATAATGTCCCGATCTGTATTCCTATTGATCTCTATGGGGTCCACCTTCTGCTGCCGGACCCTCACCTGATCGTCCCGATGTTACGTACAATGTTATGCACAGAAATTCTCACATGTTTACGTTTTAATACTAAATGTAAACATCTTATTAGAGAGAGTTTAAATGTAAAGATAAGTTCGAATAATTTGCCGAGTGGAAAACAAACAAGGAAGAGATATATAAGTTGTTGATGTGGATTTTTTTTGTAAGTCTTTTTTTCTTCTTCTAAAAGAGAGGGCCACACAAATAAGAATAGTTAAGTGTTGCAACAAGGGGCTTGTTTAGTGAACGAGAAGCAAAGTCTCCATACCAACAGGAAAACAAGCCACACAAAAAAGAAAACAGAACAAAAAGGGTCGTGTGGCTTAGTTTGGTATAATCAGTGAAATAGTAGTGAAATAGTAAATATATGAGTGTGCCGGCAAGAATTAACTCGTCCTAACAAGAATTATTATTCCAAATAAAACATCAAGCAATTGTGCTATGAATTTATAATCTCAACCAAGAGAACTTGTTCAAGAATTGTCAAAAAGTTCGAACAGAAAGGATCAACTTGAACAAAAATAAAGCTGGAACTAATACGAATTAACTCCAATTATAGATAATGGTATGGGTATTTATAGAAAACCCCCTTCATCTGCGGTCCTTTATCGGGCTGTACCTGTACTGCGTGCACCTTGTTATGACATAGGAGGTCCTATACGAAGTCCATGCTGATAGTTGTGGGTGCTATTCTGGAGGACAGTCCCTAGCACACCGACAATCACTCAAGGTTATTGGTCGTCGAAGGTGATGGAGGATGCTCAGAAATTTGTTTAGAAATGTGATAAGTACCACTGGTTCTCTCCAACAATTCGGCAACCGGCTGAAGAGCTATTGCCCTTGACAAGCCCTTGGCATTTTGCACACTAGGGACTGGACATTGTGGGAAAGATGCCAACGACTTCGGGCAGCTTCAAGTTCCTCATATAGCCATCGACTATTTTACAAAATGGGTAGAGGCCGAATCGCTGGTTAACATTGAAGAAAAAGATGTGAAGAGGTTTGCATGAAAAAACATAGTCTCCAGGTTCGGCATATTGTACGTGTTCGTGTTCGACAACATTGTTCAATTTGTTAGTGGCTTGTTCACAGACTTCTGTGCCGAACATAAAATAAGGTTTTACAACTGTACTCTATGTTATCCCCAAAGTAATGGACAGATCGAAGCGTCAAACAAGATGGTGGTGTCTGGAATAAAGAAAGGTTGCAAATTGCAAGTGGGCAAAGGAGTTGCCAAGCGTATTATGGGCATACCCAACCACCCTATGAAGATCCACAAGGCAAACCCCGTTCGCCCTCGCATTCGGTATGGAGGCTGTGATCCCATTGGAAGGCGGATTGCCAACAATCCGAACAAAAAATTTCAATTAGGAATAAAATGACCAAGCAATTGTGAAAGATCTAGATTTGGCCAAAGAGAAACATGACAGGGCAAGAATCCATCTTGCAAAGTAGTGGCCAATACGAAGAAGAGATCTGGTGGTAAACTTAGTCCGAACTGGGAAGGACCGTACAAGGTCATGGAGTAGGTCAGCATTGGAGCATATAAACTAGAGGATATGCATGGGAAAGTCCTATCGAACTCTTGGAACACCACAAATCTTATGAAGTACTATTATTAAAGCTTATTTATTAGCACACTGTTGTTTTTAATTGTTTTCTTCCAAATTATTTGTAGCGAGCTATGACTCCTCCTCGATGCAAAATAAAGTTTGTTTTTTGAGAAATTGCACAAGTGTCACATCCGTACATAACCGAATAAAAGCTCGTCCACGGGATAATCAATCAAGGTTGGAGTCCTAGAAATGAGAGCTGCAGACCGAACTTGCAAGGTCGAGGCAACACTCGAGAAAGACTGGGGTCCAACATTAGGAGCCCTAGGTCGATAGGAGGGCCGATGGAAATTTAGGCCACTAAGGGTTTTCAAAGACCCTAGTTTCCAAACCCTCATTGAGGGGGAAGGAGATGGAATGGCACCTTAGCCACTAAAAGATAAAATGAGACATAAAGAGGCGCGTTGGCCGATGCATTAACTAAAAAATTCAAAACGTTAAAGATGAAGTACCAGAAAAACTTCATTATAAATGAAAGCTGACCACATGCCATAAGAGTATGGCGTTGGCAGATAGAAAAATGGATGACAAAAATCTAAACAAAACCAAATGATCACTCAGTTAGGACTTGTATGGTCGGGGCCGCGGTCAAAGGACTAGAAGAAAAGGTCAGAGGATTCACCATCAGAGAAGAGCCAGTTGGAATGTTAGCAACCTTGTGGGCGTCACCTCGACGGTAGCCCACATCCTTGGCAGTTTCGATCTCGTTGATATAATAGGCCTTGGCTTGTTCATACCCCTTGTCAAAAGAAGCTGTGGTAAGACCCTCTCGCTCTGCCTAAAGCCTCTTGGTCTCGCCAAGCAGCTCCGTATTGGCAAAATTGACGATCTTCGCCTTGGAAGTCAGGGAAGCCACTTCCGCCTTTAGTGTGGCAATATGATCTTCCAACGTCTCCCTCAACTCTTTCTCTTCAGCTAGCTTTGCAATTGAACGACTAGTCAGCCTCAAAGATTGGGACACCTTGCGATCCAGCATCGCGAGAGAGTGAACGAACTGTAGAGAATGGAATGACTTACAATAGAAGAAGTAATAAAGCTTATCGCAAGGGCAGATTTCATGGCCGTATGGTAAATGGGCTTCATCTTCCTAGGCAACACATCGATATCCTTCAGCACACAAACAGCGAGCGCAAGAACTCGAGCCACAACACACTCTTCGATGGTGTCAACCTCCGTCAGTGCCCTTACACCTACTTTCAAAATTGGCTCCCAAGGGTGAGGCTCTTCCTGCTCTTTGACCTCTCTAAGGGCTTGCTCAGTTCATTATAAAGTGTTTGTCAGAGAAGAAGTAGGGGGAATCTCTTCCTCTTCTTCTCCTTTTGCCCAAGCCCTTTTACTAGGATGAGGTAGAGTAGCTGAAGGGGTGGCAGATTGAGAGTGAGGCGGTGATGTTGCTAGATGACGAGCAGTCGGAGCAAAAAGCAAATGCAGCACTGAACTGGGGCCAGCGCTAACGGTTGGTGATGTGCTCCATTTGGTGGTCTCAAAATCTAGGATTACGTTCGAGCAATTGAGGTAGGACTCGAATTGGCCACTTGTGCTAGCTCATTCGGCATGACGGTCTTGGAGTGTACGCTTGTAATGGGGATCAAAGTTTAGGATGTTGGCAACTACTTCACGGTTTGCCAATGAAACGTTGAATGCACGTTGGTAGTGAGAAGGATATAGCTCGACGGAGAAACTTGGAACAACGTTAGGATCTATAAATGAGTTGAGACACGTCATCACCGAACACATCCCATAGAAAAGAACAAGTGGACCTCAATACTCACCTAGTTCGCCCGAGAAGCGAGGAATGGGGAACTCTCTCTCTCTCTCTTCGTTAAGGCTGAAGTCAAGATTGTCTGTGATGGCCACGATCACGTTGGCGTGCGTATCAGAGTCTGGGAGACCCACTAACAGGTTGTATCGCGTTCGGCTCAAAAGACAGTGACAACTAGACTTGGTGTTTTTACTGGCATAGTGGAGGCTGAAAAGTAGTAATCATTGCAGTTTTATTAAAAAGTCTGATAAAAAATTCATCTCTCATTTTGTTTATTATGCTTTTACAAAAAACATAATCTTTTTACTTTATCAAGTGTAATCTTTATCTATTATTCTAGTAGTGATAGTGGCATGATTGTGCAAGTTTTTTATGGCTCTCGATGATAAACTATGGCGAGATAGAATTGCCAGTCAAGATTGGAGCTGTGACCTTTGCCATTAGATTTGAAATACTATAGATTGCGCCCACTTACAAATTTTTACTGCAAAGGTGTTGGATCCACAAGCGGAAAGAATCCTGTCCAGCCTCCATCAGAAGATTAATTGTTTTTTTTTATCAACGACAGGGTCATTATTGTGTTTGAGGAATCCAAGTTTGCCATCAACAAAGCCCCCACAATACCGTTTTATTGAATCAACAGAACCATCCACTTATCAGAGTCTTGAATATGTTATCGTAATTAAGGGTACGCCTGTCAGTCTGCCTACAAATTTTTTCCAGTCGAGATTGGAACTGTTAGTCTAAAGATTTCAAGACAATAAAAATTTGATCGCCCGATACTTCCGCAACAATGATTACCGTATGGGAAAGAGCCAGGGAGATCACTACAAGGAGAACATGAGTGCAGAGAAATCTCGACTCTCAAACTTACACTTTTGACTTTGGTTATCGGCCCAAATCTGTAGAGCAGAAGGAAACAGTTGCAAGGAAAAGAGAACCCATGAGAAATAAATGCGCAAGGAATGTCTTAGCCATCCCTCCTTTGAAGGAATTTTTGTCCGTGGAGGAATGAAGAAACTAGCTGAAGAAGAAGTAGCTCAAATTTCACTATCCAATGTTGAGGAGGAACTTCAATCTCCCCTGGAGGGAAGAAACTTTCTAAAGACATTTTGTTTTGCAATGAAGGGCCAGAATTGGAGTTTAGCAATCTTCGGGAGCGGCCACAATAAAGCTCTAACCAATTTTATGTGCTTTCATGCACATTAGAAACAAAAGGAAACGATTTGGGATTTCGTGGTTCTGTCACGTGAGATTTATAGCAAAACGATGTCTACATATTTGTGAAGAATTTTGGGTAAGTTTGGTTTTGAAGGATGGTCAGGGCATGAGGGATTTAGATAAGTTTGTGTCACGTAGAGATGTATATATCCTCAATCGGATAGAATAAAGCTCAAATTCCTTAGGAAAACTGTGCGGGCAAAGACATTTCTATGATAAATTCGAGCAATAAGCGCAACTGACGTCTACAACATACATAACCCATGGATTATTCAAAAAACAAAAAACATACATCACCCACATAGAATCGTAGACGTAACAATGTAAACACAACACTGAACCATTTATTCATCACAACCAGATGATCAGATGGAGTAAGTTTTCAATCTCAATCATAGTCCCCATGCTTATAGAAATGATCGCCTTTTGGGTATTGCTATCACTGGTACTTTCTTCCTTAGTGTTAGTCCCAATCTTTCCTGCATGTCCATGGTCTCTGGAGTCACACCACCACTGAGCTCCCAATCAAACGTCTGTGCCAAGGTGGCTAGTTCAATATGAAGCACACGGTGAGCCAAGGGGAACCCAACGCATATCCTTCGCCCCGATCCAAATGGAATCAATTCAAAATGTTGGCCCTTATATTCAATATTTGAGTCCAGAAACCTCTCAGGCTTGAAAGACAAGGGGTCTTCCCAGGCATCTGGGTCTCTCCCAATTGCCCATGCATTCACAAACACTTGTGTGCCTTTGGGTATTAGATGCCCCATGAACTTGGTATCCTCCATTGTGTTCCTGGGAAGGAGCAGAGGAAGTGCAGGGTGTAATCGGAGTGTTTCCTTAACCACGGCTTGTAAATATGGCAATCGATCCACGTCGCTCTCCTCGACTTTCCTGTTCCGTCCAACTACTCGGTCAATTTCTTCTTGCAGTTTTTTCATGCAGCTAGGGTTTCGCAGTAGTTCAGTGAAACCCCATTCGATGCTGATACTAGTCGTTTCGGATCCCGCGAAAAACATTTCCTGCAGCAATAATGCATCCATTGATAACTGGAATCTCAAAATAAACTGCTACTTCATGTAACGAAATGAGGATTAACATACCATAATGACAATGTTGACATTATGAAGGGTGAATTTGTCAGGCCCATCTTTTCCATCACCTTCATATTCCAACAGGACATCCAAAAAGTCCTTTTTCTCCCTCTTCTTCCCGGCCTCCTTCTCGTCAATCCTCTCCTTCACAAACTTGGATGCTATCTTCATGGTTTTCGTCATGTCTCGCACCATAGTCCTCTTGATCTTCATCGGGTCCAGCCATTTCAAAAATGGCAAAAAGTCTGCAACGTTTGGCGTCCCCGCCAGCTCCAAAATCTTGTTCATGCAATCGAAAAACTCTTTCCCTTCTATTGACTTTGAATCCAAGAGGTCTCTTGAGAGCATTAGGTTTCCGACCAGGTTGAAAGCCATCAGGAAGAACAGCCGGTTCAACTGGACCTGTTAGAAAAATCGTGCAATAATTTAATTTTACACTAATCAAACATATTAGGTGCTATCAATTCTTATAGAATTGAGTATTGAGTATTATTTTAATTTTTATTAAAATATCCTATAGCACCTCCCCCGGTCCGCCCTTGGCCTGAGAAGCTGCGGCTTCCTCCTCGATCCACCGGACCATGTTGTCGGTACACTTTTTCCGGATGTCCTCTGTCTCGTTCATTCTCTTGTTCACCAAGAACTCCATGGAGCAAATCCTCCTCAGTACCTTTTTCAAAAAGGATGGAGAGAATTAGGTATCATATTTAAAGTCAGCCATATTTAAACAAGTTATTTTTATTTCTAGGTAATGAATTTAGGAAACAATTCTAACTGTGTAATGAACTCTTCTCTCTCTCTCTCTCTCTCTCTCTTCAATAAAAGTTACAATACCCGCCAGTGCGCGCCAAAACTGTTCATTCCCAAGGAGCTTTCGTTGAAGTGGAAGGCGGTAAGGGCGTCGGGCACTTTCCGGTCAGCAAAAGCGACGTCATGGTTCTTGAAAAGCTCGGTGGCGACCTTCGGTGATTGCACCACCATGGTGTTGACTGAGCCAAGTTGGAGCCAAAGAAGGGGTCCGTACTTGTCCTTGAGCTTGTACAGTGTTTGGTGTGGCATTTCTCCTAGATCCAACATGTTGCCAACTATCGGCCATCCGGGCGGCCCCGGTGGCCGAGCGGCTCGACCACCGTTTCTGGCCTTCCAGATGAATACAAGGAGAATAGGAGCAGCCAGAAAGGAAAAAACCAGCAAGGTATGGCTATTCCAACTCAACTCCATTGTCTTCTTAAGAGTAACCTAAAACTTGTCAAGTGTGCTGACATATGTCCTGGTGTATATCAATATATATACACATTCAGTGAGTGATTCCTTTAATAATGCAGAAAACAAATGGAAAGAAGATATCATTTTCAATTGGTGTGGCTGAAGTCTATTGTATATAAAATACAAAAAATTAGACAAAAATGGGCCGGCATAGATAGCTCCACTGATTTATAGCGTAATAGAAAAGTTTAATCATTGAAGGTTATGTTTATTTATTGTTATTTGGGTAAATTGCACTGACATTCCCTGAATTATCTAAAAAACACAGAAATCTTTCCTGAGATTTTGATAAATACACTTTTCTTCTTTACTTTTCAAATTATTTTACAAATTTTTTCTAGTGTTAATTTTCGTTAATTTCATGATGAAAAATATTGGTGTCATCAACTGTTTTCTATTATATATTCAGAATATCCTTCCATTATTTTCTCCCTCTATAAAAACTTAAAACAACAAAACTTTAATCCCGTTGATGTTTTCAATGAATTTATTAAAGGTCCATTAAATATTTAAATTTTTTCTACTTTTCAACTATTTTTGGATTAAAAAATTGTAGTATTTTTGTTCATATGATTAAACATTTATTTGCACCAATTCAAAGAAGTAAGCAAAATCTCTAATTCGATCCAAGTATTCAGTCCCGTCGCTGAGATGCTCGGTTGACTC